>OY754310.1:12363466-12780685 GCA_963573325.1 Astragalus glycyphyllos | reverse complement strand
CCCATTCTTTAGTTTTATGGTAGCCATAACAGACTGTATACACACCATCCTTAGTTCCACCCACATAAAGGAATCATGAAAGGATGTATCCACTAGAGGAGTTTGAAGGATTTGTTGGGCTTCAAAGTGGAAGAAAGTTTGTTTAATTAGATTCACCGTTTCCTATCTTCTACAACCCACCCTTTTTAGGAATCCAAGCTCCATGTAAGATGCTTCTTTGCGAAGTACTTGGGGAATATCCAATTTTAGCATTTAAGAAATCTGTCCTTGGGTGGTATGGGGCTTTAAGGCATTGAGCGAGGAGAGAAATGGAGTTGCAAATGAGTCTCCAACCTTGCTTTGCTAGAAGGGATTCGTTAAAGGCTTTAAAGTTTCGGATACGTATACCACCCTCGCCTTTGGCCTTGCACAACTTCCTCCAATTGTGGGTGTATTATTGTTGATACAAAGAGAAATGGAATGAGACATCGGACTAGTCATCATTTAACTTGTTTAATTACTATATTTGCTTACATTTTTATTAAAAAGTATTTTATGTTATTTTAAATTTATAAATTTTTTATTCCTTTACTATGTTTCTTTTTTGAGTAGTTTATTTTTATTCTACATTTTTGAAGGAAAGAGAATATAAATACCCCTTTTAAATCTTCAAAAAACAAATTAAGATTCACTTAATTTTCAAATGCATTTCCCCTGTTTTAATTTGTATTTTTTTTGTTTTTATTAAATTTTCAAAAATGCAAGCATGGTAACATAGGATTTTCTTTATCAAAGGTAACATAAGAATTTAAGATTACTGTGACATCCAGTCAAAAGAAAAAAGATTACTGTGACATATATAGATTAGTTGCCACCTATAAAATCGTGAGGCAGAAATGGCAGATAGACAAAGCTTTGTGAAATTCATGCTATTAATAAAGAGCCAATTAGTTAATGGTTCAGCTTTACTCTAAAACCGATGCAACCAAACCAACAAATAAATTAACATGTAGATGGTTTCCTTAAGCACTCAAATTTGTTAATCTCTTTCTCTCATATCAACTCAAATTACTCCAATTCAATTGATATATTGTTAATTTGTTATTTTCAACAAGAGGAAAAGTTTCTAAACAGAAAAGAAACTTTTCCTCCTTAATGTAATTATATGAATAAAGAAAAAGGAAGTTTTGAAATTAGATGTGTAAAATTAAAAATGAAATTACTTGGTGGAATATCCATACCCGCACCAATTAAACCTTTGATGAATTGCAACAAGTTGATGACATTAAGAAAGACAACGATATACAAGAAACCGTTATTGATGGAAGCCAGTGACGGTTATGGTGGCGGCGTTGAATTGTCCGATGGAAGTAGCAAGGGGAGGAACAAGGTTCCGAAAGGATTCGTGGCGGTTTACGTGGGCCCACAGTTTAAAAGGTTTGTGATTCCAATAAGTTTTTTGACAATGCCGGAATTTAAGGATTTGATGGATAATGTGGCTGAGGAATTTGGTTGTGATTTTCATGCTGATGGTGCTCTCCAAATTCCATGCGATGAAGAACATTTTCAACATATTTTGACGACTAGCTTTGCAATACAAAGAAATATGATTTCTAAGAACCATAAGATCAAACATTGTAAGAGTACTTCATTGATTTACAGTCATTGATTAATTAATTCTCTCTGTATTCAAACGTGTATTGCATTGCAACTAACTAATATTAATTATTAAACTCTCCTCCTGCACCTTTGATCATTTCTTAATTGGTTATCACATATGTATCATTGAAATATTGGTGCCTTCTAGGGTGAGGACACTCGTGTACAAGCCAAATTGGTCGCCTGATATAATATAAATGTCATCGGTGTTTGAGATTGAATAAACGAGTATGAAATCTCAATCATTCAAAATAGGAAAATCATTTTTTGGACGATAAAAAACAAACGAACACACAGTTATGATTCTGTCATGCACGGGTCTGATTTATGAGACATACTGTTGGGTGTGTATTTTTATTAAGGATCTATTGGCAACAACTCATTCGTAATTTTCACCGAAAACTGTTTCGTACTAAATAGCACTGACCTGTTGAGTAGGCTTTCTATACAGTTAGTTCTGTTAGAGTTTGTTGAGCTCTAACTAACCCCTTGGGTCTGTAACAGAATTGTTGAGTCCCTTATATATACTACTCATATATCAATGAATAACTACTTTTCACCATTTCTTTGAGTTCAATACAACAAATTGGCATTAGAGCTCCTCAGGGGCCTGATTCTCAAAGCGAGAAATCTCAATTCCTCGAAGTGTCAACAATGGTGAATGCGAACGACAACGAAGGCAATTACATGAAACCAGCGATACCGCCACTAGATGGTCACTATGAACACTGGAGTTTGCTGATGGAAAATTTCCTGAGGTCAAAAGAGTATTGGCACCTGATCGAGACGGGAATCATGGAGCCGGAGCAAGGAACCGTCATGACGAAGGCGATTCAGAAGAAATTAGATGAGTCTAAACTCAAGGACCTAAAGGCTAAGAACTACTTGTTCCAAGTAATTGATTGCACTACTCTTGAAACAATCTTGGACAAAGATTCATCGAAGGCGATTTGGGAATCTCTGAAGCGGAAATTTCAGGGAAACACAAGAGTAAAGAGGGCAACACTATAAGGCTTGAGGAAGGAATTTGAAGCAATTGAGATGAAATCGAGTGAGAACATCTCAGAATACATCCCTAAAGTGATGCAAATCGCGAACAAAATCCAAATTCATGGTGAGAAATTGGATGATAGAGTAATCGTGGAAAAGATTCTCAGATCCCTAACTGAGAAATATGACTACATTGTGTGTTCTATTGCTGAATCCAAAGATACAGACAAGATGTCTGTGGATGAAGTTCATAGCTCCCTCATTGTTCATGAACAGAACCTCAACAGGTTTCACAAAGTAAAAGACGAAGAACATGCTCTCAAGATTGAAATTCAGGGAAGAAGTAATACAAATGTTGCCGTTAGAGGCACCTCTAGAGGACGAGGCAGAGGCATGGAAAGGCAAAATAAAGACACTGTGGAGTGCTACAAATGCAAGAAACTAGGCCACTATAGAAACAAGTTTCCAGAATGGGACAAGGAAGCAAATTATGCTGAGGCTGAGGAAGATGACTCTTTGTTACTGATGGCTATAGCAGAAGAGGCTGAGATAGATGATTCTCTAATACTGATGGCTATAGCAGAAATTCAAGAAAGGGAAGAAAGAAAGAAGGAAACCTGGTATTTGGACTGTGGGTGTTCAAACCACATGAGTGGGAACAAGAAATGGTTTTTTGAATTGGATAGACCTTCAAGAAAACTGTGAGACTTGGCAATGATAGGAGTCTTCAAGTGGATGAGACCATCACTGATATATTCTATGTACCTGAGCTCAAGAACAACCTATTGAGCATAGGTCAGCTACAAGAGAGGGGATTGGCAGTGCTATTTGATGAAGGATATTGCAGGATCTATCACAAGGTGAAGAGGTTAATACTTGAGTCTGTTATGGAATCAAAAAGGATGTTCAAATTGTTAACTGAACCAATTGTAAAAAACAGATTGACTGATGCAACATGCTTCCACACAACAAGTGAAAATGAATCCTATTTGTGGCATTGTAGGTATGGCCATTTGGGAATTAACAATCTGAAGTTAATGAAGAGAAAAGACATGGTAAAGGGTTTACCTAAAATCTCAGAGACAATGAAGGTGTGCGGGGATTGTCTCAAAGGCAAGCAACACAGAGATTCAATTCCAAAGAGAAGCAAGTGGCAAATTGGAACTGATCCATGCTGACATTTGTGGACCAATTGCATCAACATCGACCAACAACAATTGGTATTATCTTAGTCTCATTGATGATTTTTCTAGGAAGATTAGGGTTTATCTTTTAACTCAAAATTCTGAGGCTTTCAACAAGTTTAAATGTTTTAAGAACAAGGTTGAAAAGGAAAGTGGTTTGAAAGTTAAATGTATAAGAATAGATAGAGGGGGGAGTTTACCTCTACTGAATTTGATGATTACTGCACTAATCAAGGAATAAAAAGACAATTAACTACAACCTACACTCCTCAGCAGAATGGTGTAGCTGAGAGGAAAAATAGGACCATTATGAACATGGTTAGGTCCATATTGTGTGGAAAGAAAATGCCTAAAACACTGTGGCCAGAAGCAGTGAACTGGACAATGCATGTCTTGAATAGATCCCCAACTCTAGCTGTCAAAAACAGAACTCCAGAGGAAGCTTAGTGTAACTGTAAGCCTTCTGTATCTAACCTAAGAGTGTTTGGTTGAATAGGACATGCTCATGTGCCTGATGCTAAGAGAACCAAACTTGAAGATAAAAGTAAGAAATGTGTGTTAGTTGGAGTAAGTGATGAATCAAAGGGATACCGTTTGTATGATCCTAGTGGAAAGAAAATTGTTGTCAGCAGAGATGTGGTTTTTGAGGAGAATGAGTATTGGGATTGGAATGAGGAACATAAGAATGAGGTGGCAGCTGAATTGAGCTGGGAAAATTCAGGAAATGATGAGACCAATGTTGAAAACAACCTGAACCAACAAGCTGACATTGTTGAAGGAAGAAACAGAAGGCCAACCATATGTGGCTTAGAGACTATGACAATGGAGAAGGGCTATCTGATGATGAGCTTGAAGTGAACATGATACATTCTGATCCTGAATGCTTTGAAGAAGCAGTGAAAGATGTAAGGTGAAGAGAGGCTATAGATGTTGAGATAGCCTCAATTATTAAGAATGAGACTTGGAAGTTGAGTGAATTTCCAAAAGGAGCTAAGAAAATAGGTGTCAAGTGGATCTACAAGATCAAGTTGAATGAGTTAGGTCAAGTAGACAAATATAAGGCAAGGTTAGTGGCAAAAGGATACTCTCAGCAACAAGGGATTGACTATACTGAAGTTTACCTATTAGCAGGCTTGACATTGTGAGAACAATAATTGCCATTGCTGCTCAAAGAAGTTGGAATGTTTTCCAACTTGATGCAAAATCAGCATTTTTATATGGCAACCTATCTGAAGATGTGTACATTGATCAACCTAAAGTATAGGAGGTAAAAGGAAGTGAAGACAAAGTGTACAAGTTGTACAAAGCTTTGTATGGTTTGAAACAACCTCCAAGAGTCTGGTCCAGTCGAATTGAGGCCTATTTTATGCAGCAGGGCTTCACAGCAAGTAAGAGTGAACAAACTCTGTTTCTGAAACAGAGTAGTCCTGATAACATTCTGATTGTGAGTGTTTATGTGGATGATATGATATTCACTGGAAATAACAGTGAATAACAGTGAAATGATGGCTGAGTTCAAAGAATCAATGAAGAGGGAATTTAGTATGACTGATCTGGGAAAATGAAATATTTCCTTGAAATTGAAGTGATTCAATCAAGTGACAGGAGTGCAATATGCCAAAGAAGATATGCTGTTGAAATCCTTGAAAGATTTGATATGAAGAATTGCAATTCAGTGCTTGTGCCTATGGTGTCTGGTTTTAAGCTTGATAAAGATGTGAATGGTGAGAGAATTGACAGCACTCTCTATAAACAATTGGTGGGAAGTTTGATGTATATGACAGCCACAAGACCGGATATAATGTACTTAGTGAGTCTCATTAGTAGATATATGAGTAGCCCTACTCAATCACATTGGCAGGCAGCCAAAAGAATCTTGAGATATTTGCAAGGAACTATCAACTTGGGAATTGCATATAGAAAAGGAGAGGGAACTGAATTACTAGGTTATACTGATAGTGATTATGCAGGAGACATTAATGATCGTAAGAGTACTGTTGCGTCAAAAACACACTTGAGAGCAAGTGTACTCTCTTGCAGAAGTAGTATAAAAAATATCGTCTCCACAGGGATTAATTAATAAGTACCAAACTATTTAAAATTAATTATTATTTAGACGAACAAGTGTTTGGTTGTATTAGAATGTAAAATAAGACGAAGTAAATAGCAAGAATTAAAATTGAAAAGTTCGATCAATAGAGAGAAGCCTAGGGTCTCGGTTTCACTTGTTAGCTTCGATTCCTCTATGTCTAATTCTACCTGAATTCCCTTATTTTATTCAATTACCAATCCATTTACTAAAACTATTAATTCGTTTGATTATTCGTGATTAATATTCTTTTTCCTAAATTAATCTTAGTTTGGTCATGCTAGAATTTAAATTTAAGAAAAGCATAAAGTACAAAAAGGTTATGATTGGAAGACTAAATTAAAGTTTGGTCTTTAAATAATTATAGTCTCAATCATCCTATAGGTCCACCAACTAGTTGTAGTACGGTCGCTAGTTAATTAATTGATTATAAATATGCAAAGGGTTGTCAATCCTAATTATTTGATAAAACAATAGGATAATATTAATTGGAATAAAAATTGGGAATTCAAATATAAATTAAAACATAAAATGGTCTCTAATCAACAAGATCCACCTAAGATCCTAGAAGAGGATTTAGCTATCCATAGTGTTCAAGAACATTGGAATAAAATTAAAAGATTGAGTAAATTTTGATCCTATCAGTCTCCGTATTCTGCTCCAAAGCTCTCTCACGGTGTCAAAAACTGCTACCCAAATCTTCTTTTTCTCCTTGCTGGCGTCGGTCACTCTAGCACCTAGGGTTGAATGAATGTGCGGCTCTGTTATCCTAATTCCAGATGCGGCGCTCAACTATTTATATATTAGCACCTAGGGTTGAGTGTTTCTCACTCCAGCACAGCACATGCGTTCTTCCTTTTAATTCCATCGTGGGCTTCCTTCGATCAATTTCATTCCTTGTGTGCTTCATACATATTGTGCCACATCTTCTTTCTTTCTTAAAGCTGACACCTACGGCTTCCTTCAATTCCATTCCTTTTTGCAAGCACATATAACATATATATAAGTAAATAATATTGGCATAGAATATTATCACATATAATATTTTATTGTTTTCTGCAAAATAAGAACAAAACAAGTCATTATTTATTTAATTGAAAATATTTGCTCTAAAAGTGACTCAAAAATATCTCTAAAAAATGTATAAAGTTGGAGTTTATCAAGTACTTCAGGGTATGTCTTCTTGCTAAGTGGAGGAGCTGTGGCATGGTCATCTAGGAAACAACCAATAGTCACTCTATCTTCTACAGAAGCTGAGTTTGTGGCAGCTGGTGCAGCAGCTTGCCAAGCAGTTTGGATGAAGAAGATCCTATGTGAGATGGGATTCATGAAGGATGAATGCATTGACATCCTGTGTGACAATACTTCTGCCATAAAACTATCCAGAAACCCAATTCTTCATGGCCACAACAAGCATATAGATGTGAGGTATCATTACCTCAAGGAGTTGGTTAAAGCACGGGGTGATTGAGCTGAAACATTGTGGAACCAATGACCAAGTTGCAGACCTTCCCACTAAGCCAGTGAGCAAGGACTATTTTCTGAAGCTGGGGCAACAACTTGGGATGGAGAAGGTTATTGTGGAAGACTAATTGTTACCTGCTAGTTGAATAAAAGGACATGTTGTCCAAACTCTTTCTGTATTGTTGTGTCTGTAGTACTGTCTCTGTACTGTTGCTATGTTTGTATTTTGGTAAGCTAATGGCTTCAAATTGTTGTAAGCAATTAGCTTAAGAGAGCGTATGTTGAGTAGGTTTTCTATACAGTTAGTTCTGTTAGAGTTTGTTGAGCTCTAACTAACCCCTTGAGTCTGTAACAGAATTGTTGAGTCCTTTATATACTACTCACATATCAATGAATAACTACTTTTCGCCATTTCTTTGAGTTCAATACAACATGACCTTCATAATATTTTATGTTGTCAATTTGTTCGGATATGACAGGACTTACATGTAAAGGGGATCTCACAATCAATGATCAAGAGGGATGTGCAAGTGGATGGATAGGTTTTTTAAAATCCAATCTATATCCAAGTATATTTGGACAAGATTTAAAGCCAAATCCTATTTAACTCCTCAAATTTGGCAAATTTTGGTTTTTCTCATAACCGATCATGGAGGCTAGCTGGACTAGAGTAACTCCAATTTCATAAACAACAATGTCAATGCTTGCCATAGTATCCGCACTGTTGGTTGTATTAGAGATTTCAACGATATGAGTATGTTGGCTCCGATTCGAAACTGGGTTTGTATGTTAGATAGTGTGCGTGCATGGTGTTTATTTGACATTTTGTCTAAGTTGGAAAAAAACTGGCGTGAATGAGTTACTATAAGTTATAATTCAAATTAGGTTTGTTTTGTAAATGTTAGAGTTTGTTAATTTGTAACAAATAAACTGAAAGGTCGGTTGGGATCGTGTAGCTAAAAAAGCCACTGCATACATCAATGAAAATAAGAAGAAAATCATTTCTAGAAAATCGTATGTGTCTGCATGATTACCTTTGTGAGAGTTCTTTGATAGAACAAAAGAGAGAAACCCTTTTCTTTGTACCAATAGGGAGGTGTGCGCGGCCCTGTGAGAGAGAGAGTTCCGCTGCGTGAGGCTCTACGAGTGAGGTGAGAGAACCTTAGAGTGTTAAGCTCGGTGTTCTAACAAGTGGAATCCAGAGCAAGAGTGAATCTTGGGTTGGGAAACACGAGAGTGTGAGGAATCAAAGTGATTCTTGTGTTGTTTGTTGGGAAACACAAGTGTACTGAGAGATGGGCACCACCAAATTTATAACACCCCAATTCTACCCAATAATACTATAAATCAGAGTGCGGAATTTTCAACATAAATATTGGAGTGCTACACTTACTTCCCAACACAAACAATATAATTCATTCATGGTAAATTCAATTTGAAGCAATCTTAACAATCCTTGTCCATTTGACAACTCAAAATCAACAATTTGCTTAATAGAAATAACTTCGAGTTCAACAAATATTGCAACCTAAATGATAAAGGAAAAAAAAACAGCGTTCAATCCCCC
The DNA here is from genome assembly GCA_963573325.1 of Astragalus glycyphyllos. Classification (NCBI taxonomy): domain Eukaryota; kingdom Viridiplantae; phylum Streptophyta; class Magnoliopsida; order Fabales; family Fabaceae; genus Astragalus; species Astragalus glycyphyllos. Next base: position 12,771,753 of record OY754310.1, on the reverse strand, counting down.
CGAGTGTTACGTATCAGAGTGACGACACCGACTCAACTAAGGAAGGATCACCGCCTTCATTCGCGACTACCTGCACGTTACCACATAGGGGTAACATTCAAACAGAAGGGGTGAGATATCGAACTATATAAGAGCATGTATGAAGAACAATATGATAGGTCAGGTACTATAGAATTACACATATCATCAATAAAATCCTCAATAGAGTCATCAATAGAATCATCGAAGTGCAATGCGGAATGCGACTCAACTGTGCATATGCATGTGGTACCATTGGAGCAAAACTCCCGTCGTAAAAATTGTCGTTGCCAGTAAATAGTGGCTCACAGGGCATAGCCCTCATCGTTCACGTCGTAAAGCAAATGCAAAGGTATGCGACACAATGTGAATGTACAAGTAACGCTAATCACAGTCACGCAATCGCACGACAACAACACCAAAACGTCATGGCGGCCATAGGCCTACAATTTACTATCTTTGCCAATAAATAGAGGCAAATCAACTTTTACAACTTCACCTGCAATTTACCACATTTTCGACAAGGTATTCAACGCAACAATTAACCACAACAGCAACTGTGGCAACAATATTGACAAAGCAGCAACATCAACAGCGCAAAACAGCAAGAATAGCAACAACACAGCAGCAAAACGTAACAGCAATGACAACAATAACAGCAAAACCGCAACAGCTTTAACAGCAAAACAGCAACAGCATTATCAGCAAAACAGCAACAGCATTAACAGCAAAACAGCAACAGCATTACATCAAAATAGTAACAGCATTAACGTAACCATCGATTCAATTACGAAAATTATTTATAATTCTTACTAACGAGTTATCTATATTCCTATCATTTTTTTTGATTATAATAGTGAAAACCTTAATCCAACAAAATTACAATTCGATTTAATTAGAACTAACGACATAGGAGTTCAAGCACACACGGTCAATTCATCAAACATTTCTCATACGATATATATATATATATATATATATATATATATATAACTACGCAACATACACAGAGGCAATCTATAATAAATCCCAAACCCCGCATACGATCCCTCATATACGCTATTATAGAATTCGAACCCACCCTTACCTCAACTATGGTGGCGCAAACTCCCTCCTAGCCTCGTTCCTCGATTCTCCGAATACGGCGACTCCCCTGTGATTGTAACGACGCGTGACGATCATGAACGTAGAGAATTGCAATGAAAATCAACCCTCCCAATCCAATCCTAGGCTAGAGCTCTTGAAAATTGAGGCTTTTGTGTAACTTAGAAGTGAGAGGAAGAAGGAGAAGAAGAGAAAAGAGGGCGGCTGCGCAAAAAGACCAGCTCTAGCGCATATTTGCGCTATATTTATAAGGAGGAGTGGCGCACAAGCGCCTTCCTGCGCAAGCTGCGCACCGGACACGCTGCTAGAGTTGCGGGAGCGCTGTGCACTCGCGGTGCTAAGCCCAATGCTATTTTTAACTGGCCCACGACACGTGATTATCATCTAACTCATTTTCAACATAGCTACTACGCCCATAATTTCAATTCTTACAATTATCCTACGGCAATCCAACTTCGAAGTAATTTGATTAAATTTTAGGGCGTTACAACTCTCCCCCACTTAGAATATTTTCGTCCTCGAAAATTTACCTGATTCGAACAACTCGGGATAGGACTCCCGCATCTTGCTTTCCAACTCCCATGTCATGCTCTCTCCGGCAGCTCCTAACCAGACTACTTTCACCAAGGCGATCTCTTTGCCCCTTAGAGTCTTCGTCTCACGGTCCGCGATTCGTACAGGCATCGTCTCCACAGTGAGGTTATCCCGTACTTGCACATCATCCATATGAATTACATGAGATGGATCTGGAATATACTTCCGAAGTTGTGACACATGGAACACATCATGCAAATTCGAAAGATTAGGCGGTAAGGCCACTCTGTAAGCTACATTCCCAACTCTTTCCGTGATCTGATACAGACCAATGAATCGAGGAGTAAGCTTCTTAGATTTCAGAGCACGTCCAACACCGGTCACAGGGGTGACTCTCAAAAACACATGATCACCAGCTTGAAATTCCAAATCCTTCCTTCGCTTATCATGGTAACTCTTCTGTCTACTTTGTGAAGCTTTCATCTTTTCACGAATCAACTTCACCTTCTCAGTCGTTTCTCGAACAATTTCAGGTCCAAGCACTATACTCTCTCCAGATTCATACCAACACAAAGGGGTTCTACACCTTCGACCATACAACGCTTCGAAAGGTGCCATCCCAATACTAGAATGATAATTGTTATTATAGGTAAACTCTATCAACGAGAGATGGGTATCCCACGAACCTCCTTGCTCAAGAATACACGCTCTCAACAAATCCTCCAACGATTGAATAGTCCTCTCTGTCTGACCATCCGTCTGAGGGTGATACGCTGAGCTCAATCTCAACTTAGAACCCAACGCCTCTTGCAAACTCTTCCAGAAATCAGAAGTGAACCTAGGATCTCTATCCGAAACGATACACATAGGAACACCATGCAACTTTACAATCTTTTGGAGGTAAATCTTAGCCAACTTCGGTACCTGATACGTGATATTAATAGGTATAAAATGAGCCGACTTCGTCAGCCTGTCAACAATCACCCAAATCGCATCATGCCCTCTCACAGTATTAGGCAGCCCCGTCACAAAGTCCATTGAAATGCTATCCCATTTCCATTCCGGAATCTCTAAAGGTTGCATCAACCCCGCAGGCTTCTGATGTTCAACTTTTGACTTCTGACAAGTTAAACATGCATACACGAATTGCGCTACATCGCGCTTCATCCCAGGCCACCAGAACCATCTTCTCAAGTCTTGATACATTTTCGTAGCTCCTGGATGAATACTCAACTTACTTCTATGACTCTCTTCGAGAATTGCTTTCTTCATTTCCGCATCGTCAGGAATGCAGATTCTATTACGGTATCTCAACACACCTTGCGCATCCAACTCAAAATCGTTATTCTCAGACTGCCGGATCCCTACCGTCGAATCTACCAGTTTAACATCCAGTTTCTGAGCTTCTCTGATGCTATCTAAAAAGTCATTATTAATCTTCAACATCCCCAACATAACACTCTGAGGTGTCACTTCGCAAATCAAACTCATATCTCTGAACTGCTCAATCAATTCAAACTCCCTGATCATCATTGCCGACATGTGCAAGGTCTTTTGGCTCAAAGCATCAGCCACGACATTAGCTTTCCTTGGATGATAATTCAAACTGAAATCATAGTCTTTTAGCAACTCCAACCACCTCCGCTGTCTCATATTCAGTTCCTTTTGATCAAACAAGTACTGCAAACCCTTATGGTCGCTAAATACTTCGAATCTAGAACCATAAAGATAATGCCTCTAAATTTTCAGCGCAAAAACAACTGCAGCAAGTTCTAAATCGTGCGTAGGATAGTTCTTCTCATGAGTCCTCAACTGCCTCGATGCATAAGCAACTACCTTACCATTCTGCATAAGCACACCTCCTAAACCCATCTTGGAAGCATCACAGTACACCACAAAGGACTCTCCCGGATTAGGCAACGTCAAGATAGGAGACGTTGTCAATCTCTTCTTCAATTCGGTGAAACTCTCTTCGCAACGAGCGTCCCATATAAAGGCTTTACCTTTGCAGGTCAGCTGAGTTAAAGGAAGTGCCAACTTAGAAAAGCCTTCAATGAACCTTCTATAGTAGCCAGCTAATCCCAAAAAGCTTCTAATCTCGGTAGCCGACTTTGGAGTCTCCCATTGCAATACAGCATCGACTTTAGATGGATCCACCGCAATGCCGCTACCAGAAATAACGTGACCAAGAAAACTCACCTCCTTCAGCCAAAATTCGCACTTAGACAACTTTGCATATAACTTCTTGTCCCTTAAGACCTCCAATACCAATCTCAAGTGCTCTGCATGCTCTTCTTCTGTCTTAGAGTAAATCAAAATATCATCGATGAATACTACCACAAACCGATCCAAATAAGCATGAAACACACGGTTCATGTACTCCATGAATACTCCCGGCGCGTTAGTAACACCGAAAGGCATCACCGAATACTCATAATGCCCGTACCGAGTTCTAAAAGCCGTCTTCTGAATATCCTCATCTTTCACTTTAATCTGATGGTAGCCCGATCTCAAATCAATCTTACTGAATACTTGAGCACCCACCAATTGATCCATCAAATCGTCTATTCTTGGGAGTGGATACTTGTTCTTAATCGTCACTTTATTCAACTGTCTATAATCAACACAAAGCCTCATACTCCCATCCTTCTTCTTCACTAGCAACACTGGAGCTCCCCACGGTGATACACTCGGCCTCACGAACTTCTTTTCAAGTAGATCCTCAAGTTACTTCTTCAATTCGGATAATTCAGATGCTGACATCCTGTAATGTGCCATAGAAACAGGTTTGGTACCAGGTACAAGATCAATAGCAAATTCAACTTCCCTCTCTGGTGGTACACTTGGAATCTCATCAGGGAAAACTTCAGGAAATTCGCGCACCACCTGCAACTCATCAATTATGGCTTGATTCTTAGCAGATAGCGACGCCATCAGCGAGAATAGCTGAACTTCTTCCCGCATCAACTTCCGCAACTGTCCAGCAGACAACAAACCAGCCTCCTCCTCTTCGGGAGTGGAGAAACTCACAGACTTGCTAAAACAGTTAATATGAACATAGTTATATTCTAACCAGTCCATGCCTAGGATCACATCCAATCCGCTTAACGGCAGACAAATCAGATCAACAATAAATTCTCTGTCGAAAATCGACAAAGGGCTCTTAGAACACACAAGAGAAGTAGTCGCCGACCCCTTAGCTGGAGTATCGACAACCATCTCCCTATTCATAGAAGACAACACAAGACCCAATCTTTTAACACATTCCGCAGCAATAAAACAATGAGTAGCACCAGTATCAATAATAGCTATTAGAGTAACACCATTAATGAAACATGTACCTCCAATAAATCCGTCGTTCTCAGTAGTCTGTGTCCCTGCCAGAGCGAACACTCTTCCACTAACTCTTTCTTTCTTTGGCTTCTGACATTGATTACTAATATGCCCTTCTTCGCCACAGTTGAAACAGACCTGCTCCTTGTGCTTGCACTCGGATGATTCGTGCCCAGTCTTACCACAACGAAAGCACCTCTTCACCTCAACCTTGCACACGTTACTCTTATGACCAGGTTTGCCACATTTGTAACAGACAATACCAGCAGGGGCGTCTCCCCCACTAGTTCTCTTACCATCAAAACTTTTCTGCTTCCCTTTACCAACTGGAGCATCATACGGCTTACCACGAGTCTGCTGCTTGCTCCTCTTCTCATTAATGATCTTATAGTGAGCATCGTTGTCCTCCTCATAGATCCTGCAACTGTCAATCAAATCGGAGAAAACACGATCTTCTGATACCCAATTGCCTTTTTGATCTCAGGTCGCAGCCCATTCTCAAACTTGATGCACTTTGTAAATTCAGCAGTTGCTTCATTGTAGTGCGGATAAAATTTGGCCAACTCCACAAACTTAGCAGCATATTCAATAACTGACAGGTTCCCTTGCTTCAGCTCAAGAAACTCAATTTCTTTCTTACCCCGAACATCCTCAGGGTAATACTTCCTCGAAAACTCCCTACGGAACACAACCCAAGTGATCTCTTCACCTGCAGCTTCCAATCTCTGACGTGTATCTAACCACCAGTCGTCAGCCTCTTCTGACAGCATATGAGTACCATAACGAACCTTCTGCGCTGGAGTGCAATCCATCACACGGAAGATTCTCTTAATCTCCTTCAACCAAGCCAATGCTCCATCAGGATCATACTTACCCTTGAAAGTGGGCGAATTCTCCCTTTGGAAAGTCGCCAAACTGCGAGATCCAGCATTCTCACCAGCGTTCTGTTGATTCTCCAATGCCTGAGCCATAGCGCCCAAAGCAGCAACAATAGCAGCATCATTTCGTCCGGCCATTTCAGCTTATCCCTACAACACAAATTATAGTTTAGAACGAATAACAATACTTGATTGTTAATCGAAGCGATGACTCGACAACTTGGTCGGACAGACCCAACCATGCTCTGATACCACTAATGTAACACCCCAATTCTACCCAATAATACTATAAATCAGAGTGCGGAATTTTCAACATAAATATCGGAGTGCTACACTTACTTGCCAACACAAACAATATAATTCATTCATGGTAAATTCAATTTGAAGCAATCTTAACAATCCTTGTCCATTTGACAACTCAAAATCAACAATTTGCTTAATAGAAATAACTTCGAGTTCAACAAATATTGCAACCTAAATGATAAAGGAAAAAAAAAACAGCGTTCAATCCCCCCGAGTGTTATGTATCAGAGTGACGACACCGACTCAACTAAGGAAGGATCACCGCCTTCGTTCGCGACTACCTGCACGTTACCACATAGGGTAACATTCAAACAGAAGCGGTGAGATATCGAACTATATAAGAGCATGTATGAAGAACAATATGATAGGTCAGGTACCATAGAATTACACATATCATCAATAAAATCCTCAATAGAGTCATCAATAGAATCATCGAAGTGCAATGCGGAATGCGACTCAACTGTGCATATGCATGTGGTACCATTGGAGCAAAACTCCCGTCGTAAAAATCGTCGTTGCCAGTAAATAGTGGCTCACAGGGCATAGCCCTCATCGTTCACGTCGTAAAGCAAATGCAAAGGTATGCGACACAATGTGAATGTACAAGTAACGCTAATCACAGTCACGCAATCGCACGACAACAACACCAAAACGTCATGGCGGCCATAGGCCTACAATTTACTATCTTTGCCAATAAATAGAGGCAAATCAACTTTTACAACTTCACCTGCAATTTACCACATTTTCGACAAGGTATTCAACGCAACAATTAACCACAACAGCAACTGTGGCAACAATATTGACAAAGCAGCAACATCAACAGTGCAAAACAGCAAGAATAGCAACAACACAGCAGCAAAACGTAACAGCAATGACAACAATAACAGCAAAACCGCAACAGCTTTAACAGCAAAACAGCAACAGCATTATCAGCAAAACAGCAACAGCATTAACAGCAAAACAGCAACAGCATTACATCAAAATAGTAACAGCATTAACGTAACCATCGATTCAATTACGAAAATTATTTATAATTCTTACTAACGAGTTATCTATATTCCTATCATTTTTTTTGATTATAATAGTGAAAACCTTAATCCAACAAAATTACAATTCGATTTAATTAGAACTAACGACATAGGAATTCAAGCACACACGGTCAATTCATCAAACATTTCTCATACGATATTGTTAGCCTGTAATTTCGACAGGCTTCATTAAAGATGGTCAACATGGCTTGATTTATATTTATTTCACAAAGACCATATTATTTCGACAAAGGAAATGGTCATGCGCAAGGTAAACTCGACAAGTTTCCAGGGAAGCAAAAGCAAGAGAGAGGAAAATCGACACAGGCTTTCGACAGACAGAAATCAGGGCAGTTATGCGTTGAAGGCTAGCAGTTGGTCGAAGCGTGACAGAGCAGTTTCGGTCGAAAATAGGAGCGGTTACTTGGCCGAAAGTAGGAGCAGTTACTTATTTTCAAATTGTTAGGCAGTTACCTAGTTCGAATTTTCCCCCCTTTTTTCCCTTGTATAAATAACTGTTTCTGAGAAGAAACAAAGGGTCGCAAATCACAATATACACCCGATTACTGAAACTCTAACTTCCAAGCCAGAGCGAAAAACGAGTGGAAGAATCGCTGTACGTGATCGTGTACCATTTTTTATGATTCAATGCAATTTATTCTTCTGTTCTTTATAATTCCTGCACCTTTTACTGCTTCTTTTCTTTTCAATTCTGTTAAATCATTGCAAACCGTCCCCTTTTCTACATTTTCCGAAACAAAAACTTTTGCAATTCAAAGGCAATTGCTTTGAGATTTTTCTAGTTTGATCTCACAAACCTTCTAATAAAACTAGTGATTGTTTGCTAAAAACACCAGCAAACAAATTGGCACGCCCAGTGGGACTTTGCCTTTGATTTTGTTCATTTTCATACTCTCTTATTTGTATTCGCTGTTGTATGCACTTAAGAAGTGGTAAAATGGTTCGGTCCAGTACGAATAATGCGTCTAGTTCCAACCCTGTGGTTTCACAAGGGCAAGGAACAACAATGGATTCTGCAAACATTAGCGCAGGACCATCGTCGTCGATAACCGTTCCTTCATTATCAATGACTAATGTTGGTTCAACGCAGTCAGAAATGGCATCTCTGCCTATGTCTTTGCCGTTAAGTGCAGGGCTTCATAGCCCTTACATGGAAATGGGAAACGGTTTAGACCCACGTTTGAATAACGTGCATCTACCCCCATTTCCTTTGGGAATGTATGGCATGCCTACTGGAATGCCACATATTTCGACCTTTTCCCCTACACATGTCTCTTCTGAGAGCGTATTTGGTCGAAATCCCCCAGCATTAACCAATACGTCTTTGTTGGCCTTAAGACAGCAAGTAGACGAGAGTAATCACGATATGGTTAATATGCTTACCCAACAAATTGGTACAGTTTTCAATCCATTGATTCAAAATACCAATAACAGTTACCAAATGTTGGCAAATCAGATGAGTAGGATTGCAGACTTTTTTGGGGTTCCAGCGGTTAATAATAGGCACGTTCCTATTATTGCGGGTAATGCGTCGCCAGTTAACCCCCAAGAAGCAGTTGCAGTCGAAGCGTCGACAGTTGTAGGCGAACTACAAGGGACAGTAAACCACGTCCCTGAAGTAGTTTTGGTAAATAGACACCAGAACGCTGATGAAGTTGTTCGACAAGTGCAACAACACAATGTTGGCGCAGAAAACAATATAGCTACTTTAGTCGAAACTATTTTGGCGCAAAATGGCCTTAACACAGGTTTACAAAGGCCTAACTTTGTATCACCATTATGTGAATACGTGTTACAAACTGAGTTACCAAGGGGATGGAAAGTTCCCAAGTTTACTAAGTTTGGTGGTGAAACAAATGAGTCCACAGTCGAACACATTGCTCGTTTTTTGACTGAGGCTGGGGACTTAGCACAAAATGAGAATTTGAAGATGAAATATTTTCCAAATTCTCTAACTAAAAATGCTTTCACTTGGTTCACGACCTTACCCCCTGGTTCTATGTTCACGTGGGGGCAACTAGAAAAGGCATTCCATGCACAGTTTTACATGGGCCAGTCGAAAATTAGTCTTAAAGAATTGGCTAGTGTTCGGCGCAAAATGCCTGAAACTATTGATGATTACTTAAACAGATTTAGGCTGTTGAAATCTCGTTGCTTCACACAAGTCCCTGAACATGAGCTTGTCGAAATGGCTGCTGGTGGCCTTGATTACTCAATTAGAAAGAAATTAGACACATCTCATTTGCGAGATATGGCTCATTTGGCTGATAGGGTTCGACAAGTTGAAAGGCTTAGAGAGGAAAAATCTAGGTCGAATAGGTATCATAAAAAAGAAAAAGTGGCATATGTCGAAGAAGAATTTGACGTTACATATAGTAATGTCGAAGAAGAGGAGATAGACGTGGCTGAACTTAAGCCTGGTCCTCCTTATACCTGTAAACTATTAAGGCCTGCGAATGGGAATAACCCTGTAGAGCCTAAGAACGATAGATTTATACCTAAGACTTATACTTTTGATGTTACTAAATGTGATGAAATTTTTGATCTTTTAGTAACTGATGGTCAAATATTAGTGCCTAAAGGCCTTAAAATACCAATTCTTGACCAAAGAAAGAAAAAGGGTTATTGTAAGTTCCATAATTTTTTGGGACATAACACTGACCGTTGTGTGCTCTTCAGGGATATTGTACAAAAAGCAGTTGACGAAGGAAGACTCAAATTTGCTGACAAGAAAATGAAAGCTCCTATGCAGATTGATGTTGATCCGTTGCCTAAGGCTGAAGCTATGTATTCTGAACCTGTCGAAGCTGATGTAGGCATGGTGGGTGCTCAAATGGCAGACCTTCCTAAGTGTGTCAAGACTGCCACCGAAAAATTAAAAGGTTTTATGTATGCTGAAGGTAAGAAACAGGAAGTGACCCTAAAAGAATATGATGGGAAGATACATGCTGTGTATCCAAAGGCTGAGGAAGAATTGATAGATTTCCTCAATCGGTGTAAGTGGAATAATTCTGAGGTTATGCTTTGCCCAAGGTGCAGTGCTGTCTTCGATAAAGAAGCAGCTAAAGCTGTCGAAGGTTATCAGGATCAACAACAACGCAAAAGAAAATGGCTTGATAACAGGCCAAAATTTGACTTTGCAAAAGGAGATCTTCCTGGCTATGAGGCTAATGTGTCAGCAAAGCCTTCAACAAGTAAACGACAATTTGCTAAGGAGAAGTCCTCAGCAAAAGGGTATTTGAAGCTGTCAACAGGTAAATCCTTTGTCCCAAGTGCTAGTGCTCCTGTCGAAGAGTGGGTGCCCAATAATCAACGTGCTAAAGCTGTCAAGCCAGGTACTGATGCTATTAAGTTTAATTATAAGAATAACTATAAGGGTAAGAATCCTATGACTAGAACACAGTGGCGTCGTTACCAAAGACAATAGAAGAAGAAGGCACACTTTGACATTAACCAGGTTCCAAGTCATTTGGCTAATAATCAAGTTCCACGCAGCATGATAGTGGCGAAGAGTGAGGTTCACAAAGCTGAAGTTGCCACAAAGAGGAATGCTGATGTTGTTAGTCATGTGTGTGCAGCGAATAAGGCCAAAGGCAAGGCTGTGGTAACAGAAAAGTCAAGAAGGCCTGCTCTTGAAAGAATATTTCCTCCATTGTCAACAGTGAAAGAAAGAAATGCTGATCTCGGCATGGATGAAGACATGGAGTCTGATTTTAATGATTCTGAGGATGATTTTGACGTTGTTTGCAATGTGGTATCAATACTACCTCTGGAGTACGATGTTATCACAGTACCAAATGACGTTGAAGAGGATTTTACAGAGGATATGGCTCATCATAAGCCAATGTGTTATTATGTGATGAACAATGGATGTGTCGAAGACCAAATGGCTACCTTCGAGAAGCCAGATATGAGTATGCAAAACCACTTGAAACCCCTGTATGTCCAAGCCAAGGTTAATGGTGTTGGAATTAACAAAGTGTTAGTGGATGGTGGAGCTGCAGTGAATTTGATGCCGCATGGTCTTTTGAAGAAGATTGGTAAGTTCGATACTGACCTCAGGCCACATAATATTGTCTTAAGCAACTATGAAGGCAAAACTGGCCATTCTTTGGGGGCCATTGAGGTGGACTTAATTGTTGGTTCCATAAAGAGGACTACATTGTTTTTAGTGATAGCCTCTAAAGCAAATTTTAATTTACTCCTTGGTAGAGAGTGGATCCATGGAGTTGGTGCTGTCCCTTCAACTTTGCATCAACGTTTAGTAATGTGGAAGGAAGATGGTTTGGTAGAGTATGTTGAAGCCGATCAGAGCTACTTCCGTGCTGATGTGAACCAAGTTACCAAGGAAAATTTTGAGAAACAAATGGCGAAGATTGCGCCATGTTCATCTTCTAATGAGGCATACGTTCCTGCGGATAATGTTTTTGCCTCAGTTCATCTTGACCCAAATTATGGTTTTGTTTGGGAAAGAGAAATAATGGGAGATGATAGTGTCTATCCTGATGGTGTTTTTCGACCAACGGGGTGGAACACTGGTTCTTGAAAGTGTTCTTATGTCAGTGCCCAATGCATGGGACAAAATTACGGCTTATATGGCCGAAAATAAGTTTAAAGCGGCTATGGAGGCCGAAATTATTCAACAAACAATGGCTGTCGAAGCCAGTGAGTTACATGAAGAAAATGGCATAATCATAGATGAAAAACTTGACTGTATCTATGATAATGATCCATTAGGTTTTGAAAAGGATCCTAGAAATTTGACAAAGCATATGCAAGCTCAAGACCCGTTAGAAGAAGTTGATTTGGGAAATGGCTCAATAAAAAGGCCAACTTATATTAGTGCAAATATTGATGTTTCTCTAAAAATCCAAGTCATCACATTGCTAGGGGAGTTCAAAGATTGTTTTGCTTGGGATTACGATGAAATGCCTGGTTTAAGTCGAGAAGTAGTGGAAATGCAATTACCAATTCGACCAGGGAAGAAACCAGTGAAGCAAGTGCCAAGAAGATTTGCTCCTCAAGTGTTGGCTAAGATCAAAGAGGAATTCGAAAGGCTATTCAGAAACAAGTTCATCAGAACTGCCAGGTATGTCGAATGGTTAGCCAATATAGTTCCTGTAATAAAGAAAAATGGGACTCTTAGAGTTTGCATAGATTTTAGGGATTTAAATAATGCATCTCCCAAGGATGAATACGCAATGCCTGTGGCAGAAATGCTAATAGATTCAGCAGCAGGATTTGATTATCTTAGTATGCTCGATGGTTATTCTGGGTATAATCAAATTTTCACTGCTGAAGAAGATGTGTCAAAAACTGCTTTTAGGTGTCCAGGGGCATTGGGTGTTTATGAATGGGTAGTAATGCCCTTTGGTTTAAAGAATGCTGGTGCTACATATCAGAGGGCCATGAATTCTATGTTTCATGATTTTATTGATGATTTTATGCAAGTATACATAGATGATGTGGTGGTTAAATCTTCCTCAGAAAGTGGTCATTTAGACCATCTTCGCCGTTCTTTTGAAAGAATGAGGAAATATGGATTGAAATTAAATCCATTAAAATGTGCCTTTTGTGTACGTGCAGGTGATTTCTTGGGTTTTATAGTGCACAAAAAAGGCATTGAAATCAATCAAAATAAGACTAAGGCAATTATGGAAACGAAGGCCCCTTCGACCAAAAAGGAGCTTCAGTCGTTGCTGGGAAAAATCAATTTCCTACGAAGATTTATATCAAATCTAAGTGGCAAAACGCAAGTTTTTTCGCCATTATTAAGACTGAAGAAGGAAGAAGAGTTCAAATGGGAACCAATGCATCAAGCAGCCTTCAACGAAATCAAGTCTTATTTGATGAAACCACCAATTTTGTTGCCTGCTATTAAACACAAAGTGCTCAAATTGTATATAGCAGCTTCTGATAGAACAATAGGTAGCATGTTAGCACAAGAGGATGATAGTGGTATCGAAAGGGCCATTTATTACCTCAGTAGGGTCCTCAATGATGCCGAAACGAGGTACGCTCCTATAGAAAAGTTGTGCCTTTGTTTGTATTTCTCGTGTACAAAGTTAAAGCAATATATAAAACCAGCTGATGTTTCTGTTTATTCGCATTTTGATGTTATTAAGCATATGTTGTCGAAACCAATAATGCATAGCCGAATTGGTAAATGGGCTTTGGCTTTGTCAGAATACAACTTAACTTATCAACCTCTAAAATCAATTAAAGGACAAGTGGTTGCTGATTTTATAGTAGACCATTCTGTTGTTGAAGAAACATTAAGTTTTGTAGACGTATATCCTTGGAGGTTGTATTTTGATGGCTCAAGCCATAAACATGGAGTTGGGATTGGTATTTTGATAATATCTCCTACTAACATTCCAACAAAGTATAAGTTTAAAATTCGAGATGTTTGCTCCAATAATGAAGCTGAGTATGAGGCTTTAATAGTAGGCCTTGAAATCTTACTTGAGCTGGGGGCAAGTCATGCCGAAATAAAAGGTGACTCTGAGTTGGTTATCAAACAATTGACAAGAGAGTACAAATGCATTAAAGAGCACCTTATCAGATACTTTGTTGTTGCCAATGCTTTGTTAAAAAGATTTGAGTCTGTTCACTTAGAACATTTACCACGAATTGATAATCAAGTGGCAAATGAATTGGCACAAATCGCTTCGGGCTATAAAGTTTCAAAACAAAGCCTGGAAGAGTTAATTGAAATAAAGGATAAAATCATTTCTAATGACTATTCTTCGTCACTATTGTCAACACCAACAACTGGGGGGGCAACAGATACAAATGCAAACGAGGAACTAGCTATTGTCGAAAAACGTCAATTTTTTGGTGACTTTGACCCAGCAGAAATTCTTGCTCTTGACAATATGACCAATAATGATTGGCGAAGGCCTATTGCGGAATATTTGCAAAATCCCACAAGAAATACCAATAAAAAGGTAAAATACAGAGCTTTGAGCTATGTGATAATTGGAAACGAATTGTTTAAAAAGACTCCTGAAGGAGTACTATTAAAATGTCTTAGTGAAAATGAGGCATATTTAGCAGTTTTCGATACACATAGTGGAGCGTGTGGTTCACACCAAGTAGGCCAGAAAATGAAGTGGTTATTATTTCGACAAGGAATGTATTGGCCAACTATGCTGAAAGATTGCATAGAATTTGCTAAGGGATGCCAAGAGTGTCAAAAGCATGCTGGGATACAACATGTACCTGCAAATGAATTGCATGCCATAGTCAAACCTTGGCCATTTAGAGGTTGGGCTCTAGATGTGATTGGAGAGATAAAGCCAACTTCGTCGAAGGGCCATAGATATATCCTTGTGGGAATTGATTACTTCACCAAATGGGTTGAAGCTATACCTTTAGCCAATGTTGATCAGGAAGCAGTGATAAGGTTTATTCAAAATCATATCATTTATAGGTTTGGAATTCCAGAAACCATTACTACAGATCAGGGATCAGTTTTTACTGGTAGAAAAATGGTAGAGTTTGCTTCCGAAATTGGTTTTAAGTTATTAACTTCGACACCATATTATGCGCAAGCCAATGGACAGGTAGAAGCTGCCAATAAAGTTATTATTAATTTGATTAAAAAGCATGTTGGGCAGAAACCCAAGAATTGGCATAATACCCTTGATCAAGCGTTATGGGCTTGTCGAAATTCACCTAAAGAATCTATCAACACTACTCCTTATAGGCTAACATTTGGACACGATGCAGTGTTGCCTGTTGAAATTTGTCTACAATCAACAAGAATTCAAAGACAGTGGGAGATTCCCTCTGATTATTATTGGAATATGATGCTTGATGAATTGGTTGATTTAGACGAAGAAAGGTTATTAGCTTTAGATACGCTTATTCGACAGAAAGAGAGGGTAGCTAAAACTTATAACAAACAGGTTAAGTCTAAAGCCTTTAATTCAGGTGATCTAGTGTGGAAGGTCCTATTACCTATGGATAAAAAAGATAGAGTCTTTGGTAAATGGTCCCCAAGTTGGGAAGGACCATTTAAAATTTTACAAGTTTATTCAAACGGCGCATATGAGGTCGAAGAGATTGGCGCTGATGAAAGGATTCTGCGTATAAATGGTAAATACTTGAAAAAGTATAAGCCAACGTTGCACGAAGTTAAAATAACGCTGGAATAAATATAAAGAAAGCGTAAAAACATGGCATTTAAGTTGCCAAAACATTGTCGAAAGCACGGAATAAGAAATTGCCCAAGAATAAAATGGAAGAAATTTCATTATAGTGTTGCCAAGTTACATGTGCCAAGATAGGCATTCGTGAGTTACATAGTGCCGAAAAGGTAAATAAACTAGGCATAAAATGAACGCTGAATTGCAGTTGGTCTTTTAAGACCAAGTAACTTCTCTTTTGGGTGGTCTTCTTCGACCACGTTGTCGTTTCCCGTCGTTCAGGGGGTCATTCTTTCGTCTGCGCGTTAGGCTTGTAAGTTTTTCAACAGGGCGTTTCCTTGTTTGGTAAACCTCAGGAAGCCCTTCAGAGAGAAGATATTGACGCCCCAAGGAAGACAGTCATCATCAAGGCAAAACACCTGATGAATCTTCCTGCTCCCACTTTGAGTCTTCCGCATAAACCCAGAAAGTTGCAAAATCAAGTGACATGAAGAAAAGAGGAGTAAAGCCATAATACGCAGAGATCAAAAACCATCACTTTGAACCTTCAGGCAACCTCACCGCGATTATGAGGGATGAGGTTACGCGGAAGACTCAAAGCAAAGGGAATGATCTTGGAACGGGAAAGGCAAAAGAAGAAAATTATGGAGTGGTAAAGATGAGAAACAAAATTCTTCTATTTTTAAGGAGGAGTATGAGAGAGCGTCAGTTGGTTATGAGTTTGGCATTCCGAAAAGTGAGGCATCACTTTAATTACGGCGTTATTAACGTAACAGAAAATGTTGGAACCATTCAAAGGTAGAACAGAGAATCGGTAAACATGGTCAAAGGCCGAAACTACAGGCTGTTCAAGTTCAAGGTTTGAATATGGAAACAACACTTAACAGTGGTAACATCAGGTATACAGCTATTTTACTCAAGTGCAAAGTTATTTCGATGGTGAATTCAAAAAAATGTCTTTCTCTTCCTCCTCCTCAAGTTCAGTCGAAAAAGACATTTTTGGGGGGCAATTTGTTAGCCTGTAATTTCGACAGGCTTCATTAAAGATGGTCAACATGGCTTGATTTATATTTATTTCACAAAGACCATATTATTTCGACAAAGGAAATGGTCATGCGCAAGGTAAACTCGACAAGTTTCCAGGGAAGCAAAAGCAAGAGAGAGGAAAATCGACACAGGCTTTCGACAGACAGAAATCAGGGCAGTTATGCGTTGAAGGCTAGCAGTTGGTCGAAGCGTGACAGAGCAGTTTCGGTCGAAAGTAGGAGCGGTTACTTGGCCGAAAGTAGGAGCAGTTACTTATTTTCAAATTGTTAGGCAGTTACCTAGTTCGAATTTTCCCCCCTTTTTTCCCTTGTATAAATAACTGTTTCTGAGAAGAAACAAAGGGTCGCAAATCACAATATACACCCGATTCCTGAAACTCTAACTTCCAAGCCAGAGCGAAAAACGAGTGGAAGAATCGCTGTACGTGATCGTGTACCATTTTTTATGATTCAATGCAATTTATTCTTCTGTTCTTTACAATTCCTGAACCTTTTACTGCTTCTTTTCTTTTCAATTCTGTTAAATCATTGCAAACCGTCCCCTTTTCTACATTTTCCGAAACAAAAACTTTTGCAATTCAAAGGCAATTGCTTTGAGATTTTTCTAGTTTGATCTCACAAACCTTCTAATAAAACTAGTGATTGTTTGCTAAAAACACCAGCAAACAGATATATATATATATATATATATATATATATATATATATATATATAACTACGCAACATACACAGAGGCAATCTATAATAAACCCCAAACCCCGCATACGATCCCTCATATACGCTATTATAGAATTCGAACCCACCCTTACTTCAACTATGGTGGCGCAAACTCCCTCCTAGCCTCGTTCCTCGATTCTCCGAATACGGCGACTCCCCTGCGATAGTAACGACGCGTGACGATCACGAACGTAGAGAATTGCAATGATAATCAACCCTCCCAATCCAATCCTAGGCTAGAGCTCTTGAAAATTGAGGCTTTTGTGTAACTTAGAAGTGAGAGGAAGAAGGAGAAGAAGGGAAAAGAGGGCGGCTGCACAAAAAGACCAGCCCTAGCGCATATTTGCGCTATATTTATAAGGAGGACTGGCCCACAAGCGCCTTCCTGCGCAAGCTGCGCACCGGACACGCTGCTAGGGTTGCGTGAGCGCTGCGCACTCGCGGTGCTAAGCCCAATGCTATTTTTAACTGGCCCACGACACGTGATTATCATCTAACTCATTTTCAACATAGCTACTACGCCCATAATTTCAATTCTTACAATTATCCTACGGCAATCCAACTTCGAAGTAATTTGATTAAATTTTAGGGCGTTACAAAATTTACTGAAGCTTGACGGTAAAAACTGGGCCAGGTGGTGTGTGAAGATGCAGACACGGTTTGGCTTTCAAAATGTAACAAATATTATCAAGAATGGATGTGCACAACTGGATGATAAGACTACAGATGCATCAGAAGAAGCATTTAATGAAATCAAGAGGAAGGACTTCAAAGTGTGGATGTCGTAAACTTAGCTAAGATATCCAAAGCCACTACTACAAAGTTGGCTTGGGATACAATAGAAAAATGCTACGCTGGTGATGGGAAGACCAAGAAAGTAAAGCTTGAAAAAACGTAGTGGCAGTAAGAACTTCTGCAAATGGAGGATCAAGAAAAGGTTGTTGACTTTATTAACAAAGTAAGAAATCTTGCAAATCAAATGGCTATGTTTGGCAAGGATTTACCCAATAAGAAATTGTGTGAAAATATATTGAGATTAATGCATCCAAGATTTGATTATGTGGTCTGTGCTATTGAAGAGTCAAAAGATATTCCAAACCTAAGTATTGAAGAACTGCAAGGTTCTTTGGAGGCACGTGAAGTAAGACTTTATGGAATAAATACTAAAAAGACACTAGTGCAGAAAACACTTTTTGAATCGGTTGTTTGGCACATTTATTTATAGAGAGAACGGGAAGGATTAGAAGAAATGGAAAAAGAAAAGAAAGTTCGGGAATTTTGCTAAGAAATGTCATGGGAAAGCAAAGTGAGAACCTTGCAGCTTCTTTGCTTCAATTTAGTGGCAAGAAGAAAGCCTAATGCTTTAATTTCTAAGAGGTTTGGCTACTTTTCCAACGAATGTTGGCTTGAAAAGGGCAAACAAAAGAAGTGATGGGGGCCAAAGGCTTGTTTAGCACATGAAGATGTTTCTGATTCAAATCCAGTTTTGTTAATGGCTACTATAACTGTAGAGTCTCATAGAAGTGAGATGTGGTTCTTATAGGATGTTCTAACCACATGACATGTCATAAGGAGGGGTTAATTGACTTAAATACATCTAAGAGAACCAAGGTACGATTGGCAGATGACAGAACTGTAATTGCAGAAGGGATTGGCAAGATGATGATGAAAAGAAGTAATGGGAAACCAGTTGTGATAGAGGATGTGTTGTATGTTGAAGAAATGAAAAGAAACTTGTTGATCATTGTTCAGTTCATAGAGAAAGGCTTTGAAATAGTAATCAAGAAGAAGACTCCCCTGGCCAAGAATAGGACTTTTCAGGAAAGCATGGATGCAACTGAGGTTGAATGTTTGAATGCAATTGAGGTGATAGAGGAAACATGGCTATGGCACTTGAGGCTGCATTTAAATTTTAGAACCTTGAATGATTTAGCAACCAAAAATATGGTGTTTGAGCTACCATCACTGATTGTTCCTAAGAATATTTGTGCAACATATATGATGGAAAAGCAACCTTGGAGCTCCTTCAAATCATAGTTGAAGATGTGAGCCAGCAGTGTGGTTGGAGTGGTTCGCTCTGATATTTATGGACCATTTGAGATAATTGAGAAACAAAGTGAGAAATTCACCAAGGTGCTCAGAACTGATGGTGGAGGTCAATATACATTGGAATCAAATGGAATACAACATCACGTAACAACGCCCTATACTTTTTAGCAGAATGGCTTAGCTGAAAGGAGGAATATGACTATTCTCAATATAGCAAGTTGTATGATCAAGAAGAAGAAGCTACCAAACTCATTCTGCGAAAAGGTATCTCATGAATAAGTGTCGAATAAAGCGATTGAAGAATGTGGTTCCAGAGGTGGTGTGTGGACTGGTAAAAAGCCATCACTCTAGAATTTGAGGGTGTTAGGTAGCTTATGTCTAAGCTTGACTGGTAAAAACATATTTGCCCTTCATAATAAGCAGGTTAATAACTTGCTCTTAACTTGGCTTGGTTTCTGGAGAACACCAGTGGAAACCAATTCCCATGAAAATTGGTGGCCTATAGTGAAGAACCTCCTCTTCCCCAACTCTATCAATGGCTATCTCAATCCAATTCACGGGGCTTAATTCAAAGGTAGACCATGTTCTAGCTACCAAGAAATCTGCCTAGGTGGCCACCTCCAATAAGCCACCTTCCACAGCTCCTAAATTTCCACCTTAGAAGGTTCCTAAGAAAAAACTTCCTCGACTGCTATACCACAAGCTCAAAGGTCTTCATCTTGGCTAAGAACTCCAATTGTTTCAACTCCACCTTCCAGTCAGTGCTTGTTAGCCTTTTATTCATATTAGCTATTATATTTATAGCTTCCTTATCTGACCTTCTTTTCCCTTTTGAAGCTAAGCCTCCACAAATCATCACCCTTGAAGATGATGAGGAAGAAGTAGAAGAAAAGTCCACTTCCCCTCTTATCCACTGAAAGAGAAAAAGATCTGCAATGGTTGCAGAAAAAACAAATTCTCCCTCTCCTATGAATAGGGCTAGAGCAGCTGATGCTGAGAAGGAATCGACTACGAGGTCCAAATGCCTAAGGTAAATTCATACTCTTCCTTACCTTATAGCCATTAATTTTGCTTCTGCGCAAGTTTCTAATTCCTTTTCTTTCTCTTAGCTCAAAAACTTATGCCCGGCTACTGGTGAGTCCTCTCAACAACCCACTTTGTCGTTCTTGTAATATAGCTTAGCTAGAACCATTTTATCTTAGCAGAGTATTCACTTTGTATGTCCTTTGTATAAGGTCCAGGAAGAAAACACACCCTCATGCCTTCTTCTTTACAACAAGTTTCTCCCCAGCGCAGGCCACTCGTTCCATCTCCTCTTAAAAGCCAGAGCATCAGGGTGGAGCCCCCAGAAATCATCGAGGATCAAGTTTCCAAGTACTTCTCCTCAATCGATCACTTCCAAATCGTCTCCTCCCTAAAGCCAAATAGTTGGAGAAGGTGGAAGTTGCTTTGATTGGGCAAATCCCCACTAACAAGGCCAAGGTTGCTGATCTTAACCTCCTTATTTATATTCGCTAATGTTGCAGATAGCCCTTCAGCTCAATGGCGTGACCCATATTTTTAATAAAGCCAATGAGAACTATATTGGTGTTACCCACTCTTTGAAAAGTCGAAGGGAGCTGCAGAATCATAAAACCCAATCGCAGAACAATTTCTTTGCCTTGGAGGCATAAAGGAAAGAAGTTTTGGCTGGGAAGCAAACCATCACAAAGAGGACGGATGATATCTCAACTGAGATGACAAAATTGAAGAAAGAGAAAGATGTTGTTAGGCTAGAGTGAAACACTCTCACCACCAAGATCAATTTCTTTCCTGATTAGAGGGACATGGTCAAACACCAAGGTGATCTAGCCGAGGCCAATAAAATGTGGGAGCTGCTACATTTCCTCATGGTGGAAGCTAGCAAACTAGTGGTTGTTGAGATTGATGAGGCCTATCAAGTCCATTCATAGGTTGAGCCTGCGGTTCAAGAACAGGCCCTTCTAGTAACTTCAAATGCTCTTGAGGTTCCTCATGAGGTTGATTCACTAGTTATGGAATTATAAGGTGTGGCCACCACTGATGAAATAATGGTCGGACAACATAAGAAGCACATGCTATGGTTGAGGCAGTGCAAGAAGGAGAAATGGAAGAAGAAACAACCCAAGTGGGAGGAGAGGCAGTATAGACAGAACCTACAGAGCCTAACCAAGCTATCGAGATCAACCTTGTAGGCCAGACCTAATCAGCCATGGAGACCTCTGCAGATGCACCAAGAGCCTATGGCTTTTATTTTTTTTCATTCGAACAATTTAATAATTCAAAGAACTAGGCCACCAGTGTGTGGGATGCCTTCCAAACTTTCCATTTGTTAATTTCAATTTACGCTTGAGTTTCAACTCCTTCCCATATCGTACGATAATAATGTTTCAAGTATTTACATTTTATACTTCTGTTAATCTCTTCACCTTGCATGTTGACTAGCAGATAGGAACCTCCACTGTATGCTTTACTATCAAAAAATTGTCCTTCCCAACTTGGTGACCATTTCCCAAAATTAGGATCTTTAATCTAATCGGTAAATAGTTTTCCAAACCAGGTCCCCTTCAACGAACCTCTTGGCCATATTTTTCTTAGATAACTTAGATCTACTCAAGGCAACTAACATGTCATCATCTGCCGAGTCTAACTCCATTAGCATCGACTGCTGATAATCAGCTATGTCTAGCAAATGTTATTTAGCCACTTTTAGTGACGAAATATTAATTTCCAATGACAGAACAACATCATGCCCATAGGTTAGCCGATAAGAGGTAAACCCTGTTGTAGTGGACTTAGAGTTCGACATAGTCAGTGAACACCATTTAGAGTTTCATGCCATTTTCTTGGCTAATCCTCTATGTTTTTCTTGATCAAGTACATAATGATCTTGTTGGTAGCCACTACTTGCCCATTAGCATGAGCATAATAGGTGATGAATGGATCAATTTGATCTCAAATTGCTGGGAAAAAACAACTGCTTTATCCCCTATGAACATAATACCTTGATCAGTGGTAATGGTCTTAGAGATCCCATATATATATATATATATATATATATATAATTTGGTGTTATATGAACTTGATGACTTCATTTTGATATGTAGTGACCATCGATTGAGCCTCTACCCATTTGGTAAAGTAATATGTGGGCACTATGGTGAAGGTGTGCCTCTTGGAACTAGGAGGATAAGTCTTACCAATAAAATCCATAGTCCACCGTCTGAATGGAGATTCTTTCCTAGAACCCTTTGTATAGATCAATGGAGTTGGCAAGCTTCACACCCCTTGGCTTACTGAAGGCAACCAATTGTTATGGTTGACTAGTAATAGCCATGTACTTTGCCCATCACTTTGTAAGATTCACCTTGACCTAGTGTTGTGCAAGTGTACACAATCACAACAAGCAGTATAATGAGAAAGTAAAGATCGTACTCACAGGAATTGATGTTAATTTAAGAGTTTAAGTCGTTAACAAGCTAGTGAAACAAGCAAAATAGTAGCAAGTTTTTGAACATAAAAATAAGGATGTTGTGTGAAAACTGTAAGAAAGTTCAAGTGTTTAGTAAAATGAGTTGGACTGCTCTTTGCTAAGTAATTCCTTAAAAGTATAGTGCCATAACATTAGATGCGATAACGCTAAGTGCTGTAGCATACGATGTTGTGTTTTTCAGTCATTGACGCTAGGGTTTCGTTACAAGACTCTTTAATCTAAGTTCTAAAGAAGTTCACCCCTGTATTATATAGAACCCACAATGTTCACCTTATGAACTAAGCTCTCCTATGTCTAGGATTAAGCAAGGGTTGTTTAAATGTCTTTAAACAACCTTTCATTCATATCAGTCTTTGAGTTAGAATCGTAAACCATGTCTGTTGGAAATTTGATGTTTGTATGAATTGAAAAAGTCCCACATTGGATAGAATAGACACTATGAGAGTGTTTATAAGTGGGAATCTCATCCAATGGGTTCGGCCCCAAGGGGTACCCAATTTTGTGGTTGGGAGAGGACACACAAAGTGACTACCACACGCACGTGCACACCACCGCCGCCGTCCAACGGTCATATTGACCAAGTCAAAAATGTAACGATTTTTAATTAATTTTCCCAACAGTTTTTTTTAATAGAGCCGTTGGCTCTTAATTCCCTCCAACGGCTACCTCTCATCCTCACCTATAAATGGAGCTCTCACCTCACTTCTTAAACACACCAAAACTTGATACACTTCCAACTTTTCTCTCTTCTTCCCTGGAAAGCTGGAAGCGTTTCCAAGCTTATTTTCTAAAGAGTGGTTTTCATAACCATATTGAGGGTGTATCTCTAAGAGCGAATTTTCACAATGCAGTGAAATTTCGTAAGATGTTTCAACTTTGCTGTTTTATCCTGGAGACGTCGTGGTTGATAGTCTGCTTACACAATTTTCAGCAGTGCCATGAAACGTCTTAAAGAGAGCGACCTAGTCCGCGACTCATCCCAGTAATCTCTTCAGCTTGATTTTGGAAAAAATAGTGTTGTTTGGGAAAAGTTCTGGCTAGGAAAGACTTGGTACTTAAGTGTGTCCATTGCGACCCACCTCTCTTTCCTTAGAGCCTACTCGAATTAACAATGTCTGTATCTAAGAATGTACTCATTTCAGCTGGCCAATCCTAAAATAAGTTTGAAAGCATTAACGCACAAAGATTGAAACGCAAACATCATAGTATTATTAACAATACTAAAAATTCATGACAATGCTCCAAGAAATCCAACTACTAAGTGTTTAGCTATTGATGAGTATCATCAACACAAAACAAACTAAAATGTTCATATTACCGAAACTAGAAAAAGGAGACACAGTTGCAAAAGATGCACTACGTGTGGTCCTAATCATGAGACGAGTTGATAACGCTATAGCACAGCTTCACGGTGTAGAAATGATGAATCTTCACTTGAAAAATAAAAAGCTTCAAAGGAGTATCATTGGAGAAAGGTGTGTCAAAAACTCTCTCTCAAAAACTCTCTCCTTCTCTTCGAATATGGAGCAAGTGTGGAGAAGAAGTGAGATATATTTGTTTGTTCTCCATAAAGTAGCTTTCCAAAAAGGTGGACAAGACATTCCCCATCAACCAAAAGTGATCTTCCAACAACAAGTTGACAAGTGTCCACGCTAGCCAACGGTTGGCAGCACCGTCTGTCCTAGGCGCAGAGAAGTGAGGCGTTGATTTGACATAAAAAGTGATCCGCCAAAATAATACTTTTCTTTTTGATCCTCAGATGGCCCACCTTCATATAGTGCTTAATGCTGTAACACTGAACAAAGGCATTAAAATTATCACAAAGGCACCAAATGATAACAAATTAGCTCCTAACCCTTCTTTTCTCTAAATAACTAATATTTACTACATAAATCAGGGATATTACTTGAGAACTTACATTAATTTAAGTAATAAGAGCATAAATAACTCATAAATGTGAGTTATTACCTAGGCATTTTAGGTGTACTATACTAACACTCCTTTTATACAATCCATCACCCACCAGAACATAGTTCAATGCATTCTATTTAAGTTTGAAACTAGCACTAGCTGATGGGTTCTGCAAATAGTTGATTAACTCCTTTTTCTATGACTCAACCGAGCTTTGATAACTCTTATGTTTCGGACTGGGCCAACCCATTAAAAAGACTTGGACCTGGCCCATTCCCGCGCTACGCCTTGCCCGCATCTACGTGATCCAGATCCAATGAACATGACCCATCCGCTCATCCAACGGTTGGGGAACATCGCCGTCATCTATAAATAAGTAACCTGCCTTCCATTTCCAGGTACGCATTCACTTCTCTCTAGAATAACTCTTCTCTTCCCTTGCTGACTTAGGCATCGGAGTGCTTGCAGGTACCCCACCCGAGGCGCGGGAGGAGACCACCTCGGCCAATCCGAGGTCCAAGTTCAACCATCCGAAGTCAACCTTCCATTCTCGCGGAGCATTCCAATTCATACCTTCACCCGTACTCCGGTACCGAACATCTAATTTATAAGAGTTACTTATACATAAATGGCTTAAATAATTGTTTTAATTATTTTATTAGAATCAGTGGTTTGAAGTAAGTTATGGAAAAATTCTAGTTTAATCTCAATGGGTACTTTGGTTCACGATTTTTGTGCTTTAATGTGTGTTTTAGTGTGCTATAATATCATTTCTGTTCCTACGCTAGATGAGAGAGAACATGTTGGAAATAGTGTTCTGCTCTAAAAGCAGCGTGTCAGCTGATGTCAGAACGCTTCAGTGTGGGGAACATTATTTTTATTGCATATTCTTTTTTATTAAAAGCCCAAGTACTTTTGGACACACTAGAAGACAATGAATTGGACTTTTAGGGTTTTTCTTGGATCCCAAACCCTAGGCATATAAAGGCAGGTCCATTTTCCTCTTGAGTAGCGTGCGCAGTTGAGGAGAGAGATATTAGACATAATTTTCATGAACCTTTGCCTACCATTTTGATCACTAAAAGGGAAATTCTACACAACAGTATTGAGAGCAGTGCGACAGCACTACTCAA
Source organism: Astragalus glycyphyllos (assembly GCA_963573325.1). NCBI lineage: Eukaryota > Viridiplantae > Streptophyta > Magnoliopsida > Fabales > Fabaceae > Astragalus > Astragalus glycyphyllos. The sequence continues at coordinate 12,746,014 of OY754310.1, read as the reverse complement.
GCTCAGTTTTCTTGGAGTGTTGCTGCTAAAAGGAAATTGTTCTTGCTTCTCTTGTTGTAATAGTTTGAGGATAAATAGTATATTCTCTTCTTGGTATTTCTAGTCTTGTGTTGTTTCAGTAGTATGGCTTTAAATCTAGTATTTATGCTTTCTTTCAAGTTTTTGTTGCTCACTATGAGCTAAACACTTTTAGTTGGAATGTCTTAGCAATGTAACATTTTTAATGGTTTAATGTTGAAGTATATGTTTTAGTATCCGTAACTAAGACTTTGTCAAGTTCTTACTAAAAAATTAGGGTTGCATCCGAAACTAAGTTTGGGGGTTGCATCAGTTATATTGGGTTGGATATGAAAGAATTTGAAGGAGGTCAGTGCACTAAGCAATGGGCTTATAAAAAAATTATTATATATTTATACAAGAAAGAAAAGAGTGAATAAGCTGCAAGTGCCAAGTTGGGAGGCAAATCTGTTGGTGACACGTTATGGTTTCGTTCGAAAAGTGGTTAGCCTCAGGGACAGATCCACATTGTCCAAATTGGGGGCACTTGACCCCACTTCTTCTATAGTTTTCTAACCAAAAATGCTAGTATTGTGTATGTTGACCCCACAATAAATATTATGATGACCCCACATTGACATAGTACTCAATAAAGACAAAAAATTAAGTATTACTATACTACTATATTAGAATACAGAAGGGCCAAACTAGCCTCGGGCCAAACAGAAGAGTCATGTTATTTAGCCAAACTTTTCTAGTCAAAAACTACATTACAACACCAATTAACCAAGTTTTTTAAGCAAATAACCAACCTACTTTTTCACAGTTTTCAAGGGCATTGATTAAAAACTGTGAAAAAGTAGGTTGGTTATTTGCTTAAAAAACTTGGTTAATTAGTGTTGTACTGTAGTTTTTGGCTATTTTTGCCTGGAAAAGTTTGGCTAAATAACATTATTGTAAAAGAAAAGACAATATGAAGTGAAGCTGATGAATTGTAACAAAAAAGAAGTGTGTTCCTTCTCTCAGCTGAAGTGAAGCAAATGACATGTTATTGAGCGGTTTCTTGGTATTGTCCATGTTGCAAATACAAGTGCTATATCTTTAAAACTAGCATTAGAGTCCTTGTTTGCAAAACATAGTTTAAGCTTGTCAAGAGTTCGTGGACAAGGATATGATGGGGCTAGTAATATGCAAGGTGAATTCAATGACCTCAAAAGTTTGATCTTAAAAGAAAATAAGTGTGCAATATTCTATGTTCACTGTTTTGCTCACCAGCTTCAATTGTCACTCGTGGCGACTGCAAAAAAGTAAGATGATATTACTTGCTTTTTTGTTATAGTTAACAATTTATCTAATGTTGTTGGAGATTCATGTAAGCGCGGAGATATTCTTAGGGAAAGTCAAGTTCTTAAAGCAATTGGTAATGAACAAATCTTACAACACTTTCAAAATATGAAGACACGTAGAGAGTAATTATAAATCTTAAATGTTTAAGTGTCTTCAATTTTTGGATATACAATGATATAACTTTTGTAATCTCAAACTTTTTGTTTAATAGTAATGATGTCATCATTTTATCGGTTATGCGTTTATATATTCTTATTTATAAATATTCATAGTAAATTATTTTGCCCCCACGAATTGAAATTCCTGGATCCGTCCCTGGTTAGCCTATCAAAAAAATAAAGTGAGAAAAGAAAGGAATAACAAATAGAAGTGCACTGGCTAATGGATCTGAATTGCTTAGAAGGCCCTTGGTTATTTTGAAGCCCCTCATTCTTATAATGAAAGTGTTAGACTACCATTCTTTTTGAAAAATTCTTTGGCAAAGTCAAAAGAAGACCATTCTTTCTAAGGCTAGGTGAAATTTTGAAACTGATTAGGAGTTGAACTAAATCTTGAAAAACATGGTATGCATTTGAGTGATGCAACTTGAATATAGCATGTTTGGAAATTCTATAAGTAAAGCTCATTTATAGCATGTTTGAAAATTCTGGTGTGAAATAGTTGTGCAACTTGAATATGTCTTTGTATCTATGTTCTTAGTTCTTTGTCATTTTTAATGTAGTGACAACTTTATTTGTCATTTTTTCTCTCCAATTATTGCCATGTTAATTTTAATCAAGATGTTGTATACTACTCCCTCTTGTCCACTATGCAATATATTACTCCCTCTTTCAATGGTTGTAATATCAATTTAAATTAATTTTAATTACTATATTATTTTTAAGATGTATTAAATGATCAAATCCAATTTTATCTGATTATTTCCTAATCGTGTTTATCATTTTTTTAAGAAAAAATAATTTGTTTTAAAAAACTAACAAATCAGTGACACTGTTCTTCCTTAAAAGAGCGTCTCTAATTTCCACACTGTTGTTATTCCTAATATGTTCAAAAAATCTGAGATCTCTATATCCCATGACTTATATGTTCTCGAAGCTATTCAACCATATCTAGTCGCTAACCGTAGTTCCACCATTATTCTTCTTCAATCTTGTTCACCATATCTATAGATTTAGGGTGCGTTTGGATTAGCTTATTTTTGAGCTTATGAAAAGCAACTTATGGAGATAAATAAATTTTTATGTTGATTCACAAGTTCTTACTAACAAAAGTTATATCTCCACAAGTTGTTTTTCTATAAACTACTTTGACAAGCTTATGAATAATACATAAAAGCTTATTTATTTGCGTAAGTTGTTTTGCATAAGCTCAAAATAAGCTCTATCCAAAATGGGCTCTAATGTATTTGAAGCTTCAAGATTTGTCCTCCAATAATGGAAATCCTAACCCTCTCCAATTTCAGAGGACCTAAGCGCAAAGAGGATATAGAACCCACAACCCACAAGAGAGTGAAAGAAATTCCCAAGAAGGTAGCTCAATTAGGGAGCTAAGGCACATGAAGGAGCTGCAAGAAGGAAGTCCAGAGTTGAAATCCTGGAAACTAAAATTCGCCACTCCCTAACTAATTACTGACAACTAACAATTGCCAATCAAAAATAGAGAGAAAGAGAGAAAACAATTTCTTTGAAGATGAGATTTGTAGCAATGACGGAGAGGAAATGAGTTAAGAGAGGAGAGAGAACAATGAACCGACGAGAGAGAGATAGAGAGAGAAAGAGAGGGAGACGCAGAGAAATGTTTTGGATTATCAGTAGCAATGGCGGTGACACCGTCTCGATGTCAGATAGTCACAGTGGAAAGGAAGTGGATTTTTTTATTAGTATTATCACTTTGTAATAGTAAATTATGAAATCGAAGTATCGTTCGGGAAGGGAGAGAGACAAAAGCGAAAGAAAAATGAAAGAAACGGCGTTGTAGTGAGGGGGCGACGACGAGGTTTGGATGGGAAAGGGGAAGGGGCAGCAATGTGTTTGGGAAGGGAAAGGTGAAGGTGATTTGGTCCGGGTGGTAAACGTGGAATTTTCAATCCAATTAATGGTTAATTAAGGCCCTATTCGGAGTGGGTTTCTGTTTTGAAATTTTCAAAAACCAAAACTAATTTCTGGTTTGAGTTTTAAAATTTTCAAAAACAAAAACCAAATTCAGTATTCAGTTAAGAAATTTTCAAAAATCAAAATCAATTTCAAACATAGACATAAAGTGGTGGTTGGCAGTGGTCCAAGTGGTGGTTGATGGTGGTCCAAGTGGTGGTTGATGGTGGCCGGAGTGGGAGTCGGGGGTGGTCGAAGTCGTGGTTGGTGAAGGTCAAAGTGGTGGTTGACGGTGGTGGACGATGGTCAGAGTGGTGGTTCATTGTGGTCAAAGTGGTGGTTGGCAATAGCCGGAGTGGTGGTGGTCAAAGTGGTGGTTGACAATGGTCGCAGTGGTGGTTGGTGGTGGTCAAAGTGGTGGGTGACAGTGATCAGAGTGGTTGTTGATGGTGGTCAAAGTGGTGGCTGACGGTGGCTAGAGGTGGTCTGAGTGGTGGTCGGTGGTGGTTGGCGATGGTCAGAGTGGTAGTTGGAGGTGGTTAGATATATTGATGATTAGAGTTGGTGAAATAAACAGAGAAACAAAAATTATAAAACCTATTTTTGTGGTTTTGAGTTTTGATGGAAATCTATTTTGAAATTAAGTAAAAAGCTAACTCAGCCCCATTTTACATCAACGGGTTCAAAACCAAAAACCATTACTTAATACATATTTTTAGACTTTTTGTTCCAATAGTATTAATTTCACTGCCCGTTATTTATACTAGTTTTCTGCTGATGCAAGTTGTATTTATTGAATGTTCATATGATTTATCCTTCTTTTTTTTTACTTTTGATGCCATCAACGAGGTCTTTTTAAAATTTGTTTGCCATTGACTGATAAGTGCTTTAGCATTTTTAATGTCAATATTTATATTTTGGAATCCAGTGTTTGCCAAACTGCTTTTGTTGTTTTCCTTATTTTGGAATCCATTTAGTTTATGCATTTCCAACTACATCTCTGGCACTTCACATTATTGCCCCTTTTTTTCTTCCCCTGACATCAACAACTAATTAAGAAGGTTCACCTACTTACATATATTTTAGGGGATTAGTTTTTGGTTTATTCAAATGAATGGTTTACATATTCTTTTTTTGATTTACAAAATGCTAGTGGTTTAATTAGTTAGGAAGTGACGATTGTTAATTTCTTTAATACTCCGTCTTAATTTAGAGGTCACATATTATAACCCAAAACAATTTTCTCGAATAATTAAACTTAAAACGTTTCGAAAAATTACTCTATAAAGTACTTGCGGTTAATCTGATGCCAATTTAAAATTTTAATAATTGGTCAAAAAAACAATTCAAAAGGATTACGACTTTAAAATTTTCAAAAATTAGTACTATATTCGTGTATATGCATAAGCCGATTGCGTTACTTAATACAGATAGTACTTGCTAGAAATTAGTTTTGTTAAGTAGGTGTGTTAACATTGCCAATAGAACTTCTAACATAACTGTTGAATATAGGGAAACTAGTGAAATTAGTCCAGGAAGTGCACCCTTCTCTGTATATATGTGAAGTGCATGTTAAAAATGATAATCAAATGAAATTTGACGGAGAACATAACATGCTTCTTTGTACTGCATGTTGACATAAATAAGCGTGAATCGTAGTGGCTACAAGTCTCTGTCGAGCTTAGACCCACAGCCATCCGAGTATGATGCCGAGATTTTTAACTCGGTCATTAATGATATCAGATGATGTCGTTGGCTCAAGGTTTAACGAAAAGAGATACAGTTATCCTGGCCTTTGGGGTTACTACGTTTATGTAGTTTCTCAGCCATTAGACTTGTAAGCAATGGTGGATGAGTGATGATGGATTTGTCTTCCCAATGTGCCACACGGAGGATAGCCTTTTGATTTATCGAAGCGTCACATCATAATTACTCCCTGGGGTAGCCCTCGTTCACAGTGCTTCATTATAACTGTTAATTAGGGTTGCATCGTTTGGTATACCGTGCCTTCGTTTTCCTCACCTTAGTATAAATAGATGCAGCCTTCCCTCATCTGTACGTTTCTGCTCCGTGTCGTCGACGTGAAATTTGTAGCCGAGATCTTCTGAGTCATTTCTATAGTCAAATCATTCTTCTATGATCAGGTATTCCCTCGATCTCTTACTTTTTATTTTATCTCCCTCTGTCAGCTGCTTCTTCTAGCTTTTGTTGGCTAGACGTCGGTCGGTTCCCTCAAGATCCTCCTGCTTTCTGCGAGGCCTTTCTTAGGAGGAGGGGGTTTACATTACTTCAAATTTTACTTTGGAACTCGTATAGGATCCCTGAGAAACTGGACTTCGGTTTGGTCTCCATCAATGATATACTTGAAGGTTCAGTGATTGATTTGCTGAGTGAAATCCCTCCTTGTAGGTTAGGATATTGTTCATGGCAAGAGTAATCCGAAGAATCTCCCCTCTCCTCGGTCTATTGAGGAGGACGAGAATTTTTCAGAAAATGTGACTGATGCTTCTCCAGCAAGCACCTCGGATCGCTCGGTGAGAGAGGACAATCACACAATTGAAGGGATGGATAGTAGGGCCGAGGTGGAAACCTGCTCAAGCACTGACTCGTCAGGTTAGAGCAGTTCCTCGAGCGAAAATGATTCAGATGTTGGGTAGATCGGTGATGCCGAGATACAAGACCAAGTCCCCAAAGATTATAACGGGGTCAATGAGGAAGTTTGCAGTATGGTCGGCAAGATCTAGATTCAGATAACTCTCTTCTGTCTGTTCTTGTCTATCATCTGGATCATGTCCAAGGAGAGCAGACAAAGAGCGAATGTGCGAGCTAACCACTAAAAAATATGCGGAATTGGGATTTGCTTCCAAAGACCGAACTATTGCCAAAAGTTAGGATGGTAGGGTTCAAAGGTGATGTAGTTGTTACGGGAAGAAGGCTTAATACAAGCATTAAGATCTCTGGTAGGGAGAACTCGACTCTAGTTGGCAACCATGTGGTGGCGTTCATCTTCAGAAATATCCTCTCAGAGAAGGTAAAAGATCCGCAACAGACCGATTCCTTTTCCTAGAACAGGGAACCAGTCGAAGTCTCTGGGGTTCATGTTGAAAAGCACTGAAACGACTTCCAGACGCTCTTTGAGTAGAGTGGACGTTGAGGCTAGGTCAGAATCCAGAATTTGAGACGATGCTAATAGAGATTGGAAGGAATCTTTTGAGGTGAAGTTTGGGAAATAAAGTTGCACCCACAACTGCAAGGGCAAAATGGTGCCTTCAGCCTTAGCGTAATGCCCGTTGTCCTTGATTTTCCTTAGGAGGCTATCCATGCCTTTATAGAGGAGGGCCTGGAAGAAAGAACCCCATGAGTAGCCCTGACCAAAGAGTAGCGTGCAGACGACGAGGCGAAGTTCCTTTATGACCCTGAAGGAGTAGGTGCTATAGAAAAACTTGTTGAAGAAACACATTTAAAATGCATTATTCTCGGCATTTGTCACCACTCCAGACTTTTTTGGAATTCCAAGATAGGAGGTTATGGAAGGCTGGGTCGTGAGCGTACACCAAGTGGTCACCAGGAAAGTCAGGATCAGCGTAGACCTCACGCCTGCCGGCAGGAAGGCTGATGATAGCAGCAACGTTGAGCACTATGGGGGTCAAAATTCCCCATGGGAAAATGAAGGCATTGAGAGTCGATGACCAAAAACTCATTAAGGGGAAGAGGATGTCGAAGCTGTGGGAAACTTCTGTGTAGGACACCAGAATCATGTCGTAGATTCCCCAAGACTTCCAAAGGTCGCTTTTGGCATCGGCCACCCTACGAGCCCATTCGAAGTAACCAGAAGATCATTTCGGATAGCCCTTGAAGTCCTAGAGCTTGGCCTCCACGGTGTACCATGTGCCGATGATGAGTACACTTTTAGGTTAAAAGTGTTCCTAAAATGTACGGACACCGTGATGAGATCCTAAGTGCCCTCAGCATGTGGAAGGAATCATACAAAGAAAAAGGAAAAGAAAAAAATATTCCGCTCCTAATCATTGGATAACCAATATTTTCTATTTTATTTTTAATTTTCGTATTTTATTTTATTAAAATAATTATAGGTGTCTTTTGGTCTTTCTTTAGTTAGTTTTTGGGTTTTAAAGTCTTGTTAAGTCATTATAATGGCTAGTGGATTTTTTTGATGAGGACATGGAGTCAACAAACTTGTCAATCAAGCAAACTTGCTCCCCAAGCAAACTTGCTAATCAAGAAAGGCAGGTAGAGCAAAAAAAAAAAGGAGTTAGAAGTTGAATTTTGAGTAAAAATTTAGAGACGTGTCTCTATGGTTCTCTGAGCCGTTCTTGGAGCTTATCGGCTTGCCGTGGCGCTCATCCCGACTTATCAACCGGAACCTCCATAGCCGGTTGTGGCGTCTCCTTGACTTATCGATCGGTCTTCCATCCCCGGTCGTGGTGTCTCATTCACTCCCACCTACATGACTACCGAAATAGTCACCGACGGCTCGTGGTGTTTTATTTTGAATTTTTTAAAACTTTTTGAGTTGGGCAGTGTCCCTCAAACCAGTGTCCATCCCATGGCAGAGCTGTGTTGCTATTTTTTTTGGACACTTCAAACATGAATCTGACTCGCATTATACGTGAGTTGGTGTTGAAATCGCGTCCGGTGCGGCGACATCTCTGCTTTAGAAGTGTAAAGTAACCTTAAAGAATATTAGTGACAGATCCAGGACTTCAGGTCAGGGGTGCATTATCAAGTTTGCTTGCTCACAGTATTGTTGAATTTTTTTTCCAAATATTCTTACTTGATTCAATAATTTGAGGTGAAATAGGAGATGGATTCTTACTTTATAGTATTTAATTTACTGTCAAAGCAGAACACACTGAAAGACCTATATGCAAAATTTAAAATTCAGGAGCATCAAAATAACTAACATAAAACAATAGTGGATCAATCATACGACATTTGTAATATTCGAATAATAAAAAATTCAGAATATGGCACAAAATAAAACAATAGTGGACCAAATCATGGGAAATCCGGCTATACACATCATCATCATTATCATGAGATTATAAAAAGAGAGGAGGGATCCATTGAACTACCAAAGTACATCCAAAAAATGGAATTGCATTGGGCTTGGATTTCTATCTCTACTTTTACAACTTTATTGGAGGATGCCTTTTATTCAATCAGTTTTGGATGAAAGGAGGATGATGATGAAAAATGGTCAGCAAATAGGGGACAAAAAGGAACTTATGAATATTCTTTTGGAAGCCACAGATGAGAATGGTAGCAAATATGAGGATGAGGATATTATTGACATATTGATAGGACTTTTAACTGCTGGCCATGAAACTACAGCAACTGGTTTGATGTGGTCAATTACATATCTTACACAACATCCACATATTTTGAAAAAAGCCAAGGTAAATGTAATTGACTTTTAAGCAATAGTAATTTTTATTTTTACCCAAGCCAATAGTAGAATTGGTAACTCTTAATTTTATTTAAAAGGGCATTAAGTAATTTTCATATATTAATTATATCACCACATTTTTTTTGACTAGTACCACCATATTCATAATTATTAATTATAATTGTTTGTTACCATAGTTATAAAAAAATTCATACAACACATTTATTTAAAAGTAGAAATTTTATATATTAGATTTGTAAGCTTTTTATAAGCAAAGTATTATATTCAATAGAGTACAAGGGTACCCCAACCCTTACAGATATAAGTTGAATATGGCTCATATTGGGCTTGGCCCAAACTGTTTGGGGGTGTGGGGGGCGTACCACGGTGAGGTTCAAGGGTATTTTTGTATTTTTAACAATATTATTATAAGTACATTTTGTAACACTGAAACCCTAATTTGATTCAAGCAATAAGACAAAACGACAGCTGCTCTGTAGTCGCAAACGTAGACAAAGATTGACCGAATTGCGTGACCAATATCGTGTCTCCTATTTTCATTCTTCATTTCTATTATTATTACTTCGTTTACTATTTTTGTTGCTATTACCTCATTAAAACTTCCATTGGATAAAATCCCATGGGAAAGAAATCCAAGGAGGAAAAAGAGTACCCCAATAAAAGCGAGGCAAAAAAGCTTATTACACCGAGTGCAAACATACAAGAGGATTTCCCCACCGATAAGATATCTGATAAGAAAAGTTGCGACCTTTAATCTACAAGACTTGGCCTCTGTAGAGACTATGGTTTCAATGAACCCAGATGCACTACGTGATAACCATCCAAAATAGATACTTCAATCTACAAGACTTCTTGAAGTCCCACGGCAACCCATGAGCCCATAAATGATCGACACCGACCAGAGTATCAGTAGCCGCAATGCCCAAAAAATTTCGGATACTACGCCAAACTAACCGTGAACACCTGTACAAAAAAAAGGTGGGGAACATGATACATGGGGATCCTTGATAATGCCCTTAAAAATAAGGGCATCGTGAGTTGGAATCTTCCCCAACAACAATCTTCAACAAAAACTCCACCTTAGTCTAAATTTAAATCTGCCACATATCATCTAAAGCACTTTGGGTATCACTATATATCCAACCTATCCTGCTTCATCAAACTCAACAAAAGCTCATAACAAGATTTGCGAGAAAAAGAATGAAAATTGTCAAGTCTTCACTGTCAATGATCCTGCTTTGAATTGTCAGGATGAAACCTATATAAATTGTCTAAAAGTACAACCATGGCAATGTTCTTCTTGTGAGACAAAGAGTGTCCAACCAATATTCCAATTCCAAGTGTTGTCAAGCCAATAGCCGTGTTCCATAATGCTGCGATGTGTAAGCTTTCCCACTTCAGAAAGATTAGGGAACAAGTCCTTAGTCTCATTGTTGACCCACTTATGCAACCAAAAGAAAATTAAATTCGCATTCCCCAACATTGACCTAATCGCTGATTCAAAGGCTCCTTGGTACGAAGGTTTTCCTTCTTCCAAAAGTAGTAAGTCCCTCCACCTTATTGAATCCTTTGTGCCAACTCTAGAGACGAGAGAGCCCCCGAGAAAAAATTCCTCAAAACTCCATACCGATGTGAGAGAAGCTGGCACCAACTAGCACTAGTATCATTGATTCATCTCCACCTCTACTTTCTCAGAAGAGCCAAATTGAAATTTTCTAGATTCTTGACCCCCAAATCACTGTCCTTCTTAGAGCTGCACACCTTGTCCCAAGAAATCCAACAAACGGGACAACCCACTTTATCTCCCCCCCCCCCCCCCCCCCCCCTAAACAGAAGATCCCTCTGAATCTTAACGAGCTCTTGAATAACAATCACGGGGGGACTTAAAGAAAGAGAACATATAGAGAGCTGAATTCTATTGAGGATTGAGTTAATGAGAGTCACTCATCCCCCAATACACAAGAAACATCCACTCCATGAAGAAACCCACTTTCTCACCTTATCAAGAATCAAAACCCAAATAAATCTTCTTCTATGAGTGGTTCCTACCTTAATACCCAGAATTTTAAACGGAATAGTAGTGGTGTTGCAAGACAAGAAAGAAGCAACTTCCTCCAAAAAAACACTTTCAAATTTATGTCGTAAAGACAACTCTTATGGAAGTGCATATTCAGCCCTGAAACAAGTTCAAAGATTATAAAAAAAGAAGCCTTAATACAACATAAATTATCCTAGGAACCCTTGCTAAGCAAAATAGTGTCATCCGCGAATTAGAGCAATGAAAAGCTGAGACTGGTGTGAACCTGAAACTCGAAAACAACCTTCACACATTGCTTTCTAAACCATCCCGATTAAACCCTCAGCAAAAATAAGGAATGGGAAAGGAGATAAGGGATCCTCTGGCTTAAGACTCCTATGCAACAGAAAATCCTCAGTTGTACTCCCATCGACAAAAAAAGACATCGTAGAGTTGTGTAAACAAGATCTCATCCAGTTAATCCACACCGAACCAAAACCCATCCAACCCACCATGTATTCAAAAAAGCCCCAAGACATAGAATCACACGCCTTTTCAACGTCGACTCTAACTAAAATACAATCTTCCTTTCTTCTAGTCGCCAGATCTACCAGTTCATATATTGACCACCAACACCCCATCCAAAATTTGCTGATACGAGAGAAACGCTAATAGACAAGGAAAAATAACCCCTGGTAATACCTTTTTCAATCTGCTAACTAACACTTTAGAAAAAATTTATAGATGCATCCAATGAGACAAATTGGGCAATACTTCTTTAGATCCTGAGGATTCTCCTTTTTGGGAATAAGAGCGACCAAAGAAGCCAAAATGGCTTTGGGCAGCACAACATTAGTGTAGAACTCTCCTACAAAACCCAAGATGTCCTCCTTCACCACCTCTCGGCAATTTTTGATGAAACTAAGATTGAAGTCATCAGACCCAGGGATTTTATTCCGAGTCGCATCTCCACACTTCTTCTTTCACCTCCTCCTCCTTGGAAGGGGAATTGAGATTACTGTACTCTTCTTCACTGATCTTACAAAACTCAATACCACTAATAATAGGTCTCTGAAAATGTGACTCGACATAACATTCTTCCAAAAATCTTTTCACTTCATGTTTCACGTTCTTCACCTCTTTCAACTTCATCATCTCCCTCTTTAGAGAAACAATCTAGTTAACTTTACTACAATTCTTATTGCAAGCGTGAAAATACTTAGTATTGTGATCCCTTCTCTGATCCAATTGACTCTAGATTTTTATTTGATCATGCTCTCTTTGATGTGAAGCTACTTCCAAAAAGACTAAGAAACTTCCTCCAACTTAGCAACATCTTCCAACGAACCCCCCTCTAAAATAACCTGGTCGAGATCATTCATCTTAAAAACAAAATTGCTAATACTAAGATCCATCCGACCAAACACTTCCTTATTCTAGACTTTGTGATTAGCTTTCAACAATTTGAGTTTTTCTTTAATGACAAACCCATTTTTGCGCTTAACCGAAAACACATTCCACCACTACTCCACTAAGCCTTTGAACTCAGGATTATCTAACCAACCGTTAAACAAGCGAAAAGGCTTCACACCCCAATCCTTAGAGGAACGGTGCAACCAAATAGGGTAGTGATCTGAAATGTCTCTGTCCCCTATCCACTGATCATTGATCTTCCAAGAAGAAATCAAACTATTTTAGAGTAAAAATCGGTGTAGTCTACTTCTAGACAAACCATCTGAGAAAAGTCAAGTAAGCAGTTTCCCATATAAAGGGACGTACAAAAGCCCATATCTAATATGAAAGAATTAAAATCTGTCATATCCAACCTATGCAGATGTGCAATAGTACCTTGGTGCTCTTCCGATCACCACGGTCACTCTGCTTTTTCAAATCAAGAATGGCGTCCCACACTTCTCTTTTACCTGCAGTTGAATCCGGAGCGTACACATTCACCATATTAAGCAAACTCGTAAAGTGAAATATATATAGTTTTCCAATTAACCCCTCATATTCATCATTATTGAGTTTGATAGGTAAATAATAATGGTGAGTTTCCCATTAAAGTATCTACAACACGCTCTGTTGTCAGATTGTATTTTATAACATATTTTAATTTGCATTTTTGCTAACTTTTAATATATTTTTACGGTCCCACGAAGACCGTGGGGATATGTGGAATGGGTATGTATAAGGAAAAATCCTCATGGCATGGGGAGGGAGGATGGCGCAAAGGAGTACTCGCCACCCCACCGACATTGGTTTGTCAAATAAACCAAAACTGGATCCGAAAAATAACAGCTAATAATTACACGAGAAAATGCCCTATATATAACCTCCCCAAAGTAGCTTCAAGAGTGCCATTGTTCCTCAATACTATAACCTATGAAAATTGACTATTTTTTTTTTTTTGTGTTATTGATGCGTAGTATCTACTGAGTTTTTTTTAGATTATGTATCTATTGACTTTGTCGGTGATTAATCTATGTTGGAAAACCTGATTGACCACGTATTTACTTGGCTTTGCCGGTTAGTTGACCATCACAACAATTTATTTATCGAAATAATTACTTTAAAGTGATAATTCATAAGGCTTCGGATTTATGCTTTTATATATTACATAGTTCATGTTATAAGTACATAATTCTAAGTTGATGATAAATAGAGAATATAATACCAGTAGTTTATTGTTTATATCGTGTAGGAAGAGCAAGAAGAAATTTTGAGGACAAGACCAACTTCCCAGAAAAAATTAAATCTACACGAAATCAAGCAAATGGTTTATCTTTCTCAGGTAAGTATCAAAATATACTTGGAAATTAAATGACATATACTATGGTATTTCATGCATATACTTGTTGTGAAAAAACATAATTTAGAATATTAAGACAACAATGAATAAATGAGAAGACTTGTGATTGATCTTGTAATACCTTGCAGGTAATCAATGAAATGTTAAGATGTGCCAACATTATTTTCTCAACTTTTCGAGAGGCAATTGCCGACGTGAACATCAATGGTAATAGTTCATATTCAATGCAAACATTTAAACTACTTAGTTGTTTCTATTTCTAGTTATTAAAGGAAAATGAAAACACTTTTCTGTCATTTGCTCAATAATTTTAGGTTATCTCATACCAAAAGGATGGATAGTGCTAGTCTGGGCAAGAGCTATTCATATGGACTCTGAATATTATCCAAATCCTAAAGAATTTGATCCTTCCAGATGGGATGTAAGTTCCATTGACCTGTAGATACTAAAAAAGTTGAATTAGTAATGAAAATTTGGCATTTTTATTTTTACCGAGCAAACTAGAGACAAATTTTACTCCTCTTTTCTAAATTTCTTCCATGATTAAACTTTTTCCAATGGTAATATTTGTGGATCGTAAGCATTTTTAAAATATATAATATTATTATGTGTGCAGAGTAAAAATGCAAAGGCAGGAACCTTCATGCCTTTTGGTGCAGGAAGTAGGCTTTGTCCTGGAGGTGACTTAGCAAAACTTCAGATTTCCATATTTCTTCATCATTTTCTTCTCAACTACAGGTAAACAATTTTTGTTATCATTTTTAATTTCCTCCACAAATTTACCGTTTTAATTTTCATTGTTAATTTGTGTTTTTTATTTATTTATAAGAATATTTTAGAGTAAATGGATGAGTTCAAATATAGTGGCGGGAATATGCTCTTCTATTTTTCATTTGGAAGAGATAGTTAGAAATTTTTTCTTTCTTTTGACAAACTTGTTTATTTTATAGGTTGGAGCGAATAAATCCAGAATGTCCTATTACAAGCTTGCCAACACCTAAGCCCAAAGACAACTGTTTAGCTAAGGTGATAAAGATCTCATGTGTTTAGCTGAGTAAAATAAGGTCATTGGATTCAGTTGGTTATAAATAAACCATTTAAATATGTATTTGGTCCTCTCTGCATTTAAAAAAAAAAAAAAATCCTTGTAAATCTAATTTTTTTTCATTATAATCCTTCTGTTAGTGCCTCTATTAGACATCTACTGATGTGTCTAACAGAGTTCATATGTCGATTTTCCCAAATTAGTTGAGTTGTATAAATTCCAAAATTAAAATTACGATTCATCATCTAGATTTTGTTCATCTTCATTTCCATCATATTCTTCATATTCATCTCCGGATGTAGCAATTTAGCATCTTTCTCCCACAAATAAACCTAATTTGGAACCAGAGATAAATTAAAATTGTTCTCACTGAAAGTTCCATGAGTTTATGGGTTTTCCTGGGTGTGGGTTTTCTGGGTTGTCCCTTGAAGGGATTATCGCTCATGTGCTCCTTTTTGTTAGTCATCCTACCTGTTCATCCATGTAGGCTTTTTTATGGCTTTTTTTGTTAGTCATCCTACCTGAAATTTCGTAGTTTGTTTGTATTGTTTTCAGTTTTCTTTTGTGTTAATGCCATGGGTTATCGGTCTAGTCCACCTTGAACTCGTTTTGCTCTCAATATTTTTTTTCTTTTTTAAAATAAAAATAAAAATAGGGCGAATACTCTTTTCCTTCAACTTAAAAAAGGTTTCACTGAGACTCTCTTCCTTTTCTTTGCCAAAAAAAGATAGGTTTGTAATGAATCGTAAAAAAGTTTGTAATTATCTTTTTTACGGAATGTTTGTAATGGTATTTTTGTTTTGGAAAAAAGTTTATTGCAAGTTTGTAATGAACACGAGAAGCATATTCTATGCTTATATTTTTAATGCGTTATTGGTGTGTAGTATATAGCGGCTTTGTTTGTGACTAATTTACGTTGAGGAACCAAGTTTGCCATGTGTACTCGGATTTGTTGGTCAGTGTAGTTCTCCCCTACAAATAAAGTTTTTGCATATCAAAGACCGGAACTTGAGGTCATTTGATGTGATCCAAACCTAGTGACAGCTCGGACCAACCATGTTAGTATTTTTTTTTTGACCAAAATTTTAGGTTAGTATTAACTAGACAAAAATGCACTTTTGGTCTTTTAAGTTTATTTTAAATTTCAGTTTAATCCTCTAAGCTTTTTTTGTCACTTTGGTCTTTTAAGTTTTTTTTCAAATGTCAATCTCGTCCATTCTGTTCGTTCCAGTTAATGGAAGCTGTCGTGTCCATTAAGTTGATTATTAGTCGGTTATGTGGCTTTTCGACGTGGATTGATATGAGTTTACAAGGCAAAAATGCATTCTCAGTCCTGTAAGAGTATTTTAAATATTAGTTTAATCCCTTACAATTAAAATCATCATCTTCGTCATCAATCCTCTTCTTCCTCAAAACTAAACCCCTAATTTCAAACACCAGTTCAATTTTCAACTGAAACCAAGGTAATCAAAACCGGACCGGACATTGAACCGAAAGAGGTAGCGGTTCAGGGGTTCTTGGGTTCAACCGGTTGAATCGGGGGGTTGAACCGGAATTAATTAAATAGATTATTTAATATATTTTTTACAATATATAAATGATAAAAAACAAAAAAGAATCATAATATGACATAATAAAATTATAATATTCAACAATCATAGATAATTAGATACTATAATGTAAATACTCTCATAGTAATATTAGTGTACACATTTGTTTTTTAATTATTTATTTATTTATTACATCAATTTAAATATAAAAAATGATAAAAAATATCTCATATACCAAAAATCAACATCATTTATCATTTTTTTTCCCAAAATCAACTTGGTATACCATTTTTTAAGGAAAATAAACCAAATCCGGTTTTCTGCACGGTTCCCCGGTTTTTGGCCGGTTTCCTGTCCGGTTCCCGGTTTTCAGCCGGTTATCCGGTTCAATTCCCGGTTTTCACCCCAGGCAGTTCTGGGGTTCATTTAGACCGGATAGGGGTCCGGTTCAACCAGTTGAACCGGCCGATCCGGTTTTGACAACCTTGACTGAAACTAAACCCATTTTCAACACCATTTACAATTAAAACTAAACCTATTTTCTCCATCTATCGTATTCTTCCCAACACCGTAATCTATCATCGTCTTCCTCAGAACTAATCCGCGACTTTTACCTTTTGGAAAAAAGTGTTAAGACTAAACCATAAACGAACAACGAGATAACCAAAAGTGAATATTTTAAAAATCTTAAAGGACAAAAATGAAACTAAAAAAACTTATAGGACCCAAAAGAAATATTTGGAGTTTTACAGAAACTCCGATCTGCGTATCAATGTCTAAATCCAGCAACAAATCTCCCTTATGTTGTACTAAAACTCAGATATCCTTGGTGTGTTACTGAAATTAGATCTCCCTAGTTTGTGGTGAGGGAGAGAGAGTTGGAGATCTTTGAGCGTGAAAGAGATTAAGAAGGAACGCGATGGAGACCACTGCGTTGCTATCAGTGTCCCGATGGTGGACGATGGCTCGAGATGGTCGTTGTTCTTGAAATGTGATTGATGTTTCTGGAAATGTGAATTTGAGGTTTAATTTTATGGAAGATGTTGGAATGGGGATGATGTTAATTTAAATTTTATGTATAAAGTTGGAGAAATCCATGTCATCCATACATCTCTCATGTATAGAAGCTAGCACAGCAAGCCAATTCACATCTTAATGACGAGGTAGGCGAGCTCAATTTCTGTTAACGGTTTGGATGCAAATATCAAAAAAGGCTAAATTTGTTAAAAATATGAAACGTAAAGAATCAAATTGTGAACAAAAAAACTCGAAGAACTAAGCTGAAATTCAAAATAAACTTAAACACCGAAAGTGTATTTTTGCCATTAATTAAAATATTAGCATACATGTGTACCAAAAAATATCAATATAATTATTAAGTTATTTATGGTTTATAGGTACAATACATTGATATTGTTAGAAAATAAATCAATTTATAGAAGAGCGGTGCCGATATATTTGAATTTTACTTTTTTTTTTTTGAATAAAATGAGATATTCATTCATTCAAATCAGTATATTACATTAAGAACAACACAAATTTCATGTTGCTAAAACTGAAAAGAGTAAATCTGCGAACATACTCATATCATCTAAATTAATGGCATAAAACCATAAAATTCCTTCAAAAGTGACAAAATTAAAATGGCCGGAGTCCTCATGCCTTTAGATCTGTTGCGTTGATGGCCAAATCATTATTAGTTGAATCTGTTGTGAGTGAAAGTTGAGCTGTCAATCGGAACAGAATAAACACCGTAACAAGATGTGAAAGCTAAACTACGTTGCACAAGAAGAAGAACAAGCCAATGACGCTACACTCATATGTTGAAAACACAAAAAAAGCTCAAAACTAGGGCTGGCTACAGCCTACAATGAATTTGTTTCCGGCTCCTATTTGAATTTTACCTGACATAGAGATTCGGAATATTTATGTAGTTTTGTGTTATTTTATACTCTTGATCTATAAAGGGAATTGATTGGAAATGTTGATATTTTTCAATTTGATTTGATTTAAAGATTCCAAAGCTGCGGCACGTGTGAGCCCTCTTGATATTCAAAAAAAAAAGCTGCGGCACTTGTTGTAGGTTTTAGAATAATTACTTGGTCTCGAACGTGACAGTTATAATCGTAGCGAGAACTTCGGATTTAAAGTTAACATTGATTTGAGGCACGCTTTAGAATGGATTAGGACTCATCGTCAACCTCGACCTCAAGTTTATGGGCTCGGTTCCGAGGGGCGTGTTCGAGATAGCGTTCAGAATCCGATTTCCACAGCTAGCATATTTTATCTCTGTGTCTTTTGGGCACTAAATTTCCACAATTAGAAAAGGGAAAAAAGCTGAAACCAAATACTAACTCTGGAAATTTATGCTAGCATTCAGAAACCAAATATAAATCTATTATCTATCTTTTAACTATTAGCATAAATTTCCAAACTAATTTTTTTGTGTCTTAGAAAAAAGAGTGATTTAACCACTAGAAAAAAAAATGATTCGGAAGACTTAATGATTCTTTAAAGTAGTAATAAATATTAAAGATATACATGACAAATATTTGTCAATGATACTTAAAAAATGATAGATAACTGTCACTAATTTATGAAAATACACAGGATAAATACTTGTTATTGATAATTATAATTTTTGAATACCACCGTAAAACTACTATTTATCTTCTACTATCATCTACTAATCTGCTATAACTAAGCAATTTAACCACTAGAAAAAAATTCAAAATAACACATGAAAAATATTTGATCTGATTTTTTTACTCAATATTTAGTCTATTTTTTAATAACTGCTATAATTTACTGATGTACTAAAACTAATCAATTGAACAACTAGCAAATATCCGAAAAAAAACTTTTTAGCCTCTTAGAAAATAACGAAAATACTCAATGACTATTTAAAGTACTAATAATTGTGTCTGACATATTCGAGATAAATATTTGTTATTCATAATTATAATTTTGAAAACTACTATAAATCTACTATCTAAAAAAGAATATATCAGACCGCTGATTATTATTAAAAAAATGGAATAACCACACTAATATATAAAAAACACTAGATAACTACACTGATATATAAAAAACATGAGATAACTGCACTTATATATATAACCTATAAGTTTCGGCCAGAGAACTTATATGTTGTTACAAAAAATGATACTTTTATATTTTGGTTTTTTATATATTTTTTGTTTTTAACATATTCGAACGAATTAATTTCCAACTTAGTCAAAAAATATAAAGAACAAGACAGTACCTCTGTGTATGCACGGGTATACCACTAGCCTATATGAATCTTTAAGTCGTGAAGACGTGTTCCGGACTGGGCCAAACCTTGTAGGACTTGGGCCTGGCCCATTCCCGTACTCCAGGTAACCCGGCACGTGCTCAAACTCTTGGTACCCGCATCCGACGGTCAGGATCAACGTACCCGCATCCAACGTCTCAAGTACGACGCTTTGCCAATAAATAAAGGTTCCGCCCTCCAATCCCAGTTACATTGACATTATCCCATTTTTCCTTATAACTCTCTCTTTCTCTTACTGACTTGAGCGTCGAGTGTTTTGCAGGTACCCCCCACCCGACGTGGACGCGCGAGCTACCTCGGACAGTCCTAACCCAATCTTCAATAATCTGAATTCAACCTTTAATCTTTGGAAGCACATCCACCAAATATTGTACCCCGGGCACGGCCAAACCTGGAGCCTAGGTACCGAACAATGGCGACCACAGTGGGAGCATAACAGCTTGCTTCTGGACTTTGTCAACTCTCTATCTTCGGATCTCTCTTGTTATACGGATTCTTTTCGATCTGCTTCTTCTTCCCAAGGTAAGCCCCAACTTCCACTTACTGAATCAATTGCTACCTTCTCGCATCACTCGCAAGTTTAGCTCGCCTCCAATACGACTTGAGCTGATCTTTCTAGAGACTCTTATCTTGGATCGTCATCTTATCTCGGATCTTCATCTTGGATCTTCATCCCACCTTGGATATTCATCCTACTATGAGTTTCCAGTGCTGTGATCTCGGACTTCTATCTATTAATTAGATTGGATTTCAGCTTGGAATTCTTGCATCTGGTCTCGAATTTCTATCTCAGCTAGATCTCTTGCAATTGGCCCACAGCGGCTTCAATAGCTCTCTGGTCCATCAGAGAGTCCGAACAAAGAAGTCTGTAGCGACTTCCTCCCAATTTCGCCTCGCGCGAGCCGACCTTCTCTCTGATCTTCGAGCTGACGAGCTCAATTAGACACCGAAGGTATCCCGATTTCGCCTCATGCAAGCTGACCTCGGATCCCCGAGCTTCGTGCTTCATCAGAGGCAGACGGGCAGGGGTCCACAATGACCTTCGTTGGAGGAATCATTGGAGAGGGGTCCCCACATCGGCCTTCGTATCTTCAAGGCTTCCCCGTCTTGAAGGTCCTGGAGAGGGGGGCTCGCAGCGGCCTTCCCATCTTGAAGACTTCTCCGTCTTGAAGGTTCTGGAGAGGGGGGACCGCCGGAGAAGACACTGAGGCCGGGTCATAGAGCACTTGGCCTTTGTGCACGATCTTCCCGTCCAAAGCCTTGTGCGCGACCTTGAGCAGGCTGGTGTCCAATATAGGCTCGAGGATAAGGGCCATCTGCAAACAGCGCGTGAAGCCGGCCACGACACCTGTAGCGACTCTGTCTGTGAGGTTGGCCTTGTCTTTCTTCAGCTGCTCAATCTCCTCGGCGTTCCTTTTCTTCTCAGCCTCGGCCTCTTCCAGCTTATTTTGAACTTTCTGGAGCTCTGCCCGCAATCCGGCCTCGGTGTGCACTTCATCCAGTTGTTTCTGCACCCCGGACATCTTCTCCAGCTCGGCTTTGAGGCTCCGGTTCTCTTCAGAGTAAGATACCAAATTATAGTCTCGGTAAGTCCTCAAGTCGGCAGAACTGCGAATCAATTTGCCATCTAAATATCTATTATGAGCCTCAAAGTCAAAAAAATTTCCTCGGAGGCGGGCATGGGTTTTCTCAGCTATCAGCTCCTCCATTTCTTTGAAGGCCTCAGCACCCAGTCTGCCAACCCTAGCACATGCCTTGAAATCTTCCATGGTAGCTCTTTCCCTTCTCTCCTCCTTCGAATCTTGCTTTTGTTTTTGTTTTTTCAGGACGACAAGATCTATACTGCCAGAATTGGCATGGCTTCTTTTGTGTCTGTCCTTTTGTCCCGACTCCAGAATTGGCTTTGGGATCTTAACAGCAAGAAATTTGTTCTTTTCGGCAGGCTTACCACCAGTAGAATGGGCCTTGCCCCCCGTCTTTTCTGGGACAGGGCCGAATCTAGATCCCAACCCCGTGTTTTTCTTTTTCTTTTCAAGTACCTTTTCAGGCACCTCTATACGGACAGAAGTATCAACATTAGAGTTCTCGAAGATGTCATCAAAGTCGTCCATTTTACATGCAAAATTAAGGAAGACGGTCAAAATCAATGCATCTCCGAGGCCGACTAGGATTTTATCAGCGACATAAAAATAAAAATTTTAAGGTAAATACAGGTGTCAAAGTATCTCTTGAGCTTGGCCTCTAACTCGGCCATGTTGTCAATCATGGAGCCGCAGTGGAACTTCAAGCCTTTCTTGGCCAACTCCTTCCCCCACTTGTTGATCAGCTTGTACGACTCTGCGTCGTGCCCCTCCAGCAAGTTCGGCTTCATTATGTAAGACTTGGTCTCGATTTCCTCCCCGTCTCGGACGAAATGCTCCCGGCTCCACGACAATGGGAAGCGCACCCTGGTCAGATCCTTCCCCTCGTAATCCGCAATTGATAGTTTGGCTGCATTATTCGAGGCCTTGACGAAGAAGAAATTCAACTTGAAGTCCTTATTGGAGTCGTTTGCCAGAGCAAAATAGGAGCGTTCTGTATTACCCCGCAGTCCAACATGTCCTTGTCTCTTGCCACCTGATCCCGACTCCGGGGAACAGAATACGTTGAAAAAGCAGAAGAAGACCTCCGCAGAAGGAACTCTTCTGAGGTGTTCCATGACCAGCTCGAAACCTCGCATGAATCCCCAGCCATTTGAGTGCAGTTGGGAAGGGGCCACGTGCAGGTAATTAAGTACGTCCTTCTGAAATTTGCTGAGTGGGATCCAAACTCCCATGGTCTCCATGGCGGCCCCATAGAAGAAGAATCCCATTCCATCGTGCTCAGTGCACACTGGCATCTCATCAACCGCCATCAGCTTCCACCTCTGGTTGGCAGGAGCAACAATGAATCGCTCATAGTAGGACACGGGTTTGTCCGATCTCAACTTTGGGCAGATGCTGCAGATTCTCGTGGTTACCCAGTCATAAGCTTCCTCGGTCGTTTTCTCATCTTCTTCTACGACGACCTCGGGTTTCTGAATTTGAGAACCAACCTCGGCATTTTCTTCCCCGGCGTTTTCTTCAACTGTGGCTTATGAGGCCTGCCTGACAAACTCCCTAGCCGAAGCGCCCAACATTGCAGGAGAGTCTACGTAGGTGGAAGAAAGCAGAGACGAAGCTCTCTTGGGGGCCCGTATCGGGTCTCCAGTAGCCGACCTCCTTAAGATCGGTTTACTAGGTGGAATAAAAGGCTGAGTTTCCTCACTCTTGGATCGGACCGTTATCTGCAAGGGGAGGACGACACTATCACTACCTGATTCTATCTAAATCTATTTATCTAATGACTAAGGCTAAAGCGGTACTGACCCCGGCCTCGGCAACCCCAAGGCTGGTTTGTCTCCTCCCCCTGAGGCAGGCAGCGACGGTCGCCAGAACAGCGATGTCCGCTGCGGTCAAAAAGATATTATGACTAATGTGTTGAAATTGCGCAGGAAAGACAACTAACCTCCGCGCAGGTACTTTCGGATGTCAGCTTTAATTTTGATCTCGTCTCAGAAACCGTTGGCGGTGAACGGCGGCGTTGATCTCGGACGGTGGTCGGAAAATTCTCAATTCGCAGAGCTCAATCTCTCAGCAAATGCAAAAGTGAACAAATGAACCCTCAGCTCGCCTTATATAGGGGCGAGATGCGAAGCGTCACATCACATCAATACGTCCTTTCAATGCCTCTCGATCTCACCAAGCGTCATGCCTCTGTTCCCCCTCTCAGTGGATGACACGTGGAAGTCATTACTTCAAAGCAATGGTTGAATCAAGCTGAAGCCGACATCATACTTCTCCCATCTCCGACTTGAGCGGCCACTGTTCCGGACTGGGCCAAACCTTATAGGACTTGGGCCTGGCCCATTCCTGTACTCCAGGTAACCCGGCACGTTCTTAAACTCTTGGTACCCACATCCGACGGTCAGGATCAACGTACCCGCATCCAACGTCTCAGGTACGACACTTTGCCTATAAATAGAGGTTCCACCCTCCAATCCTAAGTACATTTACATTATCCCATTTTACCTTATAACTCTCTCTTTCTCTTACTGACTTGAGCATCAGAGTGTGTTGCAGGTACCCCCCACCCGACATGGACGCGCGAGCTACCTCAGACAGTCCGAACCCAATCTTCAATAATTCGAATTCAACCTTTAACCTTTGGAAGCACATCCACCCAATCTTGTACCCCAGGCACAGCCAAACCTGGAGCCTAGGTACCGAACAAGATGAATATGAATACAATTTCAATATTAGATCGTGACACTTACTTGAAGAACACAAAAGCGAAGAATGAATCAAATATAGAAAGAATAGAGATGAAGTGGAGAATGATGTCTGCCACTTCTTCCTTTGGAAGAAGATGAAGGTAGGTGCTCAAGGTACCATTCCAAGACCCAATGAGAGCATGATGAACTCGCTTCTATATTCTCTCAAGATCTCACGCCTCTCTTTGGCTCTTATCTAAATTAACTAAACTTACTAACTAAATAGTAGAAGTTAACTATCAAAATCCCCTGCATTGCGCCAAAAACTTATCGTGTAGAAAAGATGGGGTGCAAGTATACTAAGTATCAACAAGTAATAAAAAGTAAGTAGAGATCGTTCCAACGAGAAATTTTGAGTTCATTTCTGTATTTAAATTTGCAAGTAAGCTAGTAAGTTAAAAGGAAAATAAAATAACATGTTGTAGAACCCAATTTTATCAATAAATAGCAAGTAAAATAAAGGATTAGTTAGTAGGAATTCTGAAAGAGACACCAAATATTAAAGAAAGGCATTGAAATAGACACATCAAAGGTTGAAGTAGAGAAATTACCACTTCCCACTTCAGTTAAAGGCATAAGAAATTTTCTTGGACATGCTGGTTTTTATTAGAGGTTCATTAAGGATATTTCTAAGATTTCTATGCCATTTTGTATGCTGCTGCAACATGACAGAACATCTGAATTTGATGAAAAATGCCTTGTAGCCTTCAACACTCTCAAGGAAGCATTGGTGGCAACAGTTGTTATTGTTGCTCCTGATTCGAGTAAGCCCTTTGAATTGATTGTGTGATGCTAGTGACTATTCAGTAGGTGTTGTTCTTTGTCAAAGGCAAGGCAAAGTGTTTCATTCAATACACTATGTTAGAAAAACTCTTGTGGATGCTCAGTTGAATTACACAACCAAAGAAAAAGAGCTGCTAGTAGTGGTGTTTGCCAAAGTGGTGGTATACACTGATCATTTTTCTATCAAATACCTCATTGCAAAGAAAGATGTCAAGCGAAGATTGGTTAGGTGGGTGCTACTGTTGCCGAAAATTGACCTCGAAATCAGACACTACGCCAGAAGTGCGAAAAAAAGTCGCTACCTTGAGCAGCGTTTATTAAAAAAGCGCTAGCCAAAGAGAAAAACCCGAAACGATGGGCAGCGCTCCCTTGCCAAACACTGCCTATTGGAGGACGCATATGAGCAATGGGCAGCGCTCCCTTGCCAAACGCTGCTCATTGGAGGACGCATGTGAGCAATGGGCAGCGCTCCCTTTCCAAACGCTGCCCATTGGAGGACACATATGAGCAATGGGTAGCACTCCCTTGCCAAACGCTGCCCATTGGAGGACGCATGGGCAGCGCTTCCTTGCCAAACACTGCCCATTGGAGGACGCATATGAGCAATGGGCAGCGCTCCCTTGCCAAACGCTGCCCATTGGAGGACGCATATGAGCAATGGGCAGCGCTCCTTACTTATAAACGCTGCCTATTGGTTTTTTTTTTCATTTTCATTCCCTCGCGTACGTTTTAGCGTTAATATTTTTTTTTTGGGTCTTCTCCATCACCTAGCTGTCATACCCTAATTTTGTCCGCCTAGGTTTAAAACCCTAATTTTCCGCAAAAAAATAAATAAATTGAGAAGTGTGGTTTTATTTTGAAGAGTGAAGAGCATTGTGCATGCATTTTTGGGTTTTAAAAGTCATTCTAGGGCTTTTAAATTCATTGTTAGAGTGGAAATGCATTTGTTGTTAAAAAACAAGGTTTTTAGGGCAAAAGGGTATTTTGGTCATTGTCAAAAATAAGATAATTTCTCATCAAGAATCATTGTGCAATTTTAGAGAAATTTATTTGAGGCAAAACATTTTTGGTCATGTATGTATGTATGCGCATGGATGCATACATTGTGCACAAAATTTCAAAAAGGATCAAAAGGGAATATTCTACAAAAAGTTCCAAGATGTGATTTTTATGACATTTTTGGTCATGGTGATCACATAAAATGGCATATTCCTCAAGATACCTTGTATGTGGCCTAAATTGGGTGTATTTTTGTACAATTATCCTAAGAAGAATAATCAAAAATGAAGGGATAATGGAATGGTCATATAATAGTACAATAGTACAAGATGACAACTAGCAAAACTTGGTGACCACTCCCACTACCTCTTGGCCGAATTTCACCCTCTCTATTCTCTCATTTTGTGTTTTCTCAATGTCCTCAATCCATGTGAGCCTCAATCCTAGCCTTTGGTTCAAAATTAAAATCAAATCCTAGAGCACAACTAGTGCATATTGACCTAACTACCCTTAAACCTAATTGCTTTCTATATATACCCTATTAACCTCACCTCACAAGAAAAGGAGAAAGCTTTTGGTCTCACCATTCACTCATAAACCCTAGCACACAACTCCCTCTCCTAATTCCCTCTCTTGGCCGAAATCATACTACCTTCTTCCTCCATCAATTCTTCACTTCTCCTTCACCAAATCACCATTTTCTCACCTCATTCCCATTCCTACTTCATATATCTTCCTTCTCTCCTAATTTAATACAAGCTTGCATCATCAAAGGGCATTTTTAAGCAAGCATTTCGTGGGTTTCATTGAAGTTTGGTGAAGATTCAAGTTGATTTGTGGTCTTGTTCTTCATATTAGTCATTCCTTAGCTTGGATTTGAGGTAAACTTCTTAAAACCTAGCATCATCTTCAACTTTTTTGCATCAAAATGTAGATATCATGTTTCTAATTTTGCATCCTACCATATTCATGCATTTTAGTGTTGTTATATTGTTGATTTGTTGATTGTTGTTGGTGAGAGGTGTCTCATGCATTTTGACAAACACTGTGGGAGGTTTGGGTGCTTGAGATGCTTCTCACCCTTGAATAAAATGTGATTTATGTTGTTTTCACTATGATCTTGCATTTTTGTTGAATAAAATGATGTGATGCTTCGCAAATCATGATTAGAATTAGGGTTTGTTAATTTTCTTGTGAAATGGGTTTGCAATTGTGATCAAAAACGTTTTCTCAAGTTATTTTGATGTTAATAGATGGTATCTTGCTTGCAAGTCATTGTTATGTTGATGATTGGCAAGAGGACTCACACTTGTGTCTTTGTGCACTTCACTTTAAGTGTTGAGGATTGCCTAAGATGATTCAACACAACCTCGTGCTTTGATTGTAAACTTTGGTTTGCTTGTTAGTAACTTGTTTGCAAAGTTATTCTATGTTGAGGATTGGCAAGAGGACTCTCACTTGTGCCTAGTGTACTTCACTTTAAGTGATGAGGATTGCCTAAGATGATTCAATTTTCTTTGTGCAATTCTTGTTTGAAAATGCAAATGCTAGTTTTCTAACTTGATTAATCAATTTTGGTTACAAAAATGACTTGTTAATGCCCTCTTTTGGTCACTTTTGGTCTTGCAAATGTGATGTTCTTTCTAGGTCAATGTTATGCTTTAATGTTGATGATTTGGTAAAAGGACTAGACACTTATGCACTTGTGCATTGTCTCAAGCGTCAAGGATTACTAAAAGGGATTCAACCTTGTGCTTTATCTTGTGTTGACACCTAATTGAATTGAACTTTTGTATGATCTCTTTGTGTGCCTATTGTTGATCTTACATATGCATGCCATTAGATGTTGATGACTAAGTGTCATTCTTGTGCTCAAATGTTGTAATTGGTAATGTTTATGCTTATGCTTACATTGTTGATTGCTTTGCTTGCAATTTGTTAAATGTTGCACTTTGGTTCTTGACTTGGGAATTGATTGAATGTTCTACTTTCTTTTCCTTTTGGATGCCAGGCCATCCCAACAAACCTTTTGTGACCAATGTCACCCTCAAACTCCCTTCTCCTTTCTTCAAATCAATCATCTTCTCAAAACAATTCCAAACTATTTTTCACAAATCAAACTTTGTTGGGGATAATGCGAAGCCTTTGCTTGCACGATTGTCAACAATGGGGTGCTAGTGGTGATCACTTGGAGTCTTTGCTCAATTGATTATCATGAACACTCATTTTTCAAAAGAACTCTCATTTCACAAATTAAAAACTTTGTTGAGGATAATGCGAAGCCTTTGCTTGCACGATCGTCAATAATGGGATGCTAGTGGTGATCACTCGAAACCTTTGTTGTTT
The DNA here is from genome assembly GCA_963573325.1 of Astragalus glycyphyllos. Taxonomy (NCBI): domain Eukaryota; kingdom Viridiplantae; phylum Streptophyta; class Magnoliopsida; order Fabales; family Fabaceae; genus Astragalus; species Astragalus glycyphyllos. Next base: position 12,717,954 of record OY754310.1, on the reverse strand, counting down.
GATCACTGTGAACATTCAATTTTCACAATTAAACAACTAAAAAATAAAAACCTTTTCTCGACAAACAAGAACTACGTAAGCTTTGAATTCTCCATCGCACTGGGAGATACGTAGGAGCGGGTCACATTCCCGTCAAGCACGACAAATGAAAACCATTTTCTTTTCAAAAAACAAACCCTTTTCCAAAACAAGGCAATTTCTAAAAACAAAACAATTTTCGAAAACAAGAACTACGTTGCTTTGATTCCCTCCCCGGGATACGTAGGCACGGTGCCCTCCCGTCAAGCGCAAAAGATTAAATTTTCCTTAAGTTTTTCCATAAAGTAAGGAGAGATAAAGAGAGATAAAAACAAAGCATTTCTTAAATCAACCTTTTAAATCACACGTCAAATCGAGGTTCCCTTTCAGTAGAAAGGATGTGTGGGGTGCTCGTACCTTCCCCATGCATAACCGACCCCCGAACTCAAATCTCGTGGTTCCAAGGACCATTGTCTTTCAAGAAAGGTTTTTTTCAATGTTTTACCTCTAAAAAAATATTGGTGGCGACTCCAATTCATGTTGTGCGAAGAGAAATCCCTCCAAAGGATTTTTCGGGGTGCAACAGCTGGCGACTCCACTGGGGAAGTTTCTTTAGTGGGTCGAGCCAATCGATTCGACATGTGATTTATTTCGTTGATTTGAATGCTTTGTTATATCTCTCCTCCTTTCCCTTTCTTCATTCTTTCCTTTGCCTTTAAAAACATGCTTGCATTATTCTTAGAATTGTCGTGTGCATTCTTGTGATGTTGTGCTTGCGTGCATTGTGTGTTAGCCTTCTTCCTCTTCTATATTTGCTTCTTGAGTAAAATAAGAGTAGTTTCTTCTTCTTCTCCTCTTACTTTCGTCGTTTATATGCTTTTCTCATACATTTCCCCAATCCTAGCATGTTCCCCTCTTCTTTGCTCCATTTCTTGAGGTAAGCTCATGCATTTCCCTTAATCCTATTATGTCCCCTCCTCTAGGCTCCCTTTCTTAAGGTAAGCAATGCTTGCGATTGTTGTTGGAACCCTAGGTTAGTATACTTATGTTGAAATGATATTGAACCCTAGGGTAGACGACATGCTGTTGCTTGATATTGTCTGGACTGTTCTGGTTTCCCTTTGCAGGTGGGGTTTGGGTAGATTTTTAGGTGTTGTGCCCTCATCACACACTGCACACCTTATATTTGTGAGCATTGAGTGGGGCCTATAACCCAAGGTCTGCAAAGAACCCTAGGAGAGTGGAAATGAGTAGTGACTGCCATTCGTAGACCGTTGTCTGTCTGGCTCTCATGAAAGTTTCGCCCAAGAGTGCGCTTTCTTCATGATACCTCACAATCGGTAGCTCTCTACGATTGTGGGTGTATTCATGAGAGAGACTTTAGCTCTTGGTTGCCATTGTGAGGCAGTGACCAGAACCCACATGGGAGGATTACCCTTGTCGTTGACTTTAGAGCCTACGATCCTTACCCATTTGTAGGACACGGGGGCACGCAAATTGTGTGTTGCATTAGCTTAGGCATCCTCTTTCGAAACTCTTTTACCAAAAATGTAGAAAGTAATTTCCTTTTTCCCTCATAAACACCTATATGAGGTGGCATATAGCGGGTATTTTCAAAAATGTTTTGAACCGCCACCAATAAACATCATTTTCTTCTCTCTTTTCTATGTAAATAAAAGGTCATAATCATCACATCTGCGTCATTTTGCATCATCATCATTGCATTCGCATCTAACAAAAATTTTGAAAAAAACCTCCATTCTTTGCATCCTCCATGCATTAAAGTTGTTTGCCGGAGATCGCAACGTAACACAAAGTCTTGTCATAGGTGTGTAAGAAACGGAATGGAATCAAAAGGCAAAACCGTTTTCAATTCAAGGCTTCCTGTTGTGAAAGAGATTGATATGGCTAGTCTGAAAGAGTATGCATCCCTCCTAGGTCCTATTGAGGTCGGGTCTTTTGACAAAACCTATGGGAACATTCGCAAGCTGCTACAACTAGAAGTGCAAGAGAGTGCCATTGCTGCCCTGTGTCGGTTCTATGACTCGGAGATTCGTTGTTTCATTTTTAAGAATTTCCAAATGGCGCCTACCCTAGAAGAGTATGATAGGATTTTGGGCTTTGATCGATCCAAGTTTAAGCCTTACCAATACCAAGGGGAGTATTATTCTGATTAAAAGCTTGCTGCCTTGTTGCAAATCAGTGCTGAGAAAGTGCGGGCCCATAAGATAGAACGTAATAAGGTATTTGGGTTTCCTCAAGAATACTTTGAGAGTTTGATGACCAGCTATGTAGTGTCTGATGATTGGAATTCTTTCAAGCAAGTACTAGCTCTGACCATCTTCGGCATTGTGCTCTTCCCTCAGATAGAGAGGCATGTGAGTGAAACTGCAATCGGTGTCTTCCTCGCCTTCAAATGTGCAAAAAATCCTATCAACCCGGTTCCCGCAATTCTCGCAGAGACATACCGTGCCTTCACTCGTCACCATGAATTCCAAAAGAATAAGATGTGTTGCTCCTTCCCTGTGTTATATGCTTGGTTAATCAGTCATGTGTGTACCAACAAAAGTGAGGTGAAGGATTTGCTTTCCTATGCCTTGGGTTGTAATCCGAAGACTATGAACTCTCAAGAGTGGGTGCATGCTTTCAAGAACCAAGATGCTCTCCAGATTCGTTGGTTCTCACCTAAATGTTGGGTAGACAGGCTTTCAGTGGTATTTCGGTGTGGGAGTTTTCAGAACGTTCCTCTCATGGGAACCCAAGGATGCATAAACTATAACCCCTCTTTGACCTTGCGACAGCTCGGATACCCTATGCGGGATTCACCCTCCGAAGCTATGCTGTTTCGTTTTTACCTCCATGCGGGGATCCCTAAAGACGAGAGTCTACTTCGGCGAGTCCTGCAAGCTTGGGAAACCGTAGTGCGGAAGGACAGAAAAGAGTTAACCAGGAGGACCACTGCTATCTCTTTTTCTCAATGGCTTGAAGGGAGGATTAGTGAAACTCGGTCATTCGACCAAGGAGTACCACTGCTTGAGGAAAAGATACAAGAACCTCACATTCCTACCATTGAAGAATTGGAAGAGGTTAGGTTGGCCATGTCAAAGGTGGAAGAAGAGAAAAGGGCTCTGCAAGATAGATTGAGAAAGATGATGCAAGACAAGAAAAAGCTAGAAAATGAAAATGCTTTCCAAGCTGCAGCTATTGAGGAAGTCAATAGAAAACTTGAAATAGAGGGGAAAAGCAAGAGGGAAATGCAAAAGCACTTGAAGGGTGCCAAAGAGGAAGTGAAGAGGTGCACTACCAAGATGAATGAGGCTGTAGCGGAAGCAATTAAATGGAAGAGGCTATATGAGGATACATGGAAAGAAGATCAAGCAGTCAGGCACGCACTAGTTAAGTCAAGAAAAGACTCTCGAATGATGAAGCTTGAATTGGAAGATCAATTAAAGAGTGTCAAGCAAGATCGGGAATCTATTGAAGGGATCCTGAGGGATTATCAGCAAGCACTAAGAAGGGAACAAGGGAAGTCGGAAAGCTTGGCCAATCATGTGCAGTACTTGGAAGGGTCTTACCTCCGGCTAAGGGAGAAGAGTGACTATTGGGAGAGTCAATTTGCGGAATTGCTCAGTAAGGTAAAAAGTCAACAAGTCTTTGAGGAATTGAAAAAGGAAGGCTTACATTGGAAAGACAAGTTCTCCAAGTTAGTTTGGTTAGCTAATCAGGCTGTGAGAGACATTCCCAAGAAGCTAAGAAAGGCGGATGCAGAAATGAATCCTTTCAACACCCCTGTCAAGGTGTGTGAGTTTGTTGAGTACTGCAAGATTCTCACAGAAGAACTCCTGGAGAAAGCCCGGGGGGCAGCTGAGAGCAAGAAGAGGAAAAGGAGCGAGGAGTTGAAAGCCATATGCCTTTAAAGTTCCCTTTAGAGTATTGTAGCGATCCTTAGGAAATTGTAATTTTCTTTAAGAAGTTGTAACTTTCTTTGGAAAATAGTACTTTGTTTAAAATCATTGTATTGCACTCTTAAGGAATATTGTACTTTGATTTGCTTTCTATTTGTGATACTCCTTCGCATTCCATTTAATTGAAGTACGTTTGTTTTGCCTTGTTGCTTCCAACTTTGTTGCAATCCTAAAAACACCTGAACCTTAACACCTATGACAAGACGAGTTGCACCGCGATTCCCGGCAATAAACATAATAACATGCATATTGCATTGCATTTGCATCATTTGTCTTTGTGTTCATAAAAAAAAAATGTTCCGTCCACAGAAGTAAGACAAGCTGGTTAATCATCGGTATTGGACGCGATCACAGGCAAGAAATATGGCCAACAATCAAGACGACGCGAATCTGGGCAATCATCAACCAATCCAGAATGATGCAGTTCCAGAAGGTCCGAATCCAAATGGTCAGGGTCAGCATGATCAGAATCAAGAGAATCGAGCAATCAGGGCTAAGATGGAAGTTATAAGAGCTCAAATGGCAGAGGTCATAAGAGTGTTAAGTGCCTTAAGGGATGCTGGCATAACTGAAGGTGCTGCTGCAATAGGAGTGGATCCGCCTAGAGTCTCTCAGGCTCTCCAGAACGTGCAATGGCCTCCTTATGGTCTCCCATTAGGGTACACACCCCCTGCTGCCGGTGCAAACCCAGAAAGTGGTCCTTCGGGAACCACAGGACAGGCCCAGCCTGAATCAGCTGTGAATGAAGTTGGAACGGGGACACCTCAGGTTCAAATTCAGATTCCTACTCCTGCTATTACCCCGGGAACTCCGGTTGGCTTCAATTCTCCAGCAACAATCCATCCACAAGTTCAGGGTCCAATTCCTCAAATTATCGCTCACTCACGTGACCCACACGTGACCCCAGCTGTGGTGTCGATGAATAATCTTCACTACGGTGTGAGTGGTTTTCCGCCGAATTACCCTGATGAAGCTAGAAGTCAGTACCAGATGTTAGAAGAAAGATTGAGAGCTGTTGAAGGAACAGGTTCCCGGGCTAGGAACGCCCATGAGTTATGCTTGGTCCCTAATCTAGTCCTGCCACCCAAGTTCGAAGCACCATTTTTCGACAAGTACAAAGGAGCAACCTGCCCGCGCAGCCATGTGACGATGTATTGCCGGAAGATGACTGCCCACGCCCGTGATGATAACCTGATGATACATTGCTTTCAGGAAAGCTTAGCTGAAGCTCCCCTTGAATGGTATATGCAATTGGAGCCAACTAATATCCGTTGTTGGAAGGATCTAGCGGATGCCTTTATTCGTCAATACCAGTACAACAGTGATTTAGCCCCGGATAGGACCCAGCTGCAATGTATGTCTAAGAAGGATAATGAGACATTCAAGGAATACGCCCAGAGGTGGAGGAACCTCGCGGCACAAGTAAAACCCTCCCTGCTTGATAAAGAGATGGTCCATATGTTCATGGAAACTCTTCCCCCAGTGTTCTATGATCGTTTGGTCGGCAGCGTGGCTTCGAATTTCTCTGAGATGGTTGTCATTGGAGAAAGAGTGGAGAACGGCATGTGCAGCGGAAGAATAGCCCATGGCCCAACACCTCCTTCCCATCAGAAAAAGCCTTTTTCTGGTACCCACAAGAAGAAGGAGGGAGAAACTAATGCAATCATCGGAGCTAGCGATCCATCACACAACAATCCCCCACAAGCCATTCCAGTTCCTGCTCAGACGCCGCCTGCTCAGCCATTCCAGTCCAACAATCAGTACAGAAACTACAATGAAAAAAAGCCTGTCGTCTTTGAACCTATCCCCATGTCGTACACAGATTTGTTCAAATATCTCATTGCCAACAAGTTAATCAGCACTCGTCAGATGAAACCATATCAGCCTCCCTATCCCAGAGGGTATAATGCAAATGCTACCTGTGCCTTTCATTCTGGGGCAGTAGGTCATGTGGTGGAGGATTGTAAGGCGTTCAAGTACGTTGTGCAAGACCTGCTTGATGCAAAGAGTATATCATTTCAGCAACCTAATGTAACCACCAACCCGTTGCCGGGGCATGGTGGGCCCACTGCAAATGCCATTAATGATCAGGGTGGTCAGTACTTAATTAGGAAGGTGGAGTGCATTCGTACACCCCTGAGTATCATTCATGCTGCACTATGCCGTTGTGGTATCATCGAAGAAGGGTGTGCCAGAAGAGACATCTGCAATGACCCTAATTGTGTTGGGGCCTGTGAGAGCTTCAAACCCATCCTCCAAGAGCTGTTAGACAGACACCTGGTCCAGGTTGGGGTTCAGGAAAAGGAAGAAAGTGTATCTACTCTGCAATCAAACAACAGAGGTTTCAGGAGACCGGTTGAAATCCCTTGCAATCTGAATTCAAGCTCGGTTGTCGCAAGACCTCTGACTGTTGTTATTCCGGTACCTGCTGCTACCCCTAGTAGAGAGACTAGGGTTATTCCCTGGAGCTGTAACGTGCAAATGCAAGCAGAGGTCCCTCAGGGCGTGTTGGATATAACAAACATTGCTGGGAGTAGTGGAATTACAAGGAGTGGAAGGATGTAAGTTCCTGAAAATCTTAGAAAGGAACAATCAAAGGAAGTTGAAGAAAGGGCCCGTAAGGGAAAAGATAAGGAAACTGTGGAAGTTAGAGAAGTATCAGACAAAGAAGCTCAGGAATTTCTGAAAGTAATGAGACAAAGTGAATACCGGGTGGTGGACCAGTTAAATCAAACCCCGGCAAAAATCTCAATGCTTTCGTTGTTGCTTAGTTCCGAGGCACACCGAGCTGCACTGTTGAAAATCCTGAATGAAGCACACGTACCCCATGACATTACGGTCAACCAGCTTGATGGTATTGTTGGGAACATAGTGGCATCCAACTACTTGACCTTCACAGACGCTGAGCTACCTCCGGCGGGGAAGAATCACAATCAAGCCCTTCACATCTCTGTCAAGTGTGGGGACTACATGCTGGCCAGAGTGCTCATCGACAATGGCTCGTCATTGAATGTGTTGCCCAAGTCCACAATGGATAAGTTGGATGTGGATTGCTCATATCTGAAGCCTAGCTCCACCTTGGTTAGAGCATTTGATGGGTCTGTGAAAGAAGTTTTTGGAGAAGTAGAGGTGCCTTTGCAGGTGGGTCCTGAAGTGTTCTATGTCACATTCCAAGTCATGGATATAGCTTCCTCTTATAGCTGTCTGCTAGGACGACCTTGGATACATGCCGCTGGGGCAGTGCCATCTTCGCTCCATCAGAAACTCAAGTTTGTGGCCGAGGGCAAGTTGATAGTAATCTTCGGGGAGGAGGAGATGATGATAAACCGATCACTACCAGAATATTACGTTGAAGCAGCAGAGGAGTCTTTTGAGACTGCCTTCCAGGGATTGGAGATCTCAAATGCTATCTTTGTTGGGAGTGAGCCTCCCCAATTGAAGCCTAGGTGGTCCAAGGCGGACATGATGGTTGCAAAGGTGATGCTAGGATATGGGTATCAGGTTGGAAAAGGCCTGGGAAAAGCTGCTCAAGGAATTGTAGCACCCGTCCTGCTGAAAGGGAATACTGAAAGGTTCGGTATTGGGTACATCCCAAGCCCTGCAGACCGAGAGAGGCTAGCAGCTGATAGAAGAGAGAAATGGTTGGCAAAGCTCAGAGGAAGGACCCCCAACCAGGGAGGGATGGTCGTCGGTGATCTTAGGAACAACTTCCGAAGTGTAGGCATGCTGAACCCTAACCAGGTCAATGTGATTGAAGAAGATTCAGGCTCGGGTGACGGTGCTGTCGGCTTAGTGCGCCGTTGTGCTGCGAAAGAAAAGCTCCAGAACTGGGAGGCCCTAGATTTCCCTGTGATTTTCAATTTAAAGTAATTTTTCTTCGTAATGCAAAATTCCTCGGCTCTGCCCAAGGCTTTGGGATATTTCATTCGGGCATGCATGTTTTCGTCAAACTTCATCAATGAATAAAATGTTATTTTGGAATTTTCAATAAAATTCTCTTTCTTCATCTCTCATTTGCGTGTCTTTTCTTTATTTTTATTTGCCACTCCATTTTAATGCAGATCGAATACAATTCTTGAAAGTAATAATGCCCATAACTCATACTGTGACTTTGATTACCCCGTTAACCAAACCGAGGAAGATGTTGAGGATGGTTGGGATACTGCTCCAGAAATTATGAGAATGGTAGAACAAGAAGAAAAGGTCATCAAGCCCCATGGGGAGCCCACAGAAATGGTTAATTTGGGTACTGAGGAAGATAGAAAAGAGATCAAGGTTGGTACCGCGATGGGGGATTGTGAACGTAAGAAGTTGATTCAGCTCCTGTTTGACTATGTTGACATTTTCGCATGGACTTACCAAGACATGCCGGGATTGAATACAGATATTGTTGAGCACAGATTGCCGGTAAAACCAGAATATCCTCCGGTAAAACAGAAATTGAGGCGAATGAGGCCAGAGATGTCCTTGAAAATCAGGGATGAGGTCAAGAAACAGTTTGACGCAGGGTTCTTAGTAGTGGCAAAATATCCTGAGTGGGTAGCCAACATCGTTCCGGTTCCCAAGAAAGACGGAAGGGTCCGGATGTGTGTCGATTACCGTGATTTGAACCGAGCAAGTCCTAAAGATGATTTCCCTCTGCCTCACATCGATGTTCTGGTGGATAGCACAGCGCAACACTCAATGTTCTCCTTCATGGACGGATATTCAGGTTACAACCAGATCAAGATGGAGAAAACCACCTTCATAACCCTTTGGGGAACTTTCTGCTATAAGGTCATGCCTTTCGGATTGAAGAATGCCGGGGCAACTTATCAAAGAGCAATGGTGACTCTGTTCCACGACATGATGCATAAAGAGGTTGAAGTTTATGTGGACGATATGATCGCCAAATCAAGGACCGATGAAGAGCATGTTGTTAACTTGCAGAAGCTTTTCGAGCGCCTCAGAAAGTACAAACTCAGGCTGAATCCCGCCAAGTGCACATTCGGAGTGAGGTCAGGAAAATTGTTGGGCTTCATTGTTAACCAGAAGGGAATTGAGGTAGACCCGGACAAAGTGCGTGCTATCCTCGAGATGCCGGCGCCAAAAACAGAGAAAGAAGTTCGTGGTTTTCTTGGAAGGCTGAATTACATTTCCCGATTCATCTTCCAGTTGACCGCTACCTGCGAGCCGATTTTCAAACTGTTGTGCAAAAACCAAGAGTTGAAGTGGAATGATCAATGTCAAGAAGCCTTCGAGAAAATCAAGGTGTATCTTCAGAATCTGCCAGTCCTAATGCCACCTGTGTCCGGCAGGCCTCTTATTCTGTACCTTACAGTGTTGGACGATTCCATGGGTTGCGTACTGGGGCAACACAATGAGTCGGGAAGAAAGAACATGCAATCTACTACCTGAGCAAGAAATTCACCGATTGCGAGACCAAATATTCACCATTGGAGAAGACTTGTTGTGCCCTTGCCTGGGCAGCGCATCGATTGAGACAGTACATGTTGAGTCACACTACCTGGTTGGTGTCTAAGATGGATCCAATCAAGTACATATTTGAGAAACCTGCGCTCACAGGTAGAATTGCTCGTTGGCAAATGCTTTTATCAGAGTATGACCTCCAGCATGTCACCCAAAAGGCGGTTAAAGGCAGCACATTGGCAGAGTATCTGGCACATCAACCGGCTGAGGATTACCAGTCCATGCAATGTGAATTCCCAGATGAAGACATCATGGCATTGTTCGACGAAGGAAAATCCCAAGATGATGAAAGGTGGAGAGTACTGTTTGATGGTGCCTCTAACATGTGGGGGCACGGGGTCGGAGCAGTGTTGATCTCCCCGGACAATCGTTTCATACCATTCACGGCAAGGCTGAGTTTCTACGTCACAAATAATATTGCAGAGTATGAGGCGTGCATCTTAGGCATACAAGCGGCCCTCGATTGGAAAGTCAAAAGGCTCGACGTGTCCGGGGATTCAGCTCTAGTTGTTCACCAAGTAAAAGGTGATTGGGAAGCAAGAAACCCTGATTTGATCCTTTACCGTGACTACATTCAAGAGCTAATCAAGCCCTTTGAAGAGATCACCTTCCAGCACATACCTCGCAATGAGAATCAACTGGCCGATGCCTTGGCCACTTTGTCTTCCATGTTCAACGTCAACTGTGACAGGAACTTGACGTGTGTCAGAGTCCAACACCGGGGTCTACCTGCTTATTACCATTGCATGGCAGTTGAAGAGGAATCAGGCAGTAAACCTTGGTACCATGACATCAAACAGTATATCACCAGCAGAGAATATCCCCCCGGTGCTTCAGAAAATGATAAGAGAACACTCAGGAGGCTGTCAATGGGTTTCTTCTTGAGTGGAGACGTCCTTTACAAGAGAAACCATGACTTGGTTCTCCTCAGATATGTAACAAGGGAGGAATCAATAAAGATCATGCAAGATGTTCATGAGGGCTCATTTGGAATTCATTCCAGTGGGCACACAATGGCTAGAAAGATCCTGAGAACAGGTTACTATTGGCTACAAATGGAATCTGACTGTTCTCCCCATTGAGGTTGAAATACCCTCGCTGTGGGTATTGATGGAGACCAAATTAGAAGAAGCATAGTGGGTTCAGGCTCGTTTTGACCAATTGAATCTCATTGAAGAGAAGCGAGTAGCCGCCTTGTGCCATGGTCAGCTGTACCAACAGAGGATGATGAGGGCTTTTGACAAGAAAATCCGTCCTCGGGAATTCCAAGAAGGAGACCTCGTGCTCAAACAGATCTTGCCAATCCAGACGGATCCCCGTGGCAAATGGGCTCCCAAATACGAAGGACCTTATGTGGTGAAGAAGGCATTCTCCGGAGGGGCATTAATTCTTGCAAACATGGATGGAGATGAAATCCCAAATCCAGTGAACTCAGATGTGGTAAAGAAGTACTATGCCTAAAGAAATAGACAGAAAAAGAGAAAGATGAGCCAAGTAAAGTTTAGCTCGCTAGGTCGAAAACCCGCAAAGGGCGGCCTAGGCAAAATCAGAGCGACCCGGTGGATTGAAAACCTGCAAAGGGCGATCCAGGCAAAAATTAGGGTCAGAAAACTTGGACTTGAAAAAAGAAAGGCAACTAGCACTCCCGAAGGTTTGGATAAGGGGTTGATCAAGGTCACAAGTATGAACGGTGGGCACCGTTACTTCAAGGATAGAATCACAGGATCTGTTCCTTTTTCTTGTATTTTATCAGTTTAGAATAAAGATTGCAATTGTACTTTCAACTGGCGTGACTTTCTGCACGACCAGTTTCCATATCAGTAAAAGTCCAACTTTTCTTTCATATGTGTGCTTTTCGTGTCTTTACTTTCATTTATTCAGTTTCTTTCAAAATAATGATTTTATGGTTGATGAAATTGAATTGCAAAACATGTGCATACATTTAGAGCATTACAGATTATTACGAAATCTTTGAAAATCACAAAAGGAAAAATGGTTTCCCAAAATGGGTAAAGTTGCAAAAAAGAACACAGTCACATGCACTGCCACCTTAAAAATAACAAGATCATTGCAAACCAGCGCGCAACCCTTGCGTTATCACCATCCTGGAACGTTCTTCGTGTCAAGTGCCACAAGTCCCGCGGATTGATTTAACCAGCAAAAAAAAAAAATACATTTTCATATCATTCATCATTCCTATATCATCCATGTCGTCAAACAGTAGAGCATTATACTTTCATATTCGCATCCCAGAAGGGCGAAAGGATACAGAAGAAAAAGAAACAGAAGAAAAGAAAAAGAAAAAGGAAAATCAAACAGAAAAAACATCTCACCAAATCAATCATTGCATCCATGTGCATCCCAGCATCAAAAGCCTGCATTCCATGCATCATTCAAAGCTTCCCAATTTTCAAAAAGAAACTCAGTTGCTTTGGACTCGTTAGTCCCCAAAATTTTCAAAAAAAGGTCAGTTACTTTGGACCAATGGGTCCCTGAAATCTCATTTTCAGAAAATCATCATGGCACCGAGTTAGTGAACTCCATCAGCACAGAGTTAGTAAACTCCCACAGAGTTAGTGAACTCCTTCCACAGATCACAACGTCGCGTACGAGCGCGCGGCAGATCCTACAGACTTCGTTAAGTCCATCGGATTAATTGTGTCAACCTAAGGCATAGCGTAGATCCATTGATCATATCAGTTCCGGACCTGATATTGATCGGCCGCTCGAAAAGGCCACCCCCAGAGCTCGGACTCGACGAGAGTCCGTTAAAAGGTTTTAGGCAACCTCCGAATTCCCCAATTTACGGCACTTCCCATTTACTGCTTTCATTTACTGCTTTACGCAATTTACTGCTTTCTAGTCGACGCAACAAGTGTTGACTCTCTCTCTCTCAAAAAAAGAGAGATCAAAGAAAAGAAACAAAAAAAAAAGAGAAAAAAGAAAAGGAAAATTCGGGTTTCTCTAAGTAGACAAAATTAGTATTATTTCTGAATTCTTTATTTCTATTTTGCCTCGGAATATGTTTCGGCCAATTCATATTCCTTGGTAAAATCCAAATAAAGAGGGGCAGCTGTCATACCCTAATTTTGTCCGCCTAGGTTTAAAACCCTAATTTTCCGCAAAAAAATAAATAAATTGAGAAGTGTGGTTTTATTTTGAAGAGTGAAGAGCATTGTGCATGCATTTTTGGGTTTTAAAAGTCATTCTAGGGCTTTTAAATTCATTGTTAGAGTGGAAATGCATTTGTTGTTAAAAAACAAGGTTTTTAGGGCAAAAGGGTATTTTGGTCATTGTCAAAAATAAGATAATTTCTCATCAAGAATCATTGTGCAATTTTAGAGAAATTTATTTGAGGCAAAACATTTTTGGTCATGTATGTATGTATGCGCATGCATGCATACATTGTGCACAAAATTTCAAAAAGGATCAAAAGGGAATATTCTACAAAAAGTTCCAAGATGTGATTTTTATGACATTTTTGGTCATGGTGATCACATAACGAAGGTTAATTCCTGAATGAAAACTGGTCTCCTGCTTTCTTTATATTTTGTGAATGTAAATATTGGCCGCCGGCCCTCCTTATGTAATATTTGAACAATATTAATGGAAATCCAATTTCTTTTACAACCCATCGTTTACTTATTTTTCTTTTGCAGTTGACTTGGATGAGAGTAGTCTAGGCCGAGGCCGAGGTTGGGATTACCTGTGTATCATTCCTTGAACTGTTGTAAGTCCTCCTCGGTCCCTAATGGAGCGTCAAGCTCGGAGATCAGGGAGGTCTTTGTACCCTAATGGAGCGTGGAGCTTGGAGATCAGGGGAGTCTTTTTCCCCTATTGGAGCATGGATCTCGGAGATCAGGGAGTCTTTCGCCTCTGATGTAGCGTTGAGCTCGGAGATCAGAGGTCGCTTCGGCCACTGGTGGAGCACGGAACTCGACACTAGAGGGAAGGTCTTTAGTCGAAGCCGCTGGGGACTTCTTCCTTCGGCCACTGATGGAGCGTTGGAGCTCGGAGATCAGAGGGAAGGCTGCTCGCTTGTTGCGAGAATAAGGGTCGCTGTGGACCTGAGCCGCTGTGGGCCTTGGTTCGCCTCCCGAGGAAGGACATGGACCTCGCCTCAAACCATTGTCCGTCGAGTGGCCAGCTCAAGTCAGACTCGGGTAAGAGGGGCTTCGCCGGAACTGGAGGACCTGCGAGTTAGTTCATATGGCAAATAAAAACAGATAGTGAAGGCAGACTTCTACAATCTTTTTTATTGAAAACACCAATTAAAGTCAGATACAACTTGATGCTTAGCTCCTTTTTTAATCCCTTTCTTGAGGCATGGCCCCCTATTGCTCTTTCTTGGCTTCCTGGCTGACTACGGCGTGTGCCTGCATTTCAACTCGTCGTTCCGACTTCAGGCACAGGTATTGGCATCTCTTTGCTCCGTCGAGGTCTACGGGGACCGTGATCACCTCTTGCTGCTCCGAAAAGAACCTCATTTTGAGGTGAACTGTGGAGGCTACATCCCCGAGCTACCCCAACGTTAGTCGGCCGACAATGCAGTTGATACGGGGAGGGGCAAGGCAATACCAGGAACCTTGTCTTGATGGTTTTGGAGAGTTTATTTTCCCTGTAGGTTACCCTCATTTTGAGATAGCCTAGAGGTCGGGTTCTAGAACCATTGAATCCTACCAGGTCGAATCCTTCGTATTCAGAAAGATCATTTTCGGAGATTTTTAGCTTGGGGAGCAGCTCTTTGAACAAAATATCTACCGAACTTCCCTGGTCAACCAAGATCCTCTTCACGTCGACCCCGACTAGGACCGCAGAAATGACCAAGGGGATCTCCTCATTGGGCATACCTCGGGGGAGATCCGAGTCGGCGAAGGATATTGGAGGCCTGTCTGTTTTGGCCAAAGGAGAGCTCAGACCAGACTTGACGTTGAGGACCTCCTGCCGGTGGCGCTTTATGGACCGCTTAGTTCTGTTGACCTCCATGGAATAGCCTCCCATGATGACCATAGCTACTGGCCGTGGTCTTTAGGACCTCGGTGCTTCTTCTGCGGGGTCGCTACTATCGACAGGGGATTTGGCTACTTCATTCACTGCGGTCTTAGATTTCTGGGGTGAGTGTTTCGGAGATCTTTCCCTTTTCTTATCGTCCAACTTCAGATATTGTTTCAACTTCCCCTTTTGGATCAGGTCTTCTATGTCGTCCTTTAGTACTCTGCAGGCTTCTGTGTCATGATCGCTGCTCCGGTGGTACCTGCAATAAGCCCTTTTGTTGGTGTTTCCCCGCTGGGGAATTGGAGCGGGCCATTTCATGTCCCGGAACTCGGTGCTGGCACATTCAATCAGGATTCTCTCCCTCGTGGCATTGAGATCAGAATATTCAGCGTGTCATCAGCGCCACTCTTTTGTACCGGCCCTAGAATCTTTTTTGCCTTTTCTTTTGCCCGACGTCAGACCTTGATTGGAAGTGTTTGCGGCGTCGGCTTCCTCATAGTCAATATAGTGTTGTGATCGCCTCAGAAATTCATCCAGGGTTCTTGGCTTGCGTAGCTCGACCCTGATCTGGAAGAGGCTCCCCTTCTGGAGCCCGTGTCTCATAAACAGAACCCTGATGTCGTCGAAGAGTTGGTGTACATCGTCAGCTATCTGGTTGTATCGTTCTATGTAGTCTCTTAGGGATTCCTTTTTCCCTTGCCGAATCCCCTGCAGCACATCTTCTGATTTGGACTTCACCCTAGAGGCGGTGAAGCGAGACAAGAACAGTTTCGTGAATTGTTTCCAGCCCGAGATTGATCCTGGAGGAAGGTCACGATACCATTTTAGGGCACATTTGCTCAGGGAAAGATGGAACAGCTTACATCGGACATGGTCCGAGGCGTCACGGTAATCAAGCATCTGGTCAAAGGTGTCCACGCGTTCGTCCGGGTCGCCCCTACCGTCGTACATGCTTAGCTTGGGCGATTTCTCGAGAGATTTTGGGATTCGGCAGTTCGCGATCTCGGGGATGAATGGACTGGCCCGGGATTTCCCGTCCTTTCTCTTGGACTTACCTTTGTGGGTTCCTCTTTTGTGGGGAGAAGGGTCCCGAGATGAAGAGGATGAGTTAAAGGAAGGGTTATCCGAGTCGCTAGGGGATTCTGACCTTGGTGGCGAGGGTGGAGTCGGGGTTTTGCCACGTCGTTTCTCCCTGCGAATCGGTGGTGAGACGTCGTTAGGGATGTTGTCCTGAGGTGACGTCCGATGTCTTTGGGAGGCTACGATCTGTGGTGGAGACTGCGGGAGCCGATTCACGGGCTCGGGCTGAGCCGCTGTAGCTCGGGCGATGGCGGCCATCTCTTGTTGCATCAAACCTTGGTTGCGTCGTTCCAGCACGTCGAGGAGTTGGCTGACGGCCTGGAGTTGTGTTGGGATGGCATTGATCTGCGACACCGGGGCAGGTGGTGGAAGCCGGCCTGAGTTGGGAATCGCTGGAACTTCCTCGAGGACGGTCTGCACATTTCCTTCAAGAGTAGCCTGGGGTTGAACCCCGGAGTCAGCGTTCTGTAGCCGAGATTGAGATCGAGTGGGTGGTCGTCCTCGCCGTTCCATGGCTAGTCGAGTATGAGTTCGGATAGGATTGATTGTGCTCCCACTGTGGTCGCCAATGTTCGGTACCGGAGTACGGGTCGTTACCTCGGATGAGCGTGCTCCGCGAGGATGCAAGGTTGACTTCGGATGATAGTGATCAGACCTCGGGTTGGCCGAGGTAGCCTTCTCTCGCGCCTCGGGTGGGGTACCTGCAAGCACTCCGATGCCTAAGTCAGCAAAGTAAGTGAAGAGGTATTAGAGATGGGAGTGAAAGCGTACCTGGAAATGGTGGATGATCCTTGTATTTATAGGCTGCGACTACGTGCCTGAGCAGCTGGACTATGTGAAGGAGCGCGGATCCTTGAATGTAAGACAGGGTGTGGATCTGGCCATGATGGGCCGAGTAATGAGCCGGGCCTAAGCTTCATGGGGAGTTTGGCCCAATCCGGAACAGGATTCATATACCTTGTAATTTGGATTAAGTTGGTCGTGTCGACTCCGATAGGTGCATGGAAAATTGGTTTATGTTCAAGATCTTCAATTAAAGTTTTTATAAAAATCCTATCAATTTATTGAGTCATTTAAGGATAGAGGTTGTTCCTTAGTTTAATCTAAAGTACATGATAAACTCGAATCTAATACATTTTTTAGCGATATTCTCAAGTCATTTTTAGAGCAACCATTATTAATTAAATAAATAAGTGACTTAATTTGTTGTAATTTTTGGTAGAGATAGAGAAAATTTGAGAAAGATCAAAAATCTTGTTTGGAGCTATTTAAAAGAACAATTATATATGTTGGGTTAGAAATATAAAAGTGGGGGGCGCATGTTTTTAGTTCACACTGAGATAAGCCCAGCTTTATGGTATCAGCCCACCTCATGGTCATGAAAGAAAAGGCACATTACCCTAACTTGGAAAAAAAGTAAAAAGTGAGTGAGCTGTTAAAGAGTTGGCGGCAACAACACTTGTTCGGCACGGAACCCTAGGTTTTTTTATTATAAAAAGGAAAGCTTGCAACACAAAAGGGGGGTCAGATAGAGGGAGACTAACGCAACAGTGGACGCAAGAATTAAGAGAGGGCAGCGCCGTCAACAGTAGAGAGAAGAGAGAAGAAATTTTGCAACTACACACAGCACCTTAGAAGTTTTGGATATCTGTTCGTGACATCGTGAGAGAGCTTCGGAGCAGAATATAGAGACTGGCTACAGGATCAGAATTTACTCAATCTCCGGGTTATTTTTATATTCTGTAATTCATGACTTTATATTTTAATCCAATGTTCTTGAACACTATGGATAGCTAAATTCCTTTTCTAGGGTCTTAGGTGGATCTTGCTTGATTAGAGACCTTTTAATGTCTTAATTTATATTTTGAATTCCCAATGTTTATTCAATTAATATTATCCTATTGCTTTATTACATAATTAGGATTGACAACCTTTGCATGTTTATAATCAATTAGTTGATTAGCGATCGTACTACAACTAGTTGGTGGACCTATAGGATAATTGAGACTATAATCAGAGAATGACCAAACTTTAATTTAGTCTTCCAATCATTCAACCTTTTTGGACTTCATGCTTTTCTTAAATTTAAATTCTAGCATGACCAAACTAGGATTAATTTAGGGAAAAGAATATTAATCACGAATGACCAAACGGATTAATAGGTTTAGTAAAGGGATTGGTAGTTGAATAAAATAAGGGAATTCAGGTAGAATTAGACATAGAGGAATCGAACCTAGCAAGTGAAACAGAGACCCTAGGCTTCCCTCCGTTGATCAAACTTTTCAATTTTAATTCTTGTTATTTACTTCGTTTTATTTTAATTTCTAATACAACCAAACACTCGTTCGTCTAAATAATAATTAATCTTAAATAGTTTGGTACTTATTAGTTAATCTCTGTGGAGATGATATTTTTTTTATACTACTTCTGCAAGAGAGTACACTTGCTCTCAAGTGTGTTTTTTACGCAACAAGTTTTTGGCGCCGTTGTCGGGGATTAATTTAATAATATTAAACGAAAAAGATTTTATATTGCTTTAGACCTTTTTTTTACTTATTTCTTGTTCTACTTTGTTTTATTTTAGTTTAATAAAAAGAAAAAAAATGTTTATTTTAATTTTAGTTGCTAGTTTAATTGAAAGAGCCTATTTTGATTTTTGATCCAGAAATTGAAAGAACTGCTCGAAGGATAAGAAAAGAGACAAGAGTGATGGCTGCCAATCCTAGAAGAACTCTTCGGGACTACTTTACTCCAACAGCAAATATCACTACAAGCATAGTCAATCCACCTACGCAAGCTACCAATTTTGAGCTCAAACCAAGCTTAATTCAAATGGTTCAAAATTCTACTATGTTCAGAGGTGCACCAACAGAAGACCCTCACACCCATCTTAGAAACTTCTTGAGGGTGGCAGACTCAGTAATTTGTAATGGTGTCCCTCCTGATGCAATTAGAGTGAGATTGTTTCCATGGTCATTGGCCGACAAGGCATCTGCTTGGCTTGACTCTCAACCTGCTG
Organism: Astragalus glycyphyllos; assembly: GCA_963573325.1. Taxonomy (NCBI): domain Eukaryota; kingdom Viridiplantae; phylum Streptophyta; class Magnoliopsida; order Fabales; family Fabaceae; genus Astragalus; species Astragalus glycyphyllos. The sequence goes on along the minus strand of OY754310.1, from coordinate 12,699,408 downwards.
AGTCCATTACTACATGGGACCAACTGAAGCAGAAATTCTTGACCAAATACTTTCCTCCAGGTAAGACTACTAAGATTCGAGGTGCAATAATCAGCTTTGCTCAACTTGAGCAGGAATCTTTGCATGAAGCTTGGGAAAGATTTCAAGACTTACTCCGAAGTTGTCCACATCATGGATTTGAGAAGTGGCAATTGCTTGAATATTTTTGTAACGAACTATCTTCTCAAAATAGGGGAATTATTAATATGGCTTGCGGGGGCTCTCTAATGAATGGAGAACCTGCGACAGTGTATGATTTAATTGCAGAGATAGCAGCCGATAATGCCCAATGGGAGACTAGTGAGACACATTAAGAAATCAGCAGGGATGTACAAGGTTGACGATGACACTAGTGTTAATATAAAGCTTGAAGCTCTCTCTAAACAGGTTCAATCTTTGATGAAGGTACAAGCTCAATCTACTCCCGTAGTTACCTCTACTAGTGACATAACAAATAATATCTGGGGAGGCCTCGCTGAAGAAGTCAACTATCTTGGTCAGAAGAAAAGTGAGTTAAGGCCTGGTATGCAAGATTCTTTAGTTAGATGCATGGAAAAGGTTGGACATCCATGCATGGGTGTCCTAGCCAATTACATGGACAGGACTGATGACAGGTTACAATCTATTGAAGATTTAATAAAAGCACAGGGTCGACCATATGCTTCAACTGAGGATGCTAATTATGTTCAGAATTCTAACCGAGGCCAAAATGATCCTTATTCAAACACTTACAATTCAGGTTGGAGAAATCACCCAAATTTCTCTTGGGGAGGAGAACAAAAGGAGCAAAGCTCAAACTCCTACAAGCCTCCACATGTGCAAAGGCAAGAGGAGAAGAAGTTAGATACCAATGATGTGTTGGCAAGGTTTATGGAGCAGACAAATGGAAAATTTGAAACATTGGAGAAGAAATTTGGAAGCTTGGAGGGCCAAATCTCAAATCTTGCTACTGTGTTGTCTCAAAGGCCTCAAGGCTCACTGCCTACCCAAACTGAGCCCAATCCAAGAAGTGAGCATTGCAAGGCTGTCACTCTTAAGAGTGGCAAGGAGCTGGTTCAAGAAAACAATCAAGATGGGCAGTCGCCCGAGAAAGAAATACAAGCTTCTACTGATGGGAGCACTTCTGAGGAAAGCAAAAAGGAAAGGGAAAAATATGAGCAAGCAAAGGTAAATGTTCCTTATCCTCAAAGACTTAAAAGTGAGCAGCATGATAAGCAGTTTGCTAAATTTCATGAAATATTTAGAAAATTGCATATCAACATTCCTTTTGCTGAAGCTATTGCTCAAATGCCTAAATATGCCAAATTTTTAAAAGAAATTATTTCCAATAAGAGGAAGTTAGAAGGCTTTGAGACAGTTAGCCTTAATGAGGAATGTTCTACTATACTTCTAAAAAAGTTACCACCTAAGCTTAAAGATCTAGGTACTTTTACTATCCCTCGTACCATTGGTAACTCTCATTTTGAAAAAGCTTTATGTGATTTAGGAGCAAGTATAAATTTGATGCCTTTTTCTGTTTTTAGAAAGCTTGGTTTGCAGGAACCCCACCCTACTAACATCACTTTGCACCTAGCTGACAGATCCATTGCCCACCCCCCGTGGAGTGGTGGAAGATGTTTTAGTTAAGGTTGATAAGTTTATTTTTCCCGCGGATTTTGTTGTTTTAGATATGGAAGAAGATGAGGAAGTCCCAATTATTTTGGGGCGTCCTTTCTTAGCTACAGGTAAAAGTTTAATTGATGTACAACAGGGAAAATTGACTTTGAGACTTGGAGATGAGGAAGTTGTATTTCAAGTTTTGAACTCATTAAAAAATCCCTCATCATTTGCTTCTTGTAATTTTATTCAAGCTAAGGATATTAATGATGTGGTTACCTCCGAAACTTTTGATGATTTTAGAATTCAGGATCCTCTAGAAAAAGTACTTACGGTGCAAGGACTTGGCATGTTGCAGGGTGGTGAGGAAGAAGAGTTCTTAATGTTTTTGCAGGCTCACCACCCTCAGAAAAATTGGAGTAATCTTAGATTTGAGGAATTGGAATGGGGTGATACTCCAAATTCCAAACCTTCAATTGAAGAGGCTCCTGAGCTTGAATTAAAACCTCTTCTTTCAAATGTAAAATATGCTTTCTTGCAACCCCCTTCCTCTTTGCCTGTGATTATTTCTGCAGATTTGACAGACACCATGGATGATAAGCTTTTGAAGGTACTAAGAGCCAACAAAGAGGCCTTTGGTTGGTCTATTCATGATATAAAAGGCATTAGCCCCTCAATTTGCACTCACAAGATATATATGGAGGATGATTATCAACCTCGGGCACTACCTCAACGCCGCCTCAATCCTAACATGAAAGAGGTAGTCAAAAAGGAAGTGATTAAGCTTCTTGATGTAGGTATCATCTATCCTATCTCTGATAGAAAGTGGGTAAGTCCCGTTCAATGTGTTCCTAAAAAGGGAGGTACTACTGTAATGGAAAATGATAAAAATGAATTAATTGCAGTTAGAAAAACAACCGGGTGGCGTATGTGCATTGATTATAGAAAATTAAATGATGCCACCCGAAAGGATCACTTCCCCCTTCCCTTTATTGATCAAATGCTTGAGAGAGTGGCAGGTCATGATTATTATTGTTGTTTGGATGGATATTCCGGTCATTTGCAAATACCAATGGCTTCCGAAGATCAAGAAAAAACTACTTTTACTTGCCCATATGGAACATTTGCATATAAAAGGATGCCATTCGGTTTATGTAATGCCCCTGCCACTTTCCAAAGATGGATGATGGCTATTTTCTCTGACTTGGTTGAAAAATGCATTGAGATATTCATGGATGATTTTACTATTTTTGGATCCTCTTATGAGGATTGTTTACATAACTTAAATTCAGTGTTGCAAAGATGCAGGGATACTAATTTAGTGCTCAATTGGGAGAAATGTCTGTTTATGATGCAAGATTGCATTATTTTGGAACACAAGGTATCCACTAGAGGCATTGAAGTTGATCCTGGAAAGGTTGAGGCAATTGCAAAGTTGCCACCACCCAATTCTGTTAAGGGGGTTCGTAGTTTTCTAGGCCACGATGGCTTCTACAGACGGTTTATTAAAGACTTCTCAAAAATTGCAAAGCCTATGACTGACCTCTTGGTCAAGGAGGCCACTTTTGATTTTTCTGACACGTGTTTAAAGGCTTTTAAATGTTTAAAGGAAAAATTAATTAGTGCCCCTATTGTTGTTGCCCCTGATTGGTCGCTTCCTTTTAAAAATATGTGTGATGCTAACGATACTGCTGTGGGGGCTTGTTGCGTAAAAACGTGTGATTGTTTCTTGTGCAAGTGTACACAATCGCAATAAGTAATACAGTGAATAAGTGAGATCGTTCCCACGAGGATTAAGTTGTAAACAAATGTTTAATCAATGTAACAAATAGTGATTTGGGGTAAAAAGTAAATGACACACAACTTTGGGTAACAAACAATAAAGGTAAAAAGTATCAGGGTAATGAAAATCAGATTTGGGACAAGTTCAGATGCGATACTTCAATAAATCCATTAAAATGCTCAAAATGCTATGCTAAGTGCTGCAGCACTAGGTGCTGCCGCAATTGTGCATTATTCCTAATGCTTAACACTAGGCTTTAGTCCTCCCAAATTATTCCTAATTCAGAAAGGATTACATCCCTTGGCTACTGGAGAACAAGCAGCTTTACACCTAAGTGTTGTACCTCATGGCTTATGCCTCTCCTATTCCTAGGACTCAAGCAAGGAACAACTATATTCCTATAGTGCAACATACCATGTCATCTTGTGAGATATAAATACAAACCATTCCTGTGAATGTATTTCTACTTAGATTAGACGGCCAACCCTAAGCTAAGATGGATGTAGTAAAACACACAAGATAAAGTGCTCAACACAATAACATAAGCATCAAGAACAAATTAACTTCATTAAATTCATAAAAGCATCCCAACTACAGAGGTTTAGCTCATATTGAGCTTACACAACATTACAACTAAACTAAACATCAAGGGAAGTAGGAATTTCATACTAAAACCCGAGAAGAGAAGTTCAACTACAAGTCTTGATACTGAGACAGCTTCAATGGTGATCCACCAAGCGATTCCACCTCTCAAAATGCAGCTCCTTCGAAATTGAAGTAGTTCCAGTATTGCTGCAGCAATCAATATTCCAGCAACTGATTCTAAGTAACAACGGAGGCACGAAATCAAGAGGCTATTCCTATACCTCTGAAATTCGGCTTAACCTAATTCTGAGAATGTGGTCCTTTATATAGAGGAGGCTAGGGATGAGAGGTAACCCTAATTGGGGAGGCGCCTGTCATACCCTAATTTTGTCCGCCTAGTTTCAAAACCCTAATTTTCAGCAAAAATAAATAATTTTGTGAGTGATGCATTATTTGAGAAAGGGTTTAGGGTATTTACCCAAGCATTCTAAGGTTCTCAAAATCATTTTTGAGAAATTAAGGAATTTTGGGGCATTTAAAAGGGGCATTGTTTGGTCAATTTCAATTTAATAAATTTTTGCTAGCTGAAAATCCGATTAATTAATTTTTGGGAATTTATTTAATGAAATTGTATTATTTTGAAAAAAAATAAATAAAGAAAATCATTTTTCAAATTATACGCATATTTTATATGTGTAGTAAAAAAATCAAGTTCAAATTAATTCAAGAAAGCATTTCAAAAAAAATAGTACAAGGAATATTCCCAAAAATTATATGATAAGATTTTTGTTGGCAATTTTGGTCATCTCTCATTTTCAAAAATGGCATATTCTTCAAGATACCTTGTATATGGCTCAAAATGGTTAGATTTATGTACAATTATCTTGAAAAGAATAATCAAAATTGAGAGGATAATAGAATGGTCATATGATAGTACAATAGTACAAGATGACAACTTGCAAAGCTTGGGCACCACTCCTCTCCCATTGTGGCCGAATTCACTCCCCTTCATTTCCCTCTCATTTTGCATTTTTTTTGACCTCAATCCATGTGTGATTCAATCCTCACCCTCCATTCAAATTTTAGATGCAATCCTAGGGTGAGATGAGATGCACAATGACCTAACTACCCTTAAACCTAATTGCTTTCTATATATACCCTCATATCCTCACCTCTCACAAGGTTTTTTGGGCTCACAATTCACACTCAAAACCCTAGCACACAAACCTCTCCTCTCCTCTCCTCCTTTGGCCGAAATCACCTCCTCATTCCCTCACCTCCTTTCTTCACTTTTTCACTTCAAATCAACATTCTAGTCCTAAATCCTTCATCATCCTTGCATTCTCTTCAAAGATACATCTTCAAATCTCAAGAATCAAGCTCAAGATTGAAGATTAGAGGGTTGATTCAAGTGTTTTAGTGTTCATACACCTTATTTCTTGCTATTCTAGCTTGGAGTTGAGGTATACTCTCAATCTTAACATCATCAAATTTTAGCATAAAAAATGTAGATCATCAATCTATTTTTACATATCAAGCATTTCTTTGCATTTTAGTGCTCTATTTTTTTGTTGAAATGTTGATATAATTGTTGTTGTTGAATGAGAGATGTGTTTCAAGCATTTTGACAAACACTTTGGGAGGTTTGGATGCTTGAAATGCATCTCTCTCTTGGAATAAATTGTGTGTTGGTGCTATTTTCATTTTGTGCTTGCATTTTCATGAATAAAATTGTGATTTGGGATTATGTTTCATTTCGCATATTGTAGAAAAATTAGGGTTTGTATGATTTTAGTGCATTCCTTTGCTTAATCATGTAAATCCTTGCCAAAAAGTTTGATCTATGTCATTTGCTTGCATGATTTTGTTGCTTTCAAAGAATAAAATGAGGTTTTAGCTCTATGTTGGTGTCGCATTTCATGAGATAATTAGGGTTTGTGCTTGTTTTTGTTGCTTGCTTTGAAAATCATGTTTGTGTTGATGATTTGGTAAGAGGATTTGACACTTATGCACTCGTGCATATCCCAAGTGTTAAAGATTACCTAAAGGGATTCAACACCTTAATTGTTTATGCTTATGCTTACATTGTTGATTGCTTTGCTTGCAATTTGTTAAATGTTGCACTTTGGTTCTTGACTTGGAAATTGATTGAATGTTCTACTTTCTTTTCCCTTTGGATTCCACGCCATCCCAACAAACCTTTTGTGACCAATGTCACCCTCAAACTCCCTTCTCCTTTCTTCAAATCAATCATTTTCTAAAGCTTTTTTCCAAACTCAATCTTTTCTCAAATTGTTTGCATAAGACAATCAAATTCTTTCAACAATAAACCTTTTTGAAAACTCATAAGGAGGCAAGTCGGACGTACGGCCGGTGTTGTCTAGCGTCCTAAGATCGGAGCTGTACAGCTCAAACATCTTGGGATACTTATGAGAATCAAAACAAGTAATTAACAACTTGAACCCTATTTCAAAAAATGAGTAAGGAATCGAGTCGGATGTACATCCGGTATTGATTAGCGTCTTAGGGTTAGCGAGCTGTACAGTTCGTGCGAGCCTAAGATACTTGCTCAAATAAAAGCAACCAACCTCACAACAAATCTTTTTCTTCCTTAATCAAAAAAAACATTTTCAATAAGTAGGGGGCACGTCGTCTGTACAGGCGGGGTTGTCTTTGTTCTAGGTCTAGTGGACTGTACAGTCTAGGACCGAAAACCCCTACAATAAAAAACACCAACACCAAAGTTTCTCGACTAGGAGAACTACGTAAGCTTTGAATTCTCCATCGCACCGGGAGATACGTAGGAGCGGGTCACATCCCGTCAAGCACACTTTTAAAAAAATAATAAAAAGATTCTTCTTTTCCCCCGTTTTCAAAAACACTTTTCTCAAATAAAAAAGGAAGTAGAACGAATTGTTTCAAATCAACTCTGTCAAAACCGCACATCAAGTTAAAGGTTCCCTTTCGGTAGAAAGGAGGTGTGGGATGCTAATACCTTCCCCACACCTAACCGACCCCCGAACCTACATCTCTAGTTCTCAAAGGACCACCCGCCTTAAAAAGGACCCTTTTTCAATGTTTTGGTCCCTAAATAAAAAATGTTGATGGCGGCTTCACAAATTTTCACGTTGTACGATGAAAGGTCCAATCCGGATTTGTCGGGGTGCAACAGCTGGCGACTTCACTGGGGACTTTCTTTTTTAAAAAAACGAGGGTCAGGCCTAATTAACTTGATGTGCGGTTTAATTGTTTGATTTGAATGTGATTGTTCTATTTCTCTCTTTTCTTCTCGTTCTTTTTCTTCTCTCTTTCTGACGTTTGAACGTTCTCTTGCATTCTCGTGTTGTTATGTTGCATTCATGTGCATTTGACTCTTCTTCTTCTATGTTCGCTTCTTGTTCCTTCTTCTCCTTTCATCTTCTTTTGTTTATATGCTTAATATGATCATGCATTTCTCCAATCCCCATGTCCCCTTCTTCTTTGCTCCCTTTCTTCAAGGTAAGCTCATGCATCATTCCCCCAATTCTACTATGATCCCTTCTTCTTTGCTCCCTTCTTCAAGGTAAGTTCATGCATTCCCCTTATTCTATTATGACCCCTCTTCTTGGCTCCCTTTCTTGAGGTAAGCAGTGCATATGATTGTTGTTGGAACCCTAGGTTAGTTTACTTGTTTGTATTGAAATGATATATGCTTGCAAAACCCTAGGGTAGACGACTATTTGTATGGACTGTTTCTGGATTTTCTTTGCAGGTGGGGGGGGGGGGTATGTTTGTCGTCGTGCTCCTACACACACGTTGCACTCTTTTTACCTTTTTTTTTTTTTTTTGGTGAGACAGCCCTATACCCGGGCTAGAGCATACCTTAGGCTAGAACGAAGTCATTAGTGGCTGCTCACTGGACGTACGTCTTGTTGGGTGGTTGCGAAGACTTCACCTAGAGTTTGGCTTTGTTTGATGATACCATCACTTGGACGTACGGCCCTGTGATCGGTGGTCTCAGATGAGGTCGTTGGCTCTAGGAACTTTATTTAGGGTCCTTCTTTTAGTGCTATCCTTGAAGTGTGTACCCGTAGAAATAGCCATAGACCCTGTCTCTAAGAAACCTTGTAGGACACAAAGGAGCTGCATACCCCTGCATCTGAATAAAGATTTTTGCAAATAAACCGAAAATTTTCAAAAAAAATGTATGTGAATTTCTAGCTTTTGAAAAACTGTCGTGTTGAAAATATTATTATTATTTTTTCTCATCATGCATTCATTCATACATTTTGCATGCATTCTCACCAGTGCCGGGGAAAATTGTAGATACCAAAAAAAAAACGCATTTTGCATCGCATGCATACACATATACTTATGCATTCATTCATTTCATGCATCCATGCATCTATTCATTCAGGCTCTTACACAATAAATATTTAAACAAACAGAAAAGGCAAGCTGGTTCGCCATCACCGTTACTACACTCGTCTACAGGCAAGGCTCATGGTAGAGAATCAAGAAAGTCCAGACATTGAGATTGAGAGTTACCACTCAGGTCCGGATGATCTGGTTATAGGGATACTCAACCCCGAGCAGCTAGCTCAAGAAAACCAGATTTTGAAGGATAAGGTAGGGGCTATGGAGGCCCAGATGGTTGAAATGATGGGTATGCTGAGGAATCTGAAAGGTGGGGCCAGTGCTGAGGCCACCGCTGTTGTAAACCCTGATGGAGTTGTCACCTTCATTCCCCCTCCGAGGCCTGTTAATGCTGCAACTACTATTCCTCCTCCGGGAACAGGTATCCCTCATTTTGTCCACTCTCCAGGGGCAAACGGTCAGAGCCATCCAGCTGCTCAGAGTTACCCGTGGGGAATGCCAGTCGGTTATACGCCTCAAAATGTTGAATCCAATCCAGCCGGGGTAACAGGGCCAAGTCAGGCTGCTGTGGTCGTACCTGGTGGAGTTGTTGGTAGACCACAAGTCCACGCTCTTAATCATGATGCTGCGCTACAGAGAAATCCACTCAGTCCTACTCCTGGGATCACTAGCAATCCTCAGAATGTTGCGTATCAAGTAGGAAATCCCGCTCAGTTTGGGGGAAATTATTATGGCATGAGTAGTCATCCTCAGGGGCATGTGTTTGAAAACTCTCAGTCCAGAGACCAGTATCGTGTGCTTGAAGAACGGTTAAGGGCTGTGGAAGGTACAGGTGTTAGAGTCAAGGATGCCCGTGATTTGTGTCTCGTTCCAGATATAGTCCTTCCTCCAAAGTTTAAGGCACCTGATTTTGACAAGTACCGGGGTGCTGGTTGTCCATCAAGTCATATAACCATGTATTGCCGAAAAATGGCTGCGCATGCTAGTGATGATAAGCTGTTGATCCACTGCTTTCAGAATAGCTTAGCTGGGGCATCCTTAGACTGGTACATGCAGTTACAGTCTTCCGACATCCATAGTGGGAAGGACCTCTCAGAAGCCTTTTTGAAACAATACCAGTAAAATATGGATATGGCTCCGGATCGATCTCAGTTACAGCACATGGGCAAAGGAGATAAAGAATCTTTTAAAGAATACGCCCAACGGTGGAGAAGTACAGCTGCACAAGTAAAGCCATCACTAACAGAGAAAGAGATGGTATACATGTTCATGGAAACTCTTCCGGCAATCTACTACGACAGACTGATAGGGAGTGTCTCGTCAAATTTCTCAGACATGGTAGTTATTGGGGAAAGGCTTGAAAACGGTTTGCGTAGCGGGAAGATCGCCGACCACTTTGGTAGTTCAGGTAGTTCAGGCAGTTCAGGTGGACAAAGAAAGCCCTATTCTCATTTCCCTAAAAAGAAGGAGGGAGAGACCAATGTAATTTCCGGAGGAAATCCATCTTTCAGTACTCCACTGCAGACGGTACCATTCTCGGCACCAGTGTGTTGCACCCCGAAAAATCCTGATTGGACCTTTCATCGTACAACTTGAAAATTTGTGAAGCCGCCATCAACATTTTTATTTAGGGACCAAAACATTGAAAAAGGGTCCTTTTTAAGGCGGGTGGCCCTTTGAGAACTAGAGATGTAGGTTCGGGGGTCGGTTAGGTGTGGGGAAGGTATTAGCACCCCACACCTCCTTTCTACCGAAAGGGAACCTTTAACTTGATGTGCGGTTTTGACAGAGTTGATTTGAAACAATTCATTCTACTTCTTTTTTTATTTGAGAAAATGTTTTTGAAAACGGGGGAAAAGAAGAATCTTTTTATTATTTTTTAAAAGTGTGCTTGACGGAATGTGACCCGCTCCTACGTATCTCCCGGTGCGATGGAGAATTCAAAGCTTACGTAGTTCTCTTTAGTCGAGAAACTTTGTGTTGGTGTTTTTTATTGTAGGGGTTTTCGGTCCTAGACTGTACAGTCCACTAGACCTAGAACAAAGACAACCCCGCCTGTACAGACGACGTGCCCCCTACTTATTGAAAATGTTTTTTTGATTAAGGAAGAAAAAGATTTGTTGTGAGGTTGGTTTTATTTGGCAAGTATCTTAGGCTCGCACGAACTGTACAGCTCGCTAACCCTAAGACGCTAACCGATCCCGGATGTACATCCGATTTGGTTCCTTACTCATTTTTTTTAAAAAAAAGGGTTCAAGTTGTTAATTGCTTGTTTTAATTCTCATAAGTATCCCAAGATGTTTGAGCTGTACAACTCCAATCTTAGGACGCTAGTCAACACCGGCCATACGTCCGACTTGACTCCTTATGAATTTTCAAAAAGGTTTGTTGTTGATCTTTGAAAAAAAATTGATTGCTATAGAAAAACAATTTGAAAAAAAGTTTTAATTTGAAAAATAATTTGGAAAAAGAAATGACTTGAAGAAGAGAGGAAGAGTATTGGAGGGTGATATTGATCACAAAAGTTTGTTGGGATGGCGTGGCTTCCAAAAGAAAAAGAAGTAGAGAATTCAAATCAATTTCCAAATCAAGAACCAAAGTGTAAACTTTAACAAGTTGCAAGCAAAACAATCAACAATGCAAGCGTAAGCATATACTTTAACCATTACTACACTGGTGCACAAGAATGACGCTTAGTCATCTAACATTTAATGGCCATGAACATGCAAGATCAACATTAACCAAATAGATTGCAAGAATAGGCACACAAATAGATAATGCAAAAGTTTAATTCAAATAGGCATCAACACAAGATAAAACACAAGGCACAAGTGAGAGTCCTCTTGCCAATCCTCAACATAGAATAACTTTGCAAACAAGTTACTAACAAGCAAACCAAAGTTTACAATCAAAGCACAAGGTTGTGTTGAATCATCTTAGGCAATCCTCAACACTTAAAGTGAAGTGCACAAAGACACAAGTGTGAGTCCTCTTGCCAATCATCAACATAACAATTTTGCAAACAAGTTACTAACAAGCAAACCAAAATTTTCAATCAAAGCACAAGGTTGTGTTGAATCATCTTAGGCAATCCTCAACACTTAAAGTGAAATGCCTAAGGCACAAGTGTGAGTCCTCTTGCCAATCATCAACATAGAGTAATTTTGCAAGCAAAGTACATAACGACCAACATCAAAACAATTTGAGAAATCATTTTACTCACAATTGCAAACCCCTTTCACAAAGAAATAACAAAACCCTAACTTATTAGAAACTTGCGAACCAAAACATAACCAAACAACAATTTCATTCAACAAATCCACAAAAATCAAGCAAGCAAATGACACTAGCAAGACTTAGGAACATTTAATCACAAGATCCAAGCAATCAAACATCAAAATCAACAACTATTCATATTTTTTTGGTTTTTGTGAAAGTAAGAAGGCATGAAAAATGAATATTTGCAAAATCAAGCAAACATGTTTGGACATGGGAACTTCAAGATCAAGCCTCAATGACAAGATTGCATAAAGAAATGCATCAAAACTCGATTAAACCTATTTTATACTAAGGGTGCTAAGGGTGCGAAACATTCATAGCTTCCTAACACAATTTTATTTCACAAAATGCAACAAACAATATGATAACAACACAAATCACAATTTATTCAAGGGTGAGAAGCAATCTCAAACACCCCAGCCTCCCTAAGTGCTTGTCAAAATGCTTGAGACACCTCTCACCAACAACAATCAACAAATCAACAATATAACAACACTAAAATGCATGAATATGGTAGGATGCAAAATTAGAAACATGATATCTACATTTTGATGCAAAAAAGTTGAAGATGATGCTAGGTTTTAAGAAGTTTACCTCAAATCCAAGCTAAGGAATGACTAATATGAAGAACAAGACCACAAATCAACTTGAATCTTCACCAAACTTCAATGAAACCCACGAAATGCTTGCTTAAAAATGCCCTTTGATGATGCAAGCTTGAATTAAATTAGGAGAGAAAGAAGATATATGAAGTAGGAATGGAAATGAGGTGAGAAAATGGTGATTTGGTGAAGGAGAAGTGAAGAATTGATGGAGGAAGAAGGTGGTATGATTTCGGCCAAGAGAGGGAATTAGGAGAGGGAGTTGTGTGCTAGGGTTGTGGTGTGAAAATGAGGCCAAAAGTTGTGAGAGGTGAGGTTAATAGGGTATTTATAGAATGCATCTAGGTTTGAGGGTATTTAGGTCAATATGCACTAGTTGTGCTCTAGGATTTGATTTTAATTTTGAATCACAGGCTAGGATTGAGGCTCACATGGATTGAGGACATTGAGAAAACACAAAATGAGAGAATAGAGAGGGTGAAATTCAGCCAAGAGGTAGTGGGAGTGGTCACCAAGTTTTGCTAGTTGTCATCTTGTACTATTGTACTATTATATGACCATTCCATTATCCCTTCATTTTTGATTATTCTTCTTAGGATAATTGTACAAAAATACACCCAATTTAGGTCACATACTAGGAACCTTAGGAATATGCCATTTTATGAGATCACCATGACCAAAAATATCATAAAAACCTCATCTTGAAATTTTTGTAGAATATTCCTTTTTGATGCCTTTTTTGAATTAGAATTTTTATGCAATTGCGTGCATGTATGCGCAAAAATATATGACCAAGGGTGTCTTGCTTCAAATAATTTCCTCTAAAATTGCACAATGATTTTTGAGGCAAAATTATCCTCTTTTTTTGAAAAATGACCAAAATACCTTTTGCCCTAAAAACATTTTTTTTTGTCCAAAAATGCATTTCCAACCTAAAAAAAAACCTAGAATGCATGCACAATGCTCTTCACACTTTTCAAAATAATGCCACACTTCTCCATTTATTTATTTTTGTTGAGAATTAGGGTTTTGACCTAGGCGGACAAAATTAGGGTATGACAGCTGCCCCTCTTTATTTGGATTTTAACAAGGAATATGAATTGGCCGAAACATATTCCGAGGCAAAATAGAAATAAAGAATTCAGAAATTATACCAATTTTGTTTTTTTTTCTCTTTTTTTGTTCCTTTTTGAAATATGATACAAATGCAATGAAAATATTTTTTTTTTTTTTTTTTGGAATCAATTGGTGCCAACCCTCAATAAGCCAGCGAAAGCAGTAAAAAAAAAAAAAAAAAGGGTGCCGGCCCTCATTAAGCCGGCGAAGGAGGCTGCCTAAAGCCTTTTAACGAATCGCGAACGATCTGAGTTTGCACTTGGGCCTGGGGAGCACGTGGGCTCAAAGGGGTGGTCTTTCGAGCGACCGGGGGAGGGTACTATATCAAGTCTAGATCTCGATATTTCCCTAGGACTGCGCCATGTTTTAGGCCAACACAGCTATCCTTTTCGACTGGACCTATTGAGGTCAGGGGGACTTACTCGCAGCTTGAATACGAAGTGAAGTCAATCTTTCTGGAGGACACATGGGTCCAAAGGGGATTTGAAAATCCAATTAGTTTTCTTCAGTTGATCAATGCTGCCGCACCGATCCAGGGTACCTGCATACGTTAGTTGATGCAAGGAATGGTGCATGAATGCAAGTTTTTTCTTACCTTAGTGGTGATCGAACGAACACGAGTTTCGTAGGATCGACCATCGGCGACTTGAGCTGTTACTAGCAGATAGCAACTTATTTGGATGCAGAAAAATTTAGCAAAGACATGGATATTCATGAAATGCTCCTTATTCTTTTTTCGATGAATGCACAAGAGGTGGATATGCAAATGTAATGCAAATGTATGTTATGCAAAGGCAGGTTATGTGAATGCACGTGATGCAATGAATGTTTTTAATTTTCTTTTAGCATAGGGACTTTAGGATTCTTGAGTGATCAATTCAAGCGTCCTATCGTGACGACTATGACTATTTATTAAGAATGCCTCTTTTTGTTTTGAAAACTGATTTGATGTTTGATGTGATGATGATAAATGCTATGGAATGTCTGTGTTCTTTTGCTTTTATTGTGATGAATGTGGATGATGCGAATGTAATGCTTTGAATAACATGAAATGCCTACATGCATGAGGAGGATGAATGATTGGAGTATTTAATCATTTTTGTAAACATTTTTATGATGATGAGACGCGAGACTTTGAATGCAAGTAATTGAGATGGCTATGGACCATTCTTTGGAAAAACTAGATTTGATTCAAACTCTGGTGTTCTCAAGGTTTTTATTAACAAGCTCACTTATTTTCCTTTCCATTTCCATGATGACTGAACTTTAAACACCACATGATCAATTTGTATTCTCTCTCTCTGAAGCATTGACTAGTAAGTATGCATAAGAGTGCAGATGTGGACGAGTGAGTCAGTTAACTTGGGATTGGATTAGGACAGTGAGTTGAGAGACTGCCCCGACAGGAATTTATGGATGTGAATGACTTTAGGGAGAACTCTGCTCATTTGAGCGGGAGTGAACAGTTATGGAAATGCCCCACTTTAGAATGACAATTTCAAATGGGTTCTTTGAGTGGGTTTGTGAAAGGGGATAAAGTTATGGTACTGGTTATGAACTGAGGGTGGTATATGAATGGGATGGACAATGAATAAACTTTTCCAAGACCAGGGTGGGTGGGTGGTGAAGAGAATGCCCCAACTTTTGGATCTGAGTGGTGTTCTCGGTGCAAATCTTTGGTTCTCTATGAATGTCTTGACTTTTGGCATGAAAGAAGCCTCACTTGGTGATCACTAAACCTTGTTTTAATCTTTGGTGCAAATCTTTTCCTTTGGGCCTGAGACATGAGGACCATCTAGGGTAATAGCAATGCCAGAGCCGCGCATAAGTTTGCTTGCCATTTGAAGTGATTGTGCCCGCGTTTGTTTTTTGCCAATTCATTTATTTGAGGGATCCCCTCTTTTCTGTGATTTTCAGAAATTTCGCAATGATTGTAATTCTTTTTGACTCATGCACAGGTTTCACAATTCAGTATCATCAATCATAAAAACATTTATTTTAAAACAAAGAGACAGAATAAGTGAAGATAAAAGACACGAAAAGCAAACACATGGAAGAAAAAGTTGAATTCTTATTGTTATGGAAACTGGACGTGCAGAAGGTCACGCCAATTGAAAGTACACTGAAAAATTTTTAAACTGGAAAAATACAAGAAAAAGGGGAAGCAGATCTTGTGTTTTTTTCTTTTGAAGTAACGATGCCAATCGTCCATACTCATGACCTTGATCACCCCTTTATCCAAACTTTTGGGAGTGCTGATTGCCTTTTTCATTTCAAGTCCAAGTTTTCTGACCCTAATTTTTGCCTGGATCGCCCTTTGCGGGTTTTCAATCCACCGGGTCGCTCTGGTTTTGCCTAGGCCGCCCTTTGCGGGTTTTCAACCTAGCGAGCTGATTCTTACTTGGCTCATCTTTCTCTTTTTTCATTTATTTCTTTAGGCATACTCCTTTCTGACTGCATCTGAATTTACTGGAAACTGGGGTTTTCTTTTCTTGCATCCCATTTTGCGAGAATTAAAGGCCCCTCCGGAGAATAAGTTCTTCGTCTTCATGATACTGGGTTCATCTCCATGGGAATCCCTTTGGAGGTTCATGATCTTTTTGAGCATTGAGTCTTCTTTGAAATTGTTGAAGATGAGCTTTCTTCGGTTTGAGCTTTCTCTTATTCTTCTTCTGACATAAGACAAATGTACTTTGGTTTGATAAGGCTCAATGAAAGTATTACTTCCATCATATGGGGTTTGCCCCTGTTAGAGTGTAAAACGAAGCCTGATTTCCATGAAGGTCATCATCGTCCTTGATATCCTTTGTTGATATTCTCTAACTGCCCCATTTTTAGGGTGGCGTAGGGAGGGATCATGATGCTTGACCTGGAGTCTTCATACTGTCATTTGTGACTACCTTAGCTTGGAAAGCTGCGCAACAGACCGAACTTTGGTAATTACAGACTTTGTTATAATGGCAAGTGTCTTATGTCAGAAGGGTGATTTACACAAACTTGTTGATTCATTGCTCTTTATCATGGCGTCAATCCTCTCCTTTGCTCAAATTGATCATGTCACTTGATTCCTCATGAGGACGGACCACTTTGTTCTCTTGTTCTTGCACAACAGCTTGATTGCAAATCTGATGGTGGAGTCTGAGGAATGACTGAGGGTTTGTGGAGGGCGGGATGACGAGGTCGAGGTAGTGTTTGCGGTTTTATGAAAGGAGAGATGTATAGGAATGATGAAGTGTTTGAAGGTTTATGGAAGAAAGGGTGGTCATACACAACAAGGTGTAGGAAGGTTCATTGAGACAAGGATCTCTTACGCTTTATGGCCAAATGTATCAGCTCACAACTTATATTTCTTTCGTCTCTTTTTCCCTTGTTTTTTCATTTTTGGGATTTTCATTTTTTGAATCTGTTCTTTTTTGTTTCATTTTTTCTGATTTTTTCCTTTTTTGCTTTTGAATTGAGTGAGCTGATAAAAGTGATACACTATTTTTGGATATTTGAAGTGATCCTTGTCTGGGGTGATTGGAGAGATAATGGCAATGAAACCCCTGCAGCGGTTGGAGGATGCTTGATTGGGTTCTGGTATTAACTGGGGTGACAGGAGGTTCAGAGGGAGGAGCGAATGAGATGGGTTGATTTTGTAGAAGGGCCACTGGTAGTGAGGAAGGTGGCGATGGCAGGCATTTGGTTATGAAATTTTTTTTGTGATGGGGTACTTGTAATGGGAAATGGGAAAGTTGGTTGATCTGAGGAAGGGAAAGGGTTTGGTCGCGAAAGAGGTTCGCTTGTAACATTTGTTTGGTTTCCTCAGCATTGCTCCACTTTGCTCGAACTTGTGCTTTGACTTCATTGCCCAACCTAGTTGTGGCATCATGAATTTCTACAGCCTTAGCCAATTCTTCACTTATTAACTCCGAAGAAACATCCCAGTTGTCTTCAGCCTCTCTCTCAGTTTGGTTAATCGGGTAATCAGAGTCACAATATGAACCATTGGCGTCGTTGTTTTCAAAGATTATTTTCATTTATTATTATTTTTGATCCGCGTTGGGAGGAATTGAAAAGCAAATAACAGACACATGACAAAATGAAAGAAAGAAATTTTATTGAGGAATTCAAAATAACATTTTATTGATGATGATACTAAAAGGAAACATGTGTGCCCTTATTGAAATATCCTAAGGCCTTGGGCAGAGCCAAAGGATTGCATTACAGAAAATTGTTTTGAACTGAAAAACTACATGAAAATCAACAATCACTCATAAATGCTATGAAATGCATGACAAAGACACAAATGTTTTGATGATGCCGCTTTCACCACTTCAACCCTCTTCAACAACTGCTATCCTTGCTTAATAGTCCACAGACCCTGAGAACTTGATCCTTCCCCCCTTCTCAAAAGTTAACTGCTTGGAATTAATGAAGCCCTGAACCAAACTTTTCAAAAGATAGCAATTTTCAGCAGAATGCCCAATTGCCCCAGCATGGAGCTCGCAAGTGGCTTCTGGATTGTACCCGCTTGGGAATGGAGGTTGAACTGATCTCATCTTGCGAGGAGTGATCCATCCATGACTGATTAGATAGCTGCATAGGTCGGCGTATGACACAGGGATGGGGTTGTATTGTGGTGACCTTCTTTTGCCCGCCACAGCACTGGTTTCTCCACTCTCCTTCACAGTCAAGCCATTAACATTGCTGTCAATGAAATTCAAATGTTTGGAGTCGATTAGATCCTGGACCGCATGTTTCAATGCTTTACAATCTTCCACAGAATGTCCCACTCCCCCTGCATGAAATTTGCACGTAGCTTCTGAGTCATAGCTCCTCGGAAAAGGAGGCTGAACGGGTTTCATGGAGCGGATGGAAATTAGGTCATGACTGACAAGATGGTCAAACAGGTCTGAGTAGGACATTGGAATTGGATCGAAATCCTCAGGCTTCCTTCTCACATAATTTTGTGTTTTCTGGCTTTTTCTGATTTGAGTGGAGGAGTGCAAGACTTGAGGGAGGATTTCGGGACTATAGGAGACATCCCCGGATCCTGCTATGGGAGTAGCTTCGGTTGAACTGTAGGCAGTTTTTCCTTTCTTTGCTCCATTCTCCAAACTTTCCCCAGCAAGGACCAAGTCTTTGAAGCTTGAAGAGGCACTCTCAACTAACTTGTCATAATACAGTGGCGGTGGAGTGTTCATGAATATGCCGACCATCTCCTTCTCAAGAAGAGACGGTTTCGCCTGTGCTGCCAAATGTCTCCACCGCAGGGCGTACTCTCTGAATGTTTCTTTGTTTCTTTGTGCCATATTTTGCAAATGTGCCTTGTTGGGAGCTTTGCCAATATTGTAGTTGAACCGCTCCAGGGAAGCATTAGCTAACTCTCTCCAACACCTAGTGTGAGTATGTTCTTGCATGTACCAGCTTAAAGCTTCCCCAGCCAAACTTTCTCGGAAGTAGTAGGTCAACAACTTGTCATCTTTTGTGAGTGGGAACATTTCTGTACAGTATGCGGCCGCGTGATTAACAGGACAAGTCATTCCTTCGAACTTACCAATGTTAGGCACCTTGAATATGGGAGAGGGAATCATATTAAGGGCCAGACCTGGATCGTGTACCTCCATGGCTTCTTCAATTGATTTCGGCCGTTCTTCTGACCCTTGGTACTTGTCTCTTGCTTGAGGAGCTGCAGCCGGGTGACCCTGAGGACCACTACCCACATTGAGATGATAACCCTCGTATTGAGCGGCATGAGCAGGATGATTGACCCCGGATCCCGGAGGAGGAATAGCAGTCACAGTGTCAGCGGGTCCCGAAGTAGGAAGGATGGTTGCAGTCCCACCAGGGTTTACAACAGCAGCAGCTTCAATAGTGATCCCGTTTTTCAAGGCTTGCAGGATATCCATCATTTCAGTCATTTGCATTCCCATCGCCTCGACTTTAGCAATTAATGCCCGATTCTCTTGGACTAATACCTGATTCTCTTGGACTAGCTGTTTGAGAACTTCCATAACAAGATCATCTGGGCCCGAATTGCCAGAATTCTCAATCTCTGGGTTTCCTTGATTGTGTTGACCCTGATTACCCTGAACCTGGCCTGGATCACCCTGATTTGATTCGCCTTGATTTGTTTCCATGTTTCTTGCTAGAGAATAAATCCAACATGCCATTCCTTCTGTTTAGCAGAGCACACGACATAAGCACAAGAACGAATGACTGAACAAATGCATGCACATTTTTAGACTTGCACCAAAGAAAAGCAATCTTAACAAGGTAATTAAGTGATTACAAAATTGCCCTCTTGTATGGAGGATTTAAACCAAAAGTCAAGTGTGTACTAATGCGGGGAGAGTATGTACTTTATGGGTGGATGGGGCGGGATCAAACTTGGATGGAGAATGATGATAAGGGAAGGAAACTGACAGACTCAAACAAGAGAAACTGCACATGGCATGCACGCCCACTAGAAGAATGCTTCGTAGAGAGTTAACATTGGTTAAAACATGATGGAAAATTTTTTTGATGAACTGTTTCAGTCTTTTATCATGGAATGGATGAGATGCAATGCCTTTTTTGAAGAAAATGCAAATGAACTGTTGATTTGAAAAACTGAGTGCCTTGGAACATCTTGAGTTTGCAAATAAGTAAGGGTAAACTTTTTCAACAGATTATTTTGCAAAAGCGTCTCGTCTCTCATCACAACTTTTTTATTTGGTTTATGCAATGTATGAATGGACAAATCATGATAAGCAAATGCATGAAAAATGACCACTTGAAAAGTGTAATTATTCTAAAGGAGATTTTTTTGTTTGTTTTCGATGCAAGATGAAATACGAAACTCCAATGCATTTTTGGATGATGCAAGATGCAAGAATGATATTTTTTCAAAATGATTTTTATTCTTTAGAGGCACGGCAAGATCTGAAATACCAATGCCCCTTTTTGCGAAAATGATGACATGAGGCAACCAATTGTCGTTACTCTGAGTAACTTGCATGAAACATTGAGTGGATCCTGACTCAATACTTCACGCAATATACTGAAATGCTTCGACATTTGGTTGACTCCACTTATTCACTTTATTTGAAAACAAACTGCGCCTGATTGGGCCAAAGTGCCCCGATATCGTAGAGTATCATCTCAAATTTGTAGTGCACAAACAAATTTGAGATATTACCCTTCATCATTCAAAGATGCACTTCTACCCATGGAACGATTGCATAAGGAGTTTCTCTTATTTCATTTCTTTTTTTTTTGGAAAATGATTTAGAAAATGATTTTAAAAATGATTTGAAGATGCAAGTGATTTATTGAAAAAAAATTTTTTTTAGAAAAAGGTGCTTTATTTGGGGAAAAAGGTTTTTAGAAAAAGGTGCTTTATTTGGGGAAAAAGGTTTTTGGGGAAAAAGGTTTTTAGAAAAAGGTGCTTTATTTGGGGAAAAAGGTTTTTAGAAAAAGGTGCTTGACGGGTATGACCCGCTCCTACGTATCCCCATTGTGATGAGGAATCAAAGCTACGTAGTTCTTCTTCGTCTTTTTTCTGAAATAATGCTTATGAGGTTAATGAAATGATGCATAAATGCTACATTGGCTCGACGCCCACATTATTTGATGAAGGTTTTTGTACATGATTATGGATGACTGAAATGCTTATGCTATGCAGATGATAATTGTTTTTTTTCGTTTTCATTTTTCTTATGCAATGAAATGAAATGCATGATACTCGCAATTATTTTTAAAATGCACGAGAGACGTGATTTTTATTAAATGAAACTATATGCAAAATGAGAGGTTCACATATTTATATGCAAGGGAAAATAACAATGCACGAGAGATGTTTCTAAAAAATGTTTTTTTTTTATATGCGAGAGAGTGCATGATACTCGCAATTTTTAATGCATGAAAAAATCATGATCTTCACTGGATGAAGATGTATGCAAAAGGAAATGAGTAAAAAAATTATTTACAATGCAAAGGCTTTCAAATGCCGGAAATTCACACATTTTTTTTTGGTAATTTTTTTTTCGGTTTATTTGCAAAAATATTTTATTTAGCATGGATGCAGGGGTATGAAGCTCCTTTGTGTCCTACCAAGGTTTCTTAGAGACAGGATCTATGGCTATTTCTACGGGTACACACTTCAAGGTTAGCACTAAAAGAAGGACCCTAAATAAGGCTCCTAGAGCCAACGACCTCATCTGAGACCACCGATCACAGGGCCGTACGTCCAAGTGATGGTATCATCAAACAAAGCCAAACTCTAGGAGAAGTCTTCGCAACCACCCAACAAGACGTACGTCCAGTGAGCAGCCACTAATGACTTCGTTCTAGCCTAAGATATGCTCTAGCCCGGGTATAGGGCTGTCTCACCAAGAAATATAAGGGTAAAAAGAGTGCAACGTGTGTGTAGGAGCACAACGACAAACATACCCCCCCACCTGCAAAGAAAATCCAGAAACAGTCCATACAAAGAGTCGTCTACCCTAGGGTTTTGCAAGCATATATCATTTCAATACAAACAAGTAAACTAACCTAGGGTTCCAACAACAATCATATGCACTGCTTACCTCAAGAAAGGGAGCCAAGAAGAGGGGTCATAATAGAATCGGGGGAATGCATGAACTTACCTTGAAGAAAGGGAGCAAAGAAGAAGGGGACATGGGGATTGGAGAAATGCATGATCATATTAAGCATATAAACAAAAGAAGATGAAAGGAGAAGAAGGAACAAGAAGCGAACATAGAAGAAGAAGAGTCAAATGCACATGAATGCAACATAACAACACGAGAATGCAAGAGAACATTCAAACATCAGAAAGAGAGAAGAAAAAGAAGGAGAAGAAAATAGAGAAATAGAACAATCACATTCAAATCAAACAATTAAACTGCACATCAAGTTAATTAGGCCTGACCCTCGTTTTAAAAGGAAAGTCCCCAGTGGAGTCGCCAGCTGTTGCACCCCGAAAAATCCTGATTGGACCTTTCATCGTACAACTTGAAAATTTGTGAAGCCGCCATCAACATTTTTATTTAGGGACCAAAACATTGAAAAAGGGTCCTTTTTAAGGCGGGTGGCCCTTTGAGAACTAGAGATGTAGGTTCGGGGGTCGGTTAGGTGTGGGGAAGGTATTAGCACCCCACACCTCCTTTCTACCGAAAGGGAACCTTTAACTTGATGTGCGGTTTTGACAGAGTTGATTTGAAACAATTCATTCTACTTCTTTTTTTATTTGAGAAAATGTTTTTGAAAACGGGGGAAAAGAAGAATCTTTTTATTATTTTTTAAAAGTGTGCTTGACGGGATGTGACCCGCTCCTACGTATCTCCCGGTGCGATGGAGAATTCAAAGCTTACGTAGTTCTCTTTAGTCGAGAAACTTTGTGTTGGTGTTTTTTATTGTAGGGGTTTTCGGTCCTAGACTGTACAGTCCACTAGACCTAGAACAAAGACAACCCCGCCTGTACAGACGACGTGCCCCCTACTTATTGAAAATGTTTTTTTGATTAAGGAAGAAAAAGATTTGTTGTGAGGTTGGTTTTATTTGGCAAGTATCTTAGGCTCGCACGAACTGTACAGCTCGCTAACCCTAAGACGCTAACCGATCCCGGATGTACATCCGATTTGGTTCCTTACTCATTTTTTTTTAAAAAAAAGGGTTCAAGTTGTTAATTGCTTGTTTTAATTCTCATAAGTATCCCAAGATGTTTGAGCTGTACAACTCCAATCTTAGGACGCTAGTCAACACCGGCCGTACGTCCGACTTGACTCCTTATGAATTTTCAAAAAGGTTTGTTGTTGATCTTTGAAAAAAATTTGATTGCTATAGAAAAACAATTTGAAAAAAAGTTTTAATTTGAAAAATAATTTGGAAAAAGAAATGACTTGAAGAAGAGAGGAAGAGTATTGGAGGGTGATATTGATCACAAAAGTTTGTTGGGATGGCGTGGCATCCAAAAGAAAAAGAAGTAGAGAATTCAAATCAATTTCCAAATCAAGAACCAAAGTGTAAACTTTAACAAGTTGCAAGCAAAACAATCAACAATGCAAGCGTAAGCATATACTTTAACCATTACTACACTGGTGCACAAGAATGACGCTTAGTCATCTAACATTTAATGGCCATGAACATGCAAGATCAACATTAACCAAATAGATTGCAAGAATAGGCACACAAATAGATAATGCAAAAGTTTAATTCAAATACGCATCAACACAAGATAAAACACAAGGCAAAAGTGAGAGTCCTCTTGCCAATCCTCAACATAGAATAACTTTGCAAACAAGTTACTAACAAGCAAACCAAAGTTTACAATCAAAGCACAAGGTTGTGTTGAATCATCTTAGGCAATCCTCAACACTTAAAGTGAAGTGCACAAAGACACAAGTGTGAGTCCTCTTGCCAATCATCAACATAACAATTTTGCAAACAAGTTACTAACAAGCAAACCAAAATTTTCAATCAAAGCACAAGGTTGTGTTGAATCATCTTAGGCAATCCTCAACACTTAAAGTGAAATGCCTAAGGCACAAGTGTGAGTCCTCTTGCCAATCATCAACATAGAGTAATTTTGCAAGCAAAGTACATAACGACCAACATCAAAACAATTTGAGAAATCATTTTACTCACAATTGCAAACCCCTTTCACAAAGAAATAACAAAACCCTAACTTATTAGAAACTTGCGAACCAAAACATAACCAAACAACAATTTCATTCAACAAATCCACAAAAATCAAGCAAGCAAATGACACTAGCAAGACTTAGGAACATTTAATCACAAGATCCAAGCAATCAAACATCAAAATCAACAACTATTCATATTTTTTTGGTTTTTGTGAAAGTAAGAAGGCATGAAAAATGAATATTTGCAAAATCAAGCAAACATGTTTGGACATGGGAACTTCAAGATCAAGCCTCAATGACAAGATTGCATAAAGAAATGCATCAAAACTCGATTAAACCTATTTTATACTAAGGGTGCTAAGGGTGCGAAACATTCATAGCTTCCTAACACAATTTTATTTCACAAAATGCAACAAACAATATGATAACAACACAAATCACAATTTATTCAAGGGTGAGAAGCAATCTCAAACACCCAAGCCTCCCTAAGTGCTTGTCAAAATGCTTGAGACACCTCTCACCAACAACAATCAACAAATCAACAATATAACAACACTAAAATGCATGAATATGGTAGGATGCAAAATTAGAAACATGATATCTACATTTTGATGCAAAAAAGTTGAAGATGATGCTAGGTTTTAAGAAGTTTACCTCAAATCCAAGCAAAGGAATGACTAATATGAAGAACAAGACCACAAATCAACTTGAATCTTCACCAAACTTCAATGAAACCCACGAAATGCTTGCTTAAAAATGCCCTTTGATGATGCAAGCTTGAATTAAATTAGGAGAGAAAGAAGATATATGAAGTAGGAATGGAAATGAGGTGAGAAAATGGTGATTTGGTGAAGGAGAAGTGAAGAATTGATGGAGGAAGAAGGTGGTATGATTTCGGCCAAGAGAGGGAATTAGGAGAGGGAGTTGTGTGCTAGGGTTGTGGTGTGAAAATGAGGCCAAAAGTTGTGAGAGGTGAGGTTAATAGGGTATTTATAGAATGCATCTAGGTTTGAGGGTATTTAGGTCAATATGCACTAGTTGTGCTCTAGGATTTGATTTTAATTTTGAATCACAGGCTAGGATTGAGGCTCACATGGATTGAGGACATTGAGAAAACACAAAATGAGAGAATAGAGAGGGTGAAATTCAGCCAAGAGGTAGTGGGAGTGGTCACCAAGTTTTGCTAGTTGTCATCTTGTACTATTGTACTATTATATGACCATTCCATTATCCCTTCATTTTTGATTATTCTTCTTAGGATAATTGTACAAAAATACACCCAATTTAGGTCACATACTAGGAACCTTAGGAATATGCCATTTTATGAGATCACCATGACCAAAAATATCATAAAAACCTCATCTTGAAATTTTTGTAGAATATTCCTTTTTGATGCCTTTTTTGAATTAGAATTTTTATGCAATTGCGTGCATGTATGCGCAAAAATATATGACCAAGGGTGTCTTGCTTCAAATAATTTCCTCTAAAATTGCACAATGATTTTTGAGGCAAAATTATCCTCTTTTTTTGAAAAATGACCAAAATACCCTTTGCCCTAAAAACATTTTTTTTTGTCCAAAAATGCATTTCCAACCTAAAAAAAAACCTAGAATGCATGCACAATGCTCTTCACACTTTTCAAAATAATGCCACACTTCTCCATTTATTTATTTTTGTTGAGAATTAGGGTTTTGACCTAGGCGGACAAAATTAGGGTATGACACAGTGCAACCTCAACGAGCCAATGATGGTTATAAAGCCCAGAACTACCAGTATAAGAAGCGCGTCAGTTTTGATCCAATCCCGATGACTTACACGGAGCTGTTCAATCATCTGGTCTCCAAAAACCTAATCAACACTCGCTTGATGAAGCCTCTCCAGCCTCCTTTCCCTAGGAGCTATAATGCCAATGCTACTTATAGTTTTCATGAGGGTGGAATCGGTCACACAGTGGAGGACTGCAAAGCTTTTAAGCACGTAGTTCAGGACTTAATCGACGCTAATTGGATTTCTTTCAAACAGAACAGTCCAAGTATAACTACAAATCCACTGCCAGGACATGGGAATCCGTCGACCAATGCAATAGAAGATTCTACTGGACAGGTGATAAGGGAGGTTGAAAAAATTAAAACTCCCTTGGATGCCATTCACGCTGAATTGTGTCGATTTGAGGTCATTGAGAAAGGATGTTGTCAGGAGAATGGGTGTGCTGATTCCCTGTGTAAAGGGGTCTGTGAAGTTTTTAAGCAGATCTTGCAAGACTTGATGGACCGCCGTGTAGTTCAAGTAGTTACTTTTGAAACAGAAGAAAGCGTGATGACCCTTCAGTCTAATAATGGCAGAGAAGTCAGAAGGCCAATTGAGATTTTATATGATTACAATCCGAGGCCATTGGGGATGGCAGAGGAAAGAAAGAGCAGGTGGTTGGCCAAACTGAGAGGCCATGATCCTTGGTCAAAAAAGATCCCTATCTGTGATATTCGCCAGAGCTTTAAGAGTGCAGGGTTGCTGGACCCTAATCAAATCGCTGCCATTGGGGATGGTCCTGGAGCTGAAAAAGGTGATACCAGCCTAGTCCGCCGTTGCTTCGCCGGTGAAAAGTTGAAGAATTGGGAAGCTGCTGACTTTCCCGTGGCTTTTAATTCAAAGTAATAATTTGTAATGCACCCCTGTGGCTCTGCCCAAGGCCATAGGATAAGTTGTTAGGGGCACGCATGTTTTTATCTTCATTGCTATCATCATCAATAAAAACGTTGTTTTTGAAATTCATCAATAAAATCATTTCTCTTAATTTCATGTGTCTTCTCCGCTTTATTTTATTTTGCCTGTTTGTTTCGCCTTTCATTCTGCTTTTTGCCTCTGCAAATGCAGATCAACAATAATTATCTCTGAAAATAACAATGCCGATGATCCATATTTTGACTTTGATCATCCAATTAATCAAACTGAGGGAGATGTTGAGAACAACTGGGAAGCTCCTCCAGAACTAATGAGATTAATGGAACAGGAAGAAAGGGTCATTCAGCCTCACGGAGAATCAACTGAGGTAATCAACTTGGGTACAGATGAGAACAAGAAAGAAGTTAAGGTCGGTACCGCAATGAACGACAGTGATCGTATGAAGTTAATTCAGCTCCTGCGCGATTACGTTGACATTTTTGCATGGTCGTATCAAGATATGCCTGGGTTGGATACCGATATTGTTGTGCACAAGTTGCCAGTAAAGCCAGAATGCCCGCCTGTAAAGCAAAGACTGAGAAGAATGAAGCCAGAGATGTCGTTGAAAATCCGGGACGAGGTAAAGAAGCAGTTTGATGCCGGGTTTCTAGCGGTTGCCAAGTATCCTCAATGGGTTGCCAATATCGTCCCGGTTCCGAAGAAGGACGGGAAAGTCAGGATGTGTGTCGATTACAGGGATCTGAACAGAGCCAGCCCCAAAGATGATTTCCCCCTACCCCACATTGATATTCTGGTGGACAGTACAGCCCAACACTCTTTATTCTCCTTCATGGACGGATACTCAGGATACAATCAGATAAACATGGCTCCGGAAGATATGGAGAAAACAACCTTCATAACTCTCTGGGGAACTTTTTGCTATAAGGTGATGCCTTTCGGACTCAAAAACGCCGGTGCGACGTATCAGAGGGCCATGGTGACATTGTTCCACGACATGATGCACAAGGAAATCGAAGTGTATGTGGATGATATGATTGCTAAATCCAAGACTGATGAAGAGCATATTGTGAATCTACAAAAACTCTTTGAACGTCTAAGGAAGTTCAAACTCAGATTAAACCCAGCTAAATGCACCTTCGGTGTAAGATCCGGAAAGCTACTGGGGTTCATCGTCAGTCAGAAAGGGATAGAAGTTGATCCAGATAAAGTCAAAGCAATCCTCGAAATGCCAGTACCAAAGACTGAAAGGGAGGTCCGTGGTTTTCTTGGGAGACTGAATTACATCTCAAGGTTCATATCCCAACTGACAGCCACTTGCGAGCCTCTCTTTAAGCTGTTGTGCAAGAACCAAGGATCCAAATGGAACGATGATTGTCAGAGAGCCTTCGAGAGAATTAAAGAGTATCTTCATAATCCACCAATTCTGATGCCACCGGTGTCCGGAAGACCGCTGATCTTGTACCTAACCGTGTTAGACAATTCGATGGGGTGTGTGCTGGGGCAGCATGATGAGTCAGGCAAGAAAGAACATGCTATTTATTACCTGAGCAAGGAATTTACTGACTGCGAGACAAGATACACAATGCTGGAGAAGACTTGTTGTGCTTTGGCTTGGGCTGCTCATCGTTTAAGGCAGTACATGCTGAGCCATACAACTTGGTTGGTGTCTAAAATGGATCCGATCAAGTACATTTTTGAGAAACCAGCTCTCGCAGGACGGATTGCCCGTTGGCAGATGTTATTGTCAGAATATGATATCCTGTACGTCACGCAGAAGGCAGTCAAGGACAGCGCACTTGCTGAGTACTTAGCTTGTCAGCCTATCCCAGAATATCAGTCGATGCAGTATGATTTTCCCGATGAAGACATCATGGCACTATTCGACGAGGGGAAGTCCCAAGAAGATGAAAGATTGAGGATGATATTTGATGGTGCATCCAACATGTGGGGGCATGGGGCCGGAGCTGTGTTAATCTCTCCAGACAATCGCTTCATTCCGGTCACTGCAAGACTGAGCTTTTATGTTACAAATAACATTGCGGAATATGAAGCATGCATCCTGGGTATTCAGGCAGCCCTTGAATGGAAGGTCAAAAGGCTTGATGTGTATGGTGATTCAGCCTTGGTTATTCATCAGGTGCGAGGTGATTGGGAGACCAGAGACCCCAAATTGATTCCCTATTGTGATTATGTTCAAGAATTGATGGAGTCCTTTGAGGAAGTCACTTTCCAGCATATCCCTCGAAGCGAAAACCAGTTGGCCGATGCTTTGGCAACCTTGTCGTCAATGTTCAACATCAACTGTGACAAGAGTTTAGCTCACCTCAGAATCCAGCATAGGGATCTACCAGCACATCATTACTGCACTGCAATAGATGAAGAGCCTGATGACAAGCCGTGGTACCATGATATCAAGCAGTACATCACCACCAGGGAATACCCTCCTGGGGCATCAGAAAATGACAAGAGAACGCTCAGAAGGCTGTCGAGGAATTTCTTCCTGAATGGTGAAGTTCTCTACAAGAGAAATTATGACATGGTTCTCCTAAGGTGTGTTGCGAAAGAGGAGGCCGAAAAGATTATGAAAGAGGTCCATGAAGGCTCATTCGGGGTTCATTCCAGTGGACACACTATGGCCAGAAAAATCTTAAGAGCCGGCTATTATTGGCTGCAAATGGAATCTGACTGTTACAGCTTTGTAAGAAAGTGTCACAAATGCCAAATCTATGCCGATCATATCCATGTACCACCTGCTTCATTAAATGTTCTGACTGCTTCTTGGCCATTCTCAATGTGGGGGATGGATGTCATCGGTCCTATCGAGCCAAAAGCATCAAACGGGCATCGCTTCATCCTTGTCGCCATTGACTATTTCACCAAGTGGGTTGAAGCTGCCTCATACTCAAGCATCACTAGCTCTGTGGTTGCAAAGTTTGTAAAGAAAGATCTGGTTTGTCGTTACGGCCTTCCAAACAGGATCATCACCGATAACGGCAGCAACCTGAACAGCAAGATGATGAAAGACCTGTGCAGAGAATTCAAAATCCAGCATCATAATTCGTCCCCCTATCGACCCAAGATGAATGGGGCAGTCGAAGCGGCCAACAAGAATATCAAGAGAATAGTTCAAAAGATGGTGGTAACCTACAAAGATTGGCATGAGTTGCTTCCTTTTGCTTTGCACGGATACCGCACTTCAGTGCGTACCTCAACTGGGGCAACCCCTTTTTCTCTAGTATATGGGTCAGAGGCAGTCCTCCCTATTGAGGTTGAAATACCCTCCCTGCGGGTATTGATGGAAACCAAGTTGGAAGAAGCTGAATGGGTACAAGCTCGTCTGGATCAGTTAAATCTCATTGAGGAAAAAAGAATTGCAGCTTTGTGTCATGGACAGCTGTATCAACAGAGGATGAGGACGGCCTTCGACAAGAAAGTTCGCCCTCGAGAGTTCAACAAGGGAGATCTTGTGCTCAAAAAGATATTGCCCATTCAGAGCGATCCCCGAGGAAAATGGACTCCCACTTATGATGGACCTTATGTGGTCAAGAAAGCCTTCTCTGGAGGAGCACTAATACTCACCAACATGGACGGTGAAGAACTCAAAAACCCAGTCAATTCAGATTCGGTGAAGAAGTATTATGCCTGAAAGAAATAGACGAAAAAAGAGAAAGATAAGCCAAGTAAGAATTAGCTCGCTAGGTTGAAAACCCGAAAGGGCGGCCTAGGCAAAATCAGAGCGACCCGGTGGATTGAAAACCCGCAAAGGGCGATCCAGGCAAAAATTAGGGTCAGAAAACTTGGGCATGAAAATAAACAAGGGCATACAGCACTCCTGAAGGTTTGGATAGAGGGGTGATCAAGGTCAAGGACATAAATGTTTGGCATTGTTCCACAGAGACGGACATTTAGAAACTAGCTCTTCTCTCTCTTTCGTGTCTTTTTGCAGTTTAAATTTTCAAATGTATTGAACAATCGGCGTAACTTTCTGTACGACCGGTTTCCACATCAATAAAGTTCAATTTTTCTCATATCTGTTTGCTTTTCTATTTTCTGCTTTTTTCAGCTCAAAATAAACGTTTTATGATGATGGTAATGCTGAATTGTAAAACATGTGCATACATCATAGAGCATTATAAATCATTGCGAAATCCTTAAAAGTCACGGGAAATAAGCAATCTCCCAAGGAAAGTTAATCTTGCAAGGAAAGTTGCACTCATAAGTCATTCCAGAAGGCAAACCATAAAGCAAACTTGCACTCGGCTCATGGGTCCCGTAAATCAGTTCCTCAGTCATGTGCCAGGAGTGTCGGGGGTCGGTTGAACCAGCAAAAGAATAAGCCTTTTATTAAAAAAAAGAAGAGCACAAAAAAGCAAATGATCAAAAAAAAAAAAAAAAAAAAAAGAAGCTGATCAGGCAAAAAGAAGAAAAAACAAATGATCAGAAAACAGAAAGCTGATCAAAAGAAGAATTAAAAGATGAAAAAAAAAACAATCAAAGCTGAAAGAAAAGCATTCCCCAGCATTCATCATTCACCCAAAATCATCGCATCGCATGCATTCGCATAACAGGCCTTTGCATAACATGCATTCATTCCATGCACCATGCATTGCATCTGCTGACATGTGCAGGTACCGCCAACCTGAGAAACCTGAAGAAAAGTCCTGCGACCAGAGCAGGCACCCCTGGATCGGTGTGAAAGCACTGACCCTGAAGAAGACTAATTGGATTTGCGGATCCCCCTTTGGACCCACGTGTCCCCCAGAAGATGGACTTCACTTCGTATCCGAGCTGCGAGTAAGTCCCTTTGACCTCAATAGGTCCAGTCGAAAAGGATAGCTGTGTTGGCCTAAAACATGGCGCAATCCTAGGGAAATATCGAGATCTAGACTTGATATAGTACCCTCCCCCGGTCGCTCGAAAGACCACCCCTTTGAGCCCACGTGCTCCCCAGGCCCAAGTGCAAACTCGGATCGTTCGCGATTCGTTAAAAGGCTTTAGGCAGCCTCCTTCGCCGGCTTAATGAGGGCCGGCACCCTTTTTTTTCTGTTTTCTTTACTGCTTTCGCTGGCTTATTGAGGGTTGGCACCAATTGATTCCAAAAAGGAAAAAAAAGAGAAGAAAAAAAATCTTTTCATTGCATTTGTATCATATTTCAAAAAGGAACAAAAAAAAAAAGAAAAAAAAAAAGAAAAAAAAAAAGAAAATTCCGGTTTTCTCTAAGTAGACAAAATTGGTATAATTTCTGAATTCTTTATTTCTATTTTGCCTCGGAATATGTTTCGGCCAATTCATATTCCTTGTTAAAATCCAAATAAAGAGGGGCAGCTGTCATACCCTAATTTTGTCCGCCTAGTTTCAAAACCCTAATTTTCAGCAAAAATAAATAATTTTGTGAGTGATGCATTATTTGAGAAAGGGTTTAGGGTATTTACCCAAGCATTCTAAGGTTTTCAAAATCATTTTTGAGAAATTAAGGAATTTTGGGGCATTTAAAAGGGGCATTGTTTGGTCAATTTCAATTTAATAAATTTTTGCTAGCTGAAAATCCGATTAATTAATTTTTGGGAATTTATTTAATGAAATTGTATTATTTTGAAAAAAAATAAATAAAGAAAATCATTTTTCAAATTATACGCATATTTTATATGTGTAGTAAAAAAATCAAGTTCAAATTAATTCAAGAAAGCATTTCAAAAAAAATAGTAGAAGGAATATTCCCAAAAATTATATGATAAGATTTTTGTTGGCAATTTTGGTCATCTCTCATTTTCAAAAATGGCATATTCTTCAAGATACCTTGTATATGGCTCAAAATGGTTAGATTTATGTACAATTATCTTGAAAAGAATAATCAAAATTGAGAGGATAATAGAATGGTCATATGATAGTACAATAGTACAAGATGACAACTTGCAAAGCTTGGGCACCACTCCTCTCCCATTGTGGCCGAATTCACTCCCCTTCATTTCCCTCTCATTTTGCATTTTTTTTGACCTCAATCCATGTGTGATTCAATCCTCACCCTCCATTCAAATTTTAGATGCAATCCTAGGGTGAGATGAGATGCACAATGACTTAACTACCCTTAAACCTAATTGCTTTCTATATATACCCTCATATCCTCACCTCTCACAAGGTTTTTTGGGCTCACAATTCACACTCAAAACCCTAGCACACAAACCTCTCCTCTCCTCTCCTCCTTTGGCCGAAATCACCTCCTCATTCCCTCACCTCCTTTCTTCACTTTTTCACTTCAAATCAACATTCTAGTCCTAAATCCTTCATCATCCTTGCATTCTCTTCAAAGATCCATCTTCAAATCTCAAGAATCAAGCTCAAGATTGAAGATTAGAGGGTTGATTCAAGTGTTTTAGTGTTCATTCACCTTATTTCTTTTGCTATTCTAGCTTGGAGTTGAGGTATACTCTCAATCTTAACATCATCAAATTTTAGCATAAAAAATGTAGATCATCAATCTATTTTTACATATCAAGCATTTCTTTGCATTTTAGTGCTCTATTTTTTTGTTGAAATGTTGATATAATTGTTGTTGTTGAATGAGAGATGTGTTTCAAGCATTTTGACAAACACTTTGGGAGGTTTGGATGCTTGAAATGCATCTCTCTCTTGGAATAAATTGTGTGTTGGTGCTATTTTCATTTTGTGCTTGCATTTTCATGAATAAAATTGTGATTTGGGATTATGTTTCATTTCGCATATTGTAGAAAAATTAGGGTTTGTATGATTTTAGTGCATTCCTTTGCTTAATCATGTAAATCCTTGCCAAAAAGTTTGATCTATGTCATTTGCTTGCATGATTTTGTTGCTTTCAAAGAATAAAATGAGGTTTTAGCTCTATGTTGGTGTCGCATTTCATGAGATAATTAGGGTTTGTGCTTGTTTTTGTTGCTTGCTTTGAAAATCATGTTTGTGTTGATGATTTGGTAAGAGGATTTGACACTTATGCACTCGTGCATATCCCAAGTGTTAAAGATTACCTAAAGGGATTCAACACCTTAATTGTTTATGCTTATGCTTACATTGTTGATTGCTTTGCTTGCAATTTGTTAAATGTTGCACTTTGGTTCTTGACTTGGAAATTGATTGAATGTTCTACTTTCTTTTCCCTTTGGATGCCACGCCATCCCAACAAACCTTTTGTGACCAATGTCACCCTCAAACTCCCTTCTCCTTTCTTCAAATCAATCATTTTCTAAAGCTTTTTTCCAAACTCAATCTTTTCTCAAATTGTTTTCATAAGACAATCAAATTCTTTCAACAATAAACCTTTTTGAAAACTCATAAGGAGGCAAGTCGGACGTACGGCCGGTGTTGTCTAGCGTCCTAAGATCGGAGCTGTACAGCTCAAACATCTTGGGATACTTATGAGAATCAAAACAAGTAATTAACAACTTGAACCCTATTTCAAAAAATGAGTAAGGAATCGAGTCGGATGTACATCCGGTATTGATTAGCGTCTTAGGGTTAGCGAGCTGTACAGTTCGTGCGAGCCTAAGATACTTGCTCAAATAAAAGCAACCAACCTCACAACAAATCTTTTTCTTCCTTAATCAAAAAAAACATTTTCAATAAGTAGGGGGCACGTCGTCTGTACAGGCGGGGTTGTCTTTGTTCTAGGTCTAGTGGACTGTACAGTCTAGGACCGAAAACCCCTACAATAAAAAACACCAACACCAAAGTTTCTCGACTAGGAGAACTACGTAAGCTTTGAATTCTCCATCGCACCGGGAGATACGTAGGAGCGGGTCACATCCCGTCAAGCACACTTTTAAAAAAATAATAAAAAGATTCTTCTTTTCCCCCGTTTTCAAAAACACTTTTCTCAAATAAAAAAGGAAGTAGAACGAATTGTTTCAAATCAACTCTGTCAAAACCGCACATCAAGTTAAAGGTTCCCTTTCGGTAGAAAGGAGGTGTGGGATGCTAATACCTTCCCCACACCTAACCGACCCCCGAACCTACATCTCTAGTTCTCAAAGGACCACCCGCCTTAAAAAGGACCCTTTTTCAATGTTTTGGTCCCTAAATAAAAAATGTTGATGGCGGTTTCACAAATTTTCACGTTGTACGATATAAGGTCCAATCCGGATTTGTCGGGGTGCAACAGCGCCTTTTGTCCTTTAATGGGGGCAAAAGGTCCTTTTTGCCCAAATCCCTAGGTTACCAACGAATATTCCGTGATTGGCACGCACACCCACGTCTGGAGACAGCTGACAGGTGTCCTTTCCTCAATTTCCGCATTTCCTATTGCTTTCTCTCTCATGTTGTGTAATTTCGCATTGCTGCCACAATAAGTGCTGCAGCAATTAAACAAACGCATTAGACCACAATTTGGGCACCAAAGTGCCCATTATAACAAAATAAAGCTTGCACCTTAAATTATTCTAAACTAACATATTTACAACATTTAATCACTAAATTGCTTGCGAATAATCAATGATTTAAGCTTGAAATAAGAGGTAATAACAATCATATTTGATTGTTATCACACCCCCAAACTTGAACCATTGCTTGTCCTCAAGCAATGACACTTGACAAAGACAAGCACTATACCAGCAAACAAACCAGATAGTTGAATTATTCATAAAGGCACACAACAGAATATTAAGATGAGCATAAAACTTTCACATTGGCCACTCAACTTGCAAGTCCACTGAATAGTAAGTTCCCTAAATTACTCCTGCTCAAAAGTGTGTGTGTGACACTTAACTCAGTTCAGAACATAGCAAGGTTCAAATTTTCACTTAACTAAAACTAGAGAGGCTTTCTTTTGAGATTGCCAAAGATGTTTCAAAACTAAGGGTAGACTAACAATTAAGCACAAAAAGAGGGGATAAGCATGACAAAGGGCTTTGATTTAGCAATTTAGAACTCTAGGCCAGTGCACTTATTACAACTTGACTGAAGTGCTGCATCAATAGTTGTTGTTGCTGCAGGAATACAACTAAAACAGAATTCAAAAACAAACAATACTTGACACATGTGTTGCATTGCCCTTATTCTTTACATTTCTTTTTCTCAGCATTTGGCTTGCTCTCTTCTTCTTCTTTTTTTTTTTAAATGGGCAATGACAACAATTACACATATTTACAACTTTGGTGCTTTATAACACAGCACAATACATAATACACTTAATTTGATTACTTTCTAAACTATGTGCACTTGGCCTAATTCCATTCTTTCATGCTTTGCCTTAATATAGCTCAAAGAATCCCCAAACTTAGTTTCTTATGCTACCCTAAGTTTTTATTAAAAATTTAGCAATTCTCTAAGTCTACCAACAACTAGCTTAGCTTCAGATCATTTCTAATTCACTAAGTCTTTCCTAAGTTTCATGCAAAAGTGTAGGAACATGAGCAATAGAGTTCACTCACAAACAGGGGCACTAATCACTCAATTCTCACCATTTCATCACTAAGTTTTGCTCAACTTAACTTCTAAAATTTAAAATTTTCATTCAACTAACTAATAAACATGCTAGTACAATACATAGACCATAGGTCCTCCCCCCTACTTAAGACCATGCAGGGTCCTCACTGCTCATGCATACTAAGGGGAGGCCTAATTAATAGCAAAACAGACATAAAAACAAACAACTACCACAACTATTGAATGCTATCATAGAACACAAACATTCAACATGTTTATTCACTAAAGCATTAAAAGACAGAATTTAAAAGACATAAACTAAAAGATTAAGATGCAGAGGCCCCTGGTTTTGCCCTTGGGCTTTGTCTTGTAGCTCCTCCTCTTCTAGCAGGCTTCTTGTAGACTCTTGGAGATTTAAGCTTAGGAGCATCTGGATCCTTCGAGGTTTCTGTTGCTGCAGAATTTGATTGCTGCAGCACTGGGCCTACATCTGCAATAGCAGGACCAGTGTAACGCCCTAAAATTTAATCAAATTATTTCGAAGTTGGATTGCCGTAGGATGATTGTAAGAATTGAAATTATGGGCGTAGTAGCTATGTTGAAAACGAGTTAGATGATAATCACGTTTTGTGGGCTAGTTAAAAATAGCATTGGGCTCCCTTCCTATGTGGATAAAGTCCCAAATAATTTAGCCCATTATGTTTCTCACTTATTATAAGTGGAGAGGATTAATTTAGGGTTGAGAGAGAGAGGAATTTCGGATTAGAGCAGCCACCATAGAGAGAGAAAAGAAGAGAGAAAACAATTCCCGTTTTTCTCAAACCTGTCACCGTAAACTTGCGATTCCGGTTTCGTTAACCGTTGGATCGTCTTCGTTTTTGGGCAGCAGGTTCGTGAGATATAGTTCTACACTTTCACCGTTCGGATCTTTGAAACGAGTTCTGAGGAGAGAGATATTGGCTTCGCACTGAAGCTGCAGTTTGGGGGAGTCGCCGTATTCGGAGATCGAGGAACGAGACTAGGAGGGAGTTTGCGCCACCATAGTTGAGGTAAGGGTGGGCTTAACCTTGATAATGGGTTGATGGCAATTATGTGTGGGTAGTCTAGGGCTTTGTTGAATTGTTCGTGTTGTTGCATATCGTGTTTTCGTTGAGATTGGTGCTTTGATGATTATTGCACGTTATTGTGATTTGTTTCGTTATTTGTTGTTGCGTGATTGTTGTATCACGATGATGGTGTTGTTATTGTTCGTGTTTCTGTTGTTGCTGTGCGTGGTTGATTGTTGTTGTCGCGTTGTCGAATTGTCGTTTTTGTTGTGGTGGTTGCGGTGTCGTTGCCGTTAGGGTTTGGTGTTTGGCAATTTAGCGATTCTGGACACAGGTTCGGTTTTTCTAAAACTGGCGCTGTTTGGTTGATCCAAAAATTATGAGGTTGATTGTTTTTGAAAATAGACTTAACGCCGGTCGTTTTGGCACTGGTTTCGTTAAATTCGGAGTTGTATAGCTCGAGTTATAGGCGATACAAGTTAGGTTAAAATTCTGGAAACGATTTGGGTATAGATTCGGTATTTCGGTAACTGGGAACGTTGTATTGACCGAAAAATTATGTGGTTTATTTTTCTGGAAAATAGACTTAATGCTTGTTAATTTGGCACTGGTTTGGTTGCGTTTAGAGTTGTGTAGCTTGAGATATGAATTCCACAAGTTAGAGTAAGATTCTGGAAACAATCTGGACACAGGGTCAGTGTTTTGGTTACCACGTTTTCAAAAGAACTCCTTTTCGAACGAATCCAATTTCTTTGAAAACTAGACAAAATTTGCCCCAGTTTATGCACAAGTTTCATGCAATTTGATTGAGTTTTGGTCACTTTGGAATTGCTTGAATTTGAAGGACAGAAACTGTCCTCTTTTACAACTAGCCTGTGTGCTTTTCGAAAACTGTACCTATTGGACACTCTCCTTCAAAAACTGAACTTAGAGATGATAACCAGACCCATAGGGCTTTCCAACAAGTATTTATTTGTTGAAATCCGATGTCGTTTGCTATTTTAATTAATTCGCTGAAGTAGGTGCGATGTGCCTAGGCGCTGTGCGCCAGTCTTGTGCGTGGTGTGCGTGCGTTATGTCCGCGTTGTGGAGCCGTCTGGTGTTAATATTTCAGGTGCGGTGCTGGTATGCTCAGGAGAGTTTAGTGGTAGCTGTGATGCTACAACTTGGTGCTATTTTTGGTGAAATCATTTGTTTTGATTCTGGTGATATAGTATTTATTTTAAATACTTGTTATGGTGAGTTGGTGCATAATCATGGTGTCGCATTGTCATATGCATGTTTTGGTGATATAGGCTCTGCCTCTGGTGTTTATTGGTGATATGCCCGTCGTGGCTCATTTTGGTGATCGGTACCGCATGCATATGCCCACTGGAGGGGTTGCATATCATCCCATTGTCTATGAATGTTATAATTTTGGTGGTTCATTGTCAAATGGATTTTTCCTTTGGTATCTGGTGCTGTGATATGGTGTAATTGTATTGTGTTGCTGTAGTTACCTGATGCTAGCATATTTTTATCATCTGCTTATTATCTCTGTTAGACTCACCCCTTCTGCTTGGAATGTTGCTCTCATGCGGCAACGCTGCAGGTGATCGCTAGTGCTCGTGGAGGAATTGCTAGGTTTTGCTTCCTCTCTCGTTTGGGTCTGTGTCAGCTCTGATATGTAGCACCGGGGAGTCGTTAGTTATCGTTTTGAACTATTATTTTAGTTATTGGAAATTGTTTTAATTTATTTTGGAGATGTCTTTAATTGTTAATTCTGGAGATGTTTAAACTGGTTAATATTTCCGCTACTTGGTGATTTCTTTTATATAATTTATTTTGGAGATTTTCTTTTTTTAAAAATGGTGAAAAATGTAGCGCCTTTCGAGGTGACTCTGATAATTGTCTATTTAATTGTAATAGTAAAAAGGGGGGTGTTACATTAGTGGTATCAGAGCAGTTCGGTCTGTCCGGCCAAGTTGTCGAGTCGTCGAGTCGAGTAACACTTGAGTAATTGTTACTCGTTTCTGATTATAGTTTCTGTAGCAGTGTTAGGTTGAGATGGCAGGACGGAACGATGCTGCACTCGCTGCTGCTTTGCAGGCTGTGGCCCAAGCTGTGGAGAATAACCCAGGTGCTGCTGGTGATGCTGGGTCGCGCAGTTTGGCTACGTTTCAGAGGGAGAATCCTCCTACCTTTAAGGGAAAGTATAACCCTGATGGTGCTTTGGCGTGGCTGAAAGAGATGGAGAGAATATTTCGTGTTATGGATTGCTCTGAGGCGCAGAAAGTCAGGTATGGTACTCACATGCTGGCAGAGGAGGCTGATGACTGGTGGTTGGAGGTGGGGCAGAGGTTGGCGACTGTGAATGAAGAGGTCACTTGGGCTGTGTTCAGCAGAGAATTTCTGAGAAAGTATTATCCTGAAGATGTCCGTGGGAAGAAAGAGATTGAGTTTCTGGAGCTGAAGCAGGGTAATATGTCGGTGACTGAGTATGCTGCCAAGTTCATTGAATTGGCGAAGTTCTATCCACATTATGGTGAGGCTGGTGCTGAATTCTCCAAATGCATCAAGTTTGAAAATGGGTTGCGGGCTGATATCAAGAAGGCGATAGGGTATCAGAAAATTCGGGTGTTCTCGGAGTTGATTGACAGCTGCAGAATCTTCGAGGAAGACAGTAATGCTCATTCTAGAGTCATGAGGGATAGGCAGAAGAATTTCTCGAGTCGTGGGAAGCCGTATGAGGTTCCAGCTGGTAAGGGCAATCAGAGAACTGCTGTGGGTAAGAGACCTAGTGGGGGAGATGCTGCTGCTAGTGTGGTATGTTACAAGTGTGGTAAACCCGGTCATAAGCGTCCTGACTGTCCACGTGATGTGAAGAAGTGCTACAAGTGTGGTAAAGAGGGTCATATGGCGTCTATCTGTGATCGAAAGGATGTGTTATGCTACAACTGTGGTGAGGGTGGTATTGGAAATTCTGAGGGACAGGAAATTATATGCGAAGCTGTCTAAGTGTGAGTTTTGGTTGAAAGAGGTTAGCTTTCTGGGTCATGTTATTTCGGGGAATGGAATTGCCGTGGATCCGTCTAAGGTTGATGCCGTGTTACAATGGGAGTCTCCGAAGTCAGTTACTGAGATTAGAAGTTTTCTGGGTCTGGCAGGTTACTATAGGAGGTTTATAGAAGGATTTTCGAAGTTGGCACTTCCGTTGACTCAGTTGACTTGCAAGGGTAAAGCTTTCATCTGGGATGACTGTTGTGAAGAGAGCTTCAAAGAATTGAAGAAGAGGTTGACGACGTCTCCTGTTCTGACGTTGCCTAATCCGGAAGAGTCGTTTGTGGTGTATTGTGATGCTTCCAAGATGGGGTTGGGAGGTGTGCTTATGCAGAATGGTAAGGTAGTTGCCTATGCGTCGAGACAGTTGAGGACTCATGAGAAGAACTACCCTACCCATGATTTAGAACTTGCTGCAGTTGTGTTCGCGTTGAAAATTTGGAGACATTATCTGTATGGTTCGAGGTTTGAGGTGTTCAGTGATCATAAGGGTTTGCAGTATCTGTTTGATCAGAAAGAGTTGAATATGAGACAGCGCAGATGGTTGGAGTTGCTGAAAGACTATGACTTTAGCTTGAACTATCATCCGGGAAAGGCTAATGTGGTAGCTGACGCTTTAAGTCGAAAGACGTTGCATATGTCAGCAATGATGGTTAGAGAACTCGAATTAATTGAGCAGTTCAGGGATATGAGTTTGGTTTGTGAAGTGACGCCTCAGAGTGTCAGATTGGGGATGTTGAAGATTGATAATGAATTCATGGCTAGCATTCGAGAAGCTCAGAAGTTAGATGTTAAATTAGTTGACCTGATGGTTGGGATTGATCAATCCGAGAATAAAGACTTTGAGTTGGATGCGCAGAATGTATTGAAGTACCGTGGAAGAATCTGCATTCCTGATGATGAGGAGATGAAAAGAGCAATTTTAGAAGAAGGTCATAGGAGTAAGTTGAGTATCCATCCGGGAGCTACAAAGATGTATCAGGATCTGAAGAAGATGTTTTGGTGGCCTGGTATGAAGCGTGATGTGGCGCAGTTTGTGTATTCCTGCTTGACTTGTCAGAAATCGAAGGTTGAGCATCAGAAGCCTGCTGGGTTGATGCAACCGTTGGAGATTCCGGAATGGAAGTGGGATAGTATTTCTATGGATTTCGTGATAGGGTTACCTAATACTGTGAGGGGGCACGATTCGATTTGGGTGATTGTGGATAGATTGACGAAGTCTGCTCATTTTATTCCTATCAATATCACGTATCCGGTGTCGAGATTGGCAGAGATTTATATTCAGGTGATTGTGAAGTTGCATGGTGTTCCTTTGTGCATTGTGTCTGACAGAGATCCTAGGTTCACTTCTGATTTCTGGAAGAGTTTGCAAGGAGCGTTGGGTTCTAAATTGAGGTTGAGTTCAGCTTATCATCCTCAAACTGATGGACAGACGGAGAGGACCATTCAGTCGTTGGAAGACTTGTTGAGATCTTGTGTTCTTGAGCAGGGAGGTGCGTGGGATACTCACCTTCCGTTGATCGAGTTTACTTACAACAATAGTTACCATTCTAGCATCGGGATGGCACCGTTCGAGGCATTGTATGGTCGGAGATGTAGGACTCCGTTGTGTTGGCATGAATCTGGGGAGAGTATTGTTCTTGGACCCGAGGTTGTTCGAGAGACTACTGAAAAGGTGAAATTGATCCGTGAGAAAATGAAAGCGTCGCAGAGTAGACAGAAGAGCTATCATGATAAGAGAAGGAAGGATTTAGAATTCCAAGCTGGTGATCATGTGTTTTTGAGAGTCACGCCTATGGCTGGTGTTGGGCGTGCATTGAAGACAAAGAAGTTGACTCCTCGTTTCATTGGACCGTATCAGATCACTGAGAGAATTGGTAATGTTGCTTATAGGGTGGCCTTGCCGCCTAATCTTTCGAATTTGCACGATGTATTTCATGTGTCGCAACTTCGGAAGTATATTTCGGATCCGTCCCACGTGATTCCGATGGATGATGTGCATGTGCGGGATAATCTCACTGTGGAGACAATGCCTGTGCGAATTGAAGATCGTGAAGTGAAGACTTTACGTGGCAAAGAGATAAACCTGGTGAAAGTGGTCTGGTTAGGAGCTGCTGGTGAAGGCATGACATGGGAGTTGGAGAGCAAGTTGCGGGAGTCCTATCCCGAGTTGTTCGAATTAGGTAAATTTTCGAGGACGAAAATATTCTAAGTAGGGGAGAGTTGTAACGCCCTAAAATTTAATCAAATTATTTCGAAGTTGGATTGCCGTAGGATGATTGTAAGAATTGAAATTATGGGCGTAGTAGCTATGTTGAAAACGAGTTAGATGATAATCACGTTTTGTGGGCTAGTTAAAAATAGCATTGGGCTCCCTTCCTATGTGGATAAAGTCCCAAATAATTTAGCCCATTATGTTTCTCACTTATTATAAGTGGAGAGGATTAATTTAGGGTTGAGAGAGAGAGGAATTTCGGATTAGAGCAGCCACCATAGAGAGAGAAAAGAAGAGAGAAAACAATTCCCGTTTTTCTCAAACCTGTCACCGTAAAATTGCGATTCCGGTTTCGTTAACCGTTGGATCGTCTTCGTTTTTGGGCAGCAGGTTCGTCAGATATAGTTCTACACTTTCACCGTTCGGATCTTCGAAACGAGTTCTGAGGAGAGAGATATTGGCTTCGCACTGAAGCTGCAGTTTGGGGGAGTCGCCGTATTCGGAGATCGAGGAACGAGACTAGGAGGGAGTTTGCGCCACCATAGTTGAGGTAAGGGTGGGCTTAACCTTGATAATGGGTTGATGGCAATTATGTGTGGGTAGTCTAGGGCTTTGTTGAATTGTTCGTGTTGTTGCATATCGTGTTTTCGTTGAGATCGGTGCTTTGATGATTATTGCACGTTATTGTGATTTGTTTCGTTATTTGTTGTTGCGTGATTGT
Organism: Astragalus glycyphyllos; assembly: GCA_963573325.1. NCBI lineage: Eukaryota > Viridiplantae > Streptophyta > Magnoliopsida > Fabales > Fabaceae > Astragalus > Astragalus glycyphyllos. The sequence continues at coordinate 12,656,355 of OY754310.1, read as the reverse complement.
TGTATCACGATGATGGTGTTGTTATTGTTCGTGTTTCTGTTGTTGCTGTGCGTGGTTGATTGTTGTTGTCGCGTTGTCGAATTGTCGTTTTTGTTGTGGTGGTTGCGGTGTCGTTGCCGTTAGGGTTTGGTGTTTGGCAATTTAGCGATTCTGGACACAGGTTCGGTTTTTCTAAAACTGGCGCTGTTTGGTTGATCCAAAAATTATGAGGTTGATTGTTTTTGAAAATAGACTTAACGCCGGTCGTTTTGGCACTGGTTTCGTTAAATTCGGAGTTGTATAGCTCGAGTTATAGGCGATACAAGTTAGGTTAAAATTCTGGAAACGATTTGGGTATAGATTCGGTATTTCGGTGACTGGGAACGTTGTATTGACCGAAAAATTATGTGGTTTATTTTTCTGGAAAATAGACTTAATGCTTGTTAATTTGGCACTGGTTTGGTTGCGTTTAGAGTTGTGTAGCTCGAGATATGAATTCCACAAGTTAGAGTAAGATTCTGGAAACAATCTGGACACAGGGTCAGTGTTTTGGTTACCACGTTTTCAAAAGAACTCCTTTTCGAACGAATCCAATTTCTTTGAAAACTAGACAAAATTTGCCCCAGTTTATGCACAAGTTTCATGCAATTTGATTGAGTTTTAGTCACTTTGGAATTGCTTGAATTTGAAGGACAGAAACTGTCCTCTTTTGCAACTAGCCTGTGTGCTTTTCGAAAACTGTACCTATTGGACACTCTCCTTCAAAAACTGAACTTAGAGATGATAACCAGACCCATAGGGCTTTCCAACAAGTATTTATTTGTTGAAATCCGATGTCGTTTGCTATTTTAATTAATTCGCTGAAGTAGGTGCGATGTGCCTAGGCGCTGTGCGCCAGTCTTGTGCGTGGTGTGCGTGCGTTATGTCCGCGTTGTGGAGCCGTCTGGTGTTAATATTTCAGGTGCGGTGCTGGTATGCTCAGGAGAGTTTAGTGGTAGCTGTGATGCTACAACTTGGTGCTATTTTTGGTGAAATCATTTGTTTTGATTCTGGTGATATAGTATTTATTTTAAATACTTGTTATGGTGAGTTGGTGCATAATCATGGTGTCGCATTGTCATATGCATGTTTTGGTGATATAGGCTCTGCCTCTGGTGTTTATTGGTGATATGCCCGTCGTGGCTCATTTTGGTGATCGGTACCGCATGCATATGCCCACTGGAGGGGTTGCATATCATCCCATTGTCTATGAATGTTATAATTTTGGTGGTTCATTGTCAAATGGATTTTTCCTTTGGTATCTGGTGCTGTGATATGGTGTAATTGTATTGTGTTGCTGTAGTTACCTGATGCTAGCATATTTTTATCATCTGCTTATTATCTCTGTTAGACTCACCCCTTCTGCTTGGAATGTTGCTCTCATGCGGCAACGCTGCAGGTGATCGCTAGTGCTCGTGGAGGAATTGCTAGGTTTTGCTTCCTCTCTCGTTTGGGTCTGTGTCAGCTCTGATATGTAGCACCGGGGAGTCGTTAGTTATCGTTTTGAACTATTATTTTAGTTATTGGAAATTGTTTTAATTTATTTTGGAGATGTCTTTAATTGTTAATTCTGGAGATGTTTAAACTGGTTAATATTTCCGCTACTTGGTGATTTCTTTTATATAATTTATTTTGGAGATTTTCTTTTTTTAAAAATGGTGAAAAATGTAGCGCCTTTCGAGGTGACTCTGATAATTGTCTATTTAATTGTAATAGTAAAAAGGGGGGTGTTACAACCAGCATCAGAAACACTTGCCTTCTTTTGGGCAATCACGAAATCCAGAGCCTCCTTAGCTCTCTTTTCAGCATCAGCCTTTTCAGCAGCTTCAATTGCTGCAGCATCGTCTACTCCTTTCATCACACTGTCAACAGTTGCTTGAATCAGCACATCCTCTTCAGCAGTCACTCCTTCAGCATCCAATTGTGTTTCTTCAGGTACTTTAGTCATCTTCCTCTTCTTATCATTCTCTTTGACCTTTGCTTTATAGATGGTGTAACAGCAGCTCTTTCTTCATTACCAGCAGCATCAGTTGCTGCAGCAGCAACTGCTGTCACACCTTCAAACTTCAAATTGCTCAGAATTAAATTCCTGCAAAACAAACACTAAAAGAAACAACAACTAATTTATTAGATAAAACCCTGGGCTGCCTCCCAGTAGCGCTTGGTTTAAGAGTCCTCAGCCTGACTTCCTTCCAAGATCATAGGTTTTCCAATTCAGTGGTGATTTTGCTCCTACCCACTGGTTCTCCATAGTATTTCTTCACTCTATGACCATTATCCTTGCAGGTTTGCTTTATCACATCATCATACAAGTCCACAGCTCCATGAGGGTATAATTTCATCAATTTGAATGGCCCAGACCATCTAGACTTGAATGGCCACTTGATGATTTTCTTCTTCACCACGTCTTTCATGATAGGATTTAGTCTCCTCTGCCCTTCAATGCTATTCTTATCACTTTCATCAAGACTGATCTATGCATGAAGATGGTAGGACTAATCCCCTTTATATTAGCCATTTGCCACCCAATTGCCTTCTTATGCCTCCTCAGGGTAGTAATGAGATCATGCTCTTGACTGTTGGATAGGTTAGAAGCAATGATCACAGGCAAGGAATCATTTTCCCCTAAGTAGGCATACTTAAGGTGCTTGGGTAACTCTCTAAGCTCAAGCACAGGAGGTTTTTCAATAGAAGGAACATTATGTTTAAGATCAGAATCCCCAAGCTCAAGGGACTCATATTGCCTACTCCAGATTTCCTTCACAATGGCCTCCTTGTGCACCATACCTTCTTCCACAAGTTCACTTTTATCAATCTCATCAAGAGCTTTCACCAAATGATCATTCTGCTTGTGGAAGTGTTCCTGAACCACAGAATCAAGAGACATCACAAAGGAACACTCCTCAGTTCCTTGATTAGGAAATTTGAGAGCATTCATCACTTTGAACTTGATCTCTTGATCATTGACTCTCATAGTCAATTCTCCTTTTTTCACATCAATTAGAGTCTTGCCAGTAGCTAAGAAAGGTCTTCCAAGAATTATAGGCACTTCCTTATCTACATCAAAATTTAAAATCACAAAGTCAGCAGGAAATACAAATTTATCTACCTTCATTAAGACATCTTCAATGATTCCTTCTGGATATGCAATAGATCCATCAGCAAGTTGGAGAGTAACAGTTGTAGGTCTGGCAACCCCTATACCCAGCTGAGTGAAAACAGACTTAGGCATCAAATTGATGCTTGCACCTAAGTCACAAAGAGCTCTGCTATTATAGTTTTTACCAATTGAACATGGAATAGTGAAACTGCCTGGATCCTTCAACTTGCTTGGAAGCTTGCTTTGCATGATCATACTACACTCCTCTGACATAGCTACTGTTTCAAATTCTCCAAGTCTTTTCCTCTTAGAAAGTTCATCCTTCATGAACTTTGCATAGTTGGGCATTTGTTGAAGTGCTTCTACTAGAGGAACATTGATGTGAAGTTGTTTTAGCACCTCTAAAAATTTGCCAAATTTCTTGTTTTGCTGAGCCTGCTTCAACCTTTGAGGAAAAGGAGGAGGTGGATAAGCTTGATCAGCAACTGGTGATGCAACTGGTGCTGCAGCACCAGATGCGGCAGCATCAGCTGTGACAGCTTCTGTTGCTTTTTGTTTCTCATTTTTTTGATTTTTTTCTTTTGTAGTGGCTCCATCACTAGGATTAGTAGATGGTCCCTTCAAGTACTTCCCACTCCTTAGAGATATAGCCTTGACTTGTTCCTTCCCCTTTGATGATGATGATGGTTCAGTAGTGGATGGTAATGCTCCACTAGGTCTTTGGGTCAAGGCAGTGGCTATTTGACCAAGTTGATTCTCCAAGTTCTTGATTGCAGCTCCTTGGGTTTGACACTGAATTTTAGTTTCATTCATGAAGGCCTTCAGCATAGTTTCCATAGAGCTTTCTTCTTTTGCCTTGGATGGAGTAGGTTGTCCTGGTTGTGTAACAGTATTATCATTGTTGCTCCACTTCAAATTGGGATGATTCTTCCAACCAGGATTGTAGGTACGAGAATAAGGATTATTGTTATTGTCATACCCAATATAGTTGACTGAAATAGGGTTTGCAGGGCATTCTTCAAATACATGGCCTCCTCCACAATAGACACAACTGGTGGAACCCACTGGTACTTGTTCAATTGTCGCTACCTTAGTTTCTGGTACAGATTCAGTTGCTCCAGCAAGTGTTGCTGCAGCAGCTGTTGCACTCATATTTTTGATCATGTTGGACAAAGATGCAACCTGGGCAGATAAAGCAGGAGCTTCACTCACTTCATGCATACCAGCAACTTTCTTTTGAGCACTAACCCTGGCTGTTGGCCATTGATAGCTATTTGCAGCAATAGTTTCAATAAGATCATAAGCATCTTGGTAATAGCCATTCAGCAAGACTCCTCCAGAAGAAGCATCCAGCATCAGTCTAGTTTGAGGTTCCAAACCATTGTAAAAAGTTTCCATTTGAACAACCATAGGCAACCCATTATGTGGACATTTTCTTAACAATTCTTTGACTCTTTCCCATGCTTCAAACAAAGTTTCAAATTCAGTTTGTCTAAAAGATGTAATTTCAGTTCTCATCCTGGCATTCTTGATAGGTGGAAAATATTTTGTCATCAATTTTTCAGCCATCTCATTCCAAGTAGTGGTAGAGTTAGGTTCCAAGGAATTTAACCAAACCTTAGCTCTATCCTTCAAGGAATAAGGGAACAGTTTAAGTTTAAAAGCAACATCACTTACACCGGGAAGGATGAAATTACTACAAACTTCTACAAATTGTTTTAAATGCAAATGTGGGTCCTCAGTAGGTCCTCCACCAATGACTTCTCATTGTAGGAATATGTGGTTGAAGATGTTGATGGAGAGATGACAGGGTCTGATTGGTCTCCCCCATCCCTCCCACCTGAGCATGTTCAGCAATTGAAATCATTGGGCCTCTTATGAGTGTGAAGTACTCACCACCAGTCGTCTATTTTATGGCCAGAATGACTGTAGAAAAAGACCGGCCTTTCCATTGTGTTGGTAAGCTGGTCCTTTTCATGAATATCTGCAGTTAATTGACAAGTTGCAGCTATAATCCCTTTCCATTGTCTTGGTAAGCTAGTTTTCATAGTATGAGGGTCAAAAATTGCATAATCCCTCATAGGTCTGTCCCTGTCATTAGCCATGCCAATGACTGTTTCATTTACAACTTGTCTCACATATTCAGGTTGCTCAGTGGCAGCTATAGTATGTCTGTCAGAACCATGGTTGCTAGAAGGTGGTGTTCCCCCATGATTAGAAGGTGGTGGTGTAGCCATATTGACAGCTCTTCCCAAAGAAATCAGACCAGAATGGTCGTGTCCCCTTCTCAAAACTCTAAACAGTCTTTCTATCTCACGATGAAGTTGATATTCTGGTGATTTGCGTCTGTACATATGCTGTATCAATAGTTGCTGCAGCAATTAACTTTTTGTTGAACCAAGGTCAAACACTCTTTGTTTTGAATGATAACAAATTACAATTTGTTTACTAATGGTTATAGTTGAACCAAAGCACAGGACTGAACCAACGCACAGCGCAATAAACCAAAGCGCTTGATATTATATCTTAAAGTGTAGAAGCTCGAAGGAGAAGCTACTCAAGCGTTCAAGACTTATGTGTTATATTGCTTTGCATAGGACGCGTGTAAGATCGCGTCACTTAAGCTTTATGATTTATGTAGTTGAGAGATGATCTTTAAAAATAGAACTGTTTTGTTAAAATCTTTTATATAAAAGCATGATTAATCAGGTTAGGCACAAAGTGTTTTAAAGAAATAGTTTGAATCATGATTTGATTGTTTTTTTAAAGAATTTGTTTTGAAGTAAAGAATCGATTCTTGACTTGGTACTTTAAAGCTAGAAATCGATTTTGAGCCTGTTAGTTTAAAAGAAGAAAATCGATTTTGAGCTTGTTGGTTTTAAGCTAGAAATCGATTTTGAGCTTTTTTTATAGAGAAGAAAATCGACTTATGGCTTTATAGTTTAAAGAGAAGAATCGATTCATGACTTGTTTTTTTAAAGACCCAAATCGATTTCCTTCTTGCTTTTGGAAGCAAAGAATCGATTATCAACTTGTTTTGGGAAGCAAAGAATCGATTATTGACTCCTCAAAATCAATTGTCAACTTAATTTGGGAAGCAAAGAATCGATTCCTCACCTATTTGTTTAAAGCCAAGAATCGATTCCTCATCTATTTATAAAGGAAAACAATCGATTATCTACTTGATTTTTAAAGAACAAAATCGATTTGTAGCTCCTTCGATTTAAGCAAACAATCGATTCCTATCTTTCTTTCTTTAAAGCAAATAATCGATTATCATCCTATGTTTTGCCAGCCATAAATTGATTATCCACTTATATAACAAAGTTAACAAGTTGCTTTAACGGTCATATTTTCACAATCCATATAAATAGTACTTAGGGTTTTTACGATCAATTATACAACACACAAATCAAAAAGAAAAGAACGCAAACACTCACCGTCACATTCTTTCTTCACATTCTTCATCTAGGGTTTCAAATCGCTCATCTCTCTCAACTACATCTTGTGAGTGATTGGATCCTAGTTTTAATTTGTAATCGTTAATATTTGGCTGTTGTGAAATCCTTGGAAGTTTTCTTGGGTAATTCAATCAGGGAGATTGAATTGTAGCGAAATCCTTAGCGGGGAGCTTGGGTTCTCAATTTGGGGAAAATTGAGATTGGCGTGGTAGCTATAGCGAAGTTGCTTGCTTGTAAGACGTTGAAGAAGTATCTTCTCATATAGTGGTTATTATCAAGTCCGAAGGTTGCAAAGCCGGAGGTCACCCCCCCCCCCCCCCCCCCCCCCCCTCTAAGGTTATCATATAGTCCAACAATTGGTATCAGTAGCTAGAAATTGCATATTGAGCTTAACATCTCGCAATTTTTTATTATGGGTTCATTTATGAAAGAGGGGATGTCCTTCAATAGGCCACCCCTGTTCGATGGGACTAACTATGACTATTGGAGTAGTCGAATGAAATGTCATGTGCAGGCTATAGATTTCACTTTATGGAGGATCATTGTTGATGGACCACTCACGCCTATGAGAATCAAGATTACTAAACCTGGTGTTGCTGCTGAGGGAGATACTACCAAATCTCAAGCCACTGGTACAGCTGAGGAAGTTCCTTTTGAAGATATTTATGCCATTGACTTGAGTGAGCTGAGAAAGCCTGAGCTAGAAAATATCAAGAAGAATATGGAAGGGTGAAGGAATGTCAGACAGCAAAGGAAATTTGGGACTGTCTAGAAGCGACACATGTTGGTACAAGTCAAGTGAAGGATACAAAGATTAGAGTTCTCACTTCTGAGTATGAAGCTTTCAAGATGAAGGAAGGTGAATCTGTTGCAGCTATGCACCAGAGATTGAACTTGATAGTCAATAACTTGAGAGCACTTGGGAAGAAGTATTCAACGAAGGATTTGAATGGGAAGATTCTTGCATCCTTGACTAGTGAGTTCTTTCCCAAGACTTGTGCTATCACTGAAGCCAAAGATATTGGCACTTTACCTCAAGAAAACTTGATTGGGTCACTTCTTGCATTTGAGGTGGTGTTGGCCGCTAAGAAGACTCAAGAAAAAGAAGCGGTCAAAGAAAGGAAGTCTCTTGCTCTTGCTGCTACCAAGACTCCTAAGATGGCAAGGAAAGAGGTTGAGTCTGATGAAGACATGGCTATGTTTTGCCAAGAAATTCAAAAAATTCATGAAATTGAAAAAGTTTGGGAAGGGTGACTATTCAAATAAATCTGGGCACAACAAAGGAGATAGTTATGAGAGAAGAGATGATCAACCAAAATGTTTTGAATGCAACAAACCGGATCATCTCAAAGTGAATTGTCCAAAGCTAAAATCCAAGTACCCACAGAAGAAAGCCATGAAGGCTACATGGGACGATATTGACACTGAGGATGAAACAGATGAAGAAGAGGAAGTTGCAAATGTTGTTTGTCTTATGGCAAACGACACTCCTGAGGCTACATGGGACAATCTTGACACTGATAGTGAAACAGATGAAGAAGAGAAGGCTGCCAAGGTTGCTTGTCTTATGGCAAATGACACCCCTAAGGGAATCATTGCTAATCTTAGTTTTTCTGATTCACTTGAACATGATGACTTATCTGATGATGCGTGTAGTAGTCAAGATTTGAGTGAGGCTTTTGAACTCTTTTGATAAAATCTAAGGATTTGACAAAGAGGAACAAAAGCATGCTCACTCAAATCGAGACTCTTGAGAAGGAGGTAGCTAAGTTGAAGAATGAGCTACATAAAACTAAACCTTTCAACCTTGAGCTTCTTGAGCTTAAACAAAATTTTGAAAAAGTGAAGGTTGAAAAAGAAAATTTGAAAGAATCCCTAAAAAAGTTTGAGGTTGGTGAAAAGACCTTAACCAAGTTACTTCACTCTCAACATGAATATGTTGATAGGAGAGGTATTGGGTATGAAGGTAATTCCACCTCCTCTGACTTGAAAAAGAAAATGATTTTTGTAGCTGCCACTTCAAGTAAGACACCTACTGTTTTCTCCTGCACTTATTGTCAGAAAGGGAATCATAGCTCTCATAGATGCCCTATTCGTAGATTGTGTGAGCTTGGTACCCTTATACCTGCTTGTAAGAAACCAAGGTGGATTGTGAAAACAAAGCCCTTGAGGACTAACCCCCATGGACCCAATCAAATTTGGGTACCTCGTACTAGTTGTTGATGTTCCTTTTGTAGGTTGGTCAGTCATCCAAGAAGAAAAATGTGTGGATGGTTGACAGTGGGTGCTCGAGGCATATGACTGGTGATGCCTCACTATTCTTGAAGCTGAGCAACAAAGCAAGTGGATTTGTGAAGTTTGCCAACAATGAATCTACTCAAGTAATAGGTAAAGGTTGTGTGGGTAAGGAAAACACAATCAAAATTAAAAATGCTTTACTAGTTGATGGTGTGAAATTTAACTTGCTAAGTGTCAGTCAATTATGTGATAGTGATTTTGATGTGTATTTTTCTGTTGATAAATGTGTTATTGCTCATAGGACTTCTAAACTTTATATTACTGGCTTTCGAGAAAATAATGTGTATTATGTTGATTTTGACAATGTGAGTGATGATATTGTATGCATGCCTTCCTTGGTTGATGATGTGAATTTGTGGCATAGACGTTTAGGACATGCTAGTATTGAACTTTTATCTAAGTTGTGTAAGAATGAGCATGTTAGAGGTCTACCCAAGCTAAAGTATGAAAAGGATCAATTATGTGATGCATGTCAGCTAGGTAAGCTGCATAAAACTTCCTTCAATTCAAAACCTGTTATTTCCACTAACAATGTGCTTGAATTGCTCCATCTTGATTTATTTAGTGAGATTGATGTTGTAATTCTAGAAGGGGCCAAGTATGTCTTCGTGATTGTAGATGATTATTCTAGGTATACTTGGGTCATTCTACTTGCAAGTAAAAGTGATGCTTTTAATGAGTTTGCTAAGCTGTGCAGAAAGTTACAAAATGAGAAAAGCTTACCCATCAAGGAAATTAGAAGTGATCATGGAGGAGAGTACGAAAATTCATCATTCAAGACTTGGTGTGAAAAGTATGCTGTTCATCACAACTTTTCAGCTCCAAGGACTCCTCAACAAAACGGTGTGGTGGAAAGGAAGAACAGAACCATACAAGAGATGAGTAGAACAATGCTGAATGAGCACAACCTTCCCAAGTATTTTTGGGGACATGCAGTTGATACAGCATGTCATGTGATCAACCGGGTGTACCTGAGGCCATCTCTTAACAAGACGCCATACGAGTTGTGGAATGGTAGAGCTCCAAATATTTCATACTTCAAGGTTTTTGGAAGTAAGTGCTTCATTCTCAACACAAAGGACAAGTTGGGTAAGTTTGATGAAAATCAACTGAAGGTATCTTTATGGGTTATTCAAGTCATAGTAGAGCATATATTGTTTACAATAAAATTGATAAATGTATGCAAGAATCAATACATGTTTCTTTTGATGAGACTAACCCATTTGCTAAGAAAGTTGATGATGAGCATGAAGTGGTTGAAGTGATCAAAGACAGAATGCCTGAATCAACCAGTGAAAGTGTGGAAGAAGCCGAGGTGAAAGTGGAACCACATGAAGAAACTGAAGTGGAACGAGAGCCCCAAGACATCGATGACCATCTCCATGGAAGAACACATGGTGATTTGCCCAGAACTTGGAAATCAGTTCGAGATCATTAATAACAATCAAATATGATTGTTATTACCTCTTATTTCAAACTTAAATCATTGTTAATTCTCAAGAAATTTAGTGATTAATGTTGTAAATATGTTAGTTTAGAATAATTAAAGGTGCAAGCTTAATTATGCTATTAATGGGCACTCTGGTGCCCAATTGTGGTTTAATGTTTTTGTTTAATTGCTGCAGCACCTGTTGTGGCAGCATTGCCATTTTACACAACATGAGAGAGAATGTAGCAAGAAACACGGAAATCAAGGCAAGGACAGCTGTCAGCGTGTGTCATGCATGGGTGTGCGTGCCAATCATTGGTGATGCGTGAATGACCTAGGGTTTTGGGCAAAAAAGACATTGTGCCTTGAAAAGGACAAAATGTGCCTCCACCATTTAGGGTTTCTCTCATCCCAAGGCCTTCCCTATATAAAGGCACTCACCCCCAGAACTAGGTGAAGCCGAATTTCAGTGGTATAGGAATAGCCTTTTGATTTCGTGCCTCCATTGTTACTTAGAATCAATTGTTGGGATATTGATTGCTGCAGCAACGTTAGATCTACTTCAACTTTGAAGGAGCTACATTTTGAGAGCTGGAATTGCTTGGTGGATCACCATTGAAGCTGTCTCAGTATCAAGACTTGTAGTTGAACTTCTCTTCTCGGGTTTTAGTATGAAATTTCTACTTCCCTTGATGTTTAGTTTAGTTGTAATGTTGTGTAAGCTCAATATGAGCTAAACCTCTGTAGTTGGGATGCTTTTATGAATTTAATGAAGTTACTTTGATTTTAATGCTTGTGTTATTGTGTTGAGCACTTTATCTTGTGTGTTTTAATTTATCCATCTTAGATTAGGATTGGCCGTCTAATCTAGGTAGAAATACACTCTCAGGAATGGTTTGTATTTAGATCTTCACAAGATAACATGGTATGTTGCACTATTAGGAATACATGTGCTCCTTGCTTGAGTTCTAGGAATAGAAGAGGCATAAGCCATGAGATACAACACTTAGGTGTAACGCTGCTTGTTGTTCAGTAGCCTAGGGTAATAATCATTCTCTGTTAGTTAGGAATACGTCAGAGTGACTAAAGCCTAGTGTATTGCATTAAAGAATTATGCGCATTCCGGCAGCATCTAGTGCTGCAGCACTTAACACAACATTCTGATCATTGTAGTGGATTTATTGACACATTGAATCTCAACTTGTCCCAAATCTGATTTCCACTACCCTAATACCTTTTTAGTTGTTTGTTACTTGTTACCCAACCAATTGTGTGTCATTTACTTTTGTTACTAAAATCACTAATTGCTACTTTGATTAAACTCTTGTTTGGCAAATTAATCCTCGTGGGAACGATCTCTACTTTCATTATATTACTTGTTACGATTGTGTACACTTGCACAAAAGAACGTTCACGTTTTCAAGCAACAAGTTTTTGGCGCCGTTGCCGGGGATTAATTAGTTAAACACTGTTTAATTAGTTGGCAAATTAGTGATTCTTTTGTTGCTAATTTTGGTGCTGTGTTTCTGGTTGTTTCAGTAAGATAATTGCTGCAGCAACTGTTGCTGCAGCATATGTACAGACGCAGATCACCAGAATATCAACTTCATCCTGAGATAGAAAGACTGTTTAGAGCTTTGAGAAGGGGACACGACCACTCTGGTCTCATTTCTTTGGGAAGAGCTGTCAATATGGCTACACCACCACCTTCTAATCATGGAAACACACCACCTCCTAGCAACCATGGTTCTGACAGACATACTATAGTTGCCACTGAGCAACCTGAACATGTGAGACAAGTTTTGAATGAAACAGTCATTGGCATGGCTAATGACAGGGACAGACCTATGAGGGATTATGCAATTTTTGACCCTCACACTATGCAAACTAGCATAGTGAGGCCTGAACTTGCCACAAATCATTTTGAATTCAAGCCAATGATGTTTCAAATGCTTCAAACAGTTGGGCAATTTGGTGGAGGACCTACTGAGGACCGACATTTGCATTTAAAACAATTTGTAGAAGTTTGTAGTAATTTCATTCTCCCTGGTGTAAGTGATGATGCTTTTAAACTTAAACTTTTTCCTTATTCCTTGAAGGATAGAGCTAAGGTTTGGTTAAATTCCTTGGAACCTAACTCTATCACTACTTGGAATGAGATGGCTGAAAATTTTATGACAAAATATTTTCCACCTATCAAGAATGCCAGGATGAGAACTGAAATTACATCTTTTAGACAAACTGAATATGAAACATTGTTTGAAGCATGGGAAAGATTCAAAGAATTGTTAAGAAAATGTCCACATAATGGGTTGCCTGTGGTTGTTCAAATGGAAACTTTTTACAATGGGTTGGAACCTCAAACTAGACTGATGCTTGATGCTTCTTCTGGTGGAGTCTTGCTGAATGGCTCTTACCAAGATGCTTATGATCTTATTGAAACTATTGCTGCAAACAGTTATCAATGGCCAACAGCCAGGGTTAGTGCTCAAAAGAAAGTTGCTGGTATGCATGAAGTGAGTTAGGTTACTGCTTTATCTGCTCAGGTTGCATCCTTGTCCAACATGATCAAAAATATGAGTGCAACACCTGCTGCAGCAACACCTGCTGCAGCAATTGAATCTGTACCAGAAACTAAAGTGGCAGCAATTGAACAAGTACCAGTGGGTTCTGCTAGTTGTGTGTACTGTGGAGGAGGCCATTTGTATGAAGAATGCCCTGCAAACCCTATTTCAGTCAACTATGTTGGGTATGACAAGAACAATAATCCTTATTCTCGTACCTACAATCCTGGGTGGAAGAACCATCCTATTTTTAAATGGAGCAACAATGCAACACCTGCTACAGCTCCTGCAACACCACCAGGAACACCTGCTCCATCCAAGGCAAAAGAAGAGAGTTCTATGGAAACTATGCTAAAGGCTTTCATGAATGAAACTAAAACTTAGTATCAAACCCAAGGAGCTGCAATCAAGAACTTGGAGAATCAACTTGGTCAAATAGCCTCTGCCCTGACCCAAAGACCTAGTGGAGCATTACCTTCCACTACTGAACCAACATCTTCTAAGGGAAAGGAACAAGTCAAGGCTATATCTTTAAGGAGTGGGAAGGACTTGAAGGGACCATCTACTGATCCTAGTAATGGAACTGCAATAAAAGAAAAAGACAAAAAAGAGAAACAAAACGCACCAGATGCTGTAGTATGATCATGCAGAACATGCTTCCAAGCAAGTTGAAGGATCCAGGCAGTTTTACTATTCCATTCTCAATTGGTGAAACTTATACTGGCAGAGCTCTTTGTGACTTAGGTGCAAGCATCAATTTGATGCCTAAGTCTATTTTTGATCAGCTTGGTATAGGTGTTGCCAGACCTACAACTGTTAGCTTACAGCTTGCTGATAGATCTGTTGCTCATCCAGAAGGAATTATTGAGGATGTTCTGATAAAGGTTGATAAATTTGTATTTCCTGCTGACTTTGTAATTTTAGATTTTGTTGCAGATAAGGAGGTACCTATTATTCTTGGAAGACCTTTCTTGGCTACTGGAAAGACTCTAATTGATGTGCAAAAACGAGAATTGACTATGAGAGTCAATGATCAAGAGATTAAGTTTAATGTGTTGAATGCTCTCAAGTTCCCTGACCAAGGAACTGAGGAGTGCTTTTTTGTGATGTCTCTTGATTCTGTGGTTCAACAACACTTCCACAAGCAAAGTGATCATCTGGTGAAAGCTCTCTCTGAGATTGATAAGAGTGAACTTGTGGAAGAAGGTATTGTGCACAAGGAGGCTGAGGTGAAAGAATTATGGAGTAGGCATTATGAATCTCTTGATCTAGGGGATTCTAATCTCAAACAGAATGTGCCATCTATTGAAAAACCTCCCGTGCTTGAATTGAAAGAGTTGCCCAAGCACCTGAAGTATGCCTATTTAGGGGAAAATGATTCCTTACCTGTTATCATTGCTTCTGACTTATCCCAAGGTCAAGAGCATGATCTCATTACTACCCTAAAGAGGCATAAGAAGGCAATTGGGTGGCAAATGGCTGAAATAAAGGGGATTAGTCCTACCATCTGCATGCATAGGATCATTCTTGATGAAAATGCTAAGAATAGCATTGAAGGGCAGAGGAGACTAAATCCTATCATGAAAGAAGTGGTGAAAAAGGAGATCATCAAATGGTTAGATGCTAGCATTGTGTATCCTATCACTGATAGTGCATGGGTGAGTCCTGTGCAATGTGTTCCAAAGAAAGGAGGGGTCACAGTGGTAGCCAATGAGAAGAATGAACTTATTCCCACAAGAACAGTTACTGGTTGGAGGATTTGTATGGATTATAGGAAACTCAACAAGGCTACAAGAAAAGATCATTTCCCCCTACCATTCATAGACCAAATGCTTGATAGACTTGCTGGCAAGGAGTTCTATTGCTTTTTGGATGGTTACTCTGGCTACAATGTAATAGCTATAGTGCCTGAAGATCAACAAAAGACTACTTTCACTTGTCCTTATGGTACTTTTGCTTTCAGGAGAATGCCATTTGGGTTGTGCAATGCCCCAGCAACATTTCAAAGGTGTATGATGTCAATCTTTTCTGAATTCATTGAAAAATCTATGGAGGTGTTTATGGATGATTTCTCTGTCTTTGGAAAAACATTCCAATTGTGCCTTGACAACTTAGAAGAGATTCTGGATAGATGTGAAGAAACCAACTTGGTCTTGAATTGGGAGAAATGCCACTTCATGGTCCAAGAGGGTATTGTGTTGGGACACAAAATCTCAAAGAAGGGAATTGAGGTTGACAAAGCTAAAGTTGAGGTGATTGAGAAGATGCATCCTCCAACAAATGTCAAAGGTGTTAGAAGTTTCTTAGGACATGCTGGATTCTATAGGAGGTTCATCAAGGACTTCTCTAAAATTTCAAAGCCATTATGTCAATTGCTGCAGCATGACACTCCATTCGTGTTTGATGACTCATGTGCTGTAGCATTCCAGAAACTTCAAAATGCTCTAGTTACTGCCCCAGTGATAGTGACTCCTGATTGGAGCAAGCCTTTTGAGCTCATGTGTGACGCTAGTGATTATGCCATAGGTGCTGTCCTTGGCCAAAGGTATGATAAAGTCTTTCATTCTTTTTATTATGCTAGCAAAACACTTGTTGAAGCTCAATTAAATTACACTACCACTGAAAAAGAATTATTAGCTGTGGTTTTTGCATTTGATAAGTTTAGATCATACTTAGTTGGCACAAAAGTAATTGTTTTCACTGATCACTCTGCCATTAAGTATTTGATTGCTAAGAAAGATGCAAAACCTAGGCTAATAAGATGGGTTCTCCTCCTCCAAGAGTTTGATTTGGAAATAAAAGATAAAAAGGGGGTGGAGAACCAAGTTGCTGATCATTTGTCTAGATTGGAAGGTGATAGTGCAGGTAATCATTTTGGAGAAATCAAGGAAAGCTTCCCTGATGAGCAGTTGTTAGCCGTTGCTGCTGCAGCACCTGATGCTGCAGCACCTTGGTATGCAGACATTGTTAACTTCCTAGTGAGCAAAGTGGTGCCATGTAATTTAAATTATCAGCAAAAGAAGAGGTTCTTCCAGACAATCAAGCAGTATTTTTGGGATGAACCATATCTGTATAAGAAGTGCCCTGATCAGTTACTAAGAAGATGTGTGGCTGATGAAGAACAACAAGGAGTGCTGCAGCAATGCCATGCTGCAGCATATGGAGGACACTTTGGAGGTTTAAGAACAGCAGCAAAGGTGTTTCAATCTGGTTATTTTTGGCCTACAATTTTCAAGGATGCTCATGAGTTTGTTAAGAAATGTGATAGATGCCAGAGGAGTGGAAATATATCACACAAAAATGAAATGCCATTGTCAAACATCTTAGAGGTTGAACTCTTTGATGTTTGGGGTATGGACTTCATGGGACCTTTTCCTCCCTCTTTTGGCAACTCTTACATCCTTGTTGCTATAGATTATGTATCAAAGTGGGTTGAAGCAGTGGCTTTACCTAACATTGATGCAAAGTCTGTTAGCAAGTTCTTATTGAGAAACATTTTTACAAGGTTTGGAACTCCACGAGCAATAATCAGTGATGAAGGTTCTCATTTTTGCAACAAATTGATTAAAAATCTCTTGGCCAAGTATGGGGTTAAGCACAAGATTGCAACAGCATATCATCCTCAAACAAGTGGTCAAGCAGAGTTGTCCAATAGAGAGATCAAGAGAATGTTGGAGAAAATGGTAGGGCCTACCAGAAAGGAATGGACAAATCATCTTGATGATGCTTTATGGGCTTATAGAACTGCTTACAAAACTCCTTTGGGAATGTCCCCCTACAGACTTGTGTATGGCAAGGCTTGCCATCTGCCTTTGGAGCTTCAATACAAATCGCATTGGGCTATCAAAAAGCTCAATTTTGATCACACAAGGGCAGGGGAAGCTAGGCTATTACAATTGAATGAATTGGAAGAGATGAGACACTTTGCCTATGAGAACTCAGAATTGTACAAGGCCAAGACCAAGGCATGGCATGATAAAAAGATTCAAAAAAGGGAATTAGTGGAAGGTGACCAACTGTTATTGTTTAACTCAAGCCTTAAACTATTCCCTGGAAAACTCAAGTCTAGGTGGTATGGGCCGTTCAAGTTGGCAAAGGTGTACCCTCATGGAGCTGTGGATTTGTATAATGATTCAAGTGGAAATACCTTCAAGGTTAATGGGCAAAGAGTAAAAAAATACTACGGTGAATCAGTGGTGAGATGCAGTTTCATCACCATGATCCAAGACTCATGATCTAAGAAGGAAGTCTGGCTGAGGACTCTTAAACCAAGCGCTACTGGGAGGCAGCCCAGGGTTTTTAATCTAATAAATTAGTTGTTTTGTTTGTTTTGGTGTTTGTTGCAGGAATTAAAATTTCAGCAAGTTGAAGTTTGAGGGTGTGACAGCAGTTGGTGCTGCAGCATTGCTTCCAGCAACGTTGCTGCAGCAATAGAGAGCAGTTAAGGAAAAAATAAAATAATGGCAGTTATTCACCCAAGGTCTGATTGCGGTGACAGTGTGTTGTCCAATCAGTCATGTAACCGTCCACTCATCTAGCATCCACCATACACCTCTCTTCTCATCCAACGGCTATCTCATTAATGAGAAACGCCTCACCCCAAAACCGTCGCACCACTCATCTATTTAACCACCCACTCTTCCACAACCTTCCCACAAATTCATCTTCAGTTGCGCTCAAACCCTGGAAACAATTAAACAGCAAACCCTCGTTCCCAAATCACCCAAATCTCTCACTCACCTTTACGTTTTTAACTTCAATCTTTAATCAACAATGGTGAGAACTAAGGTCAGTGCTAACAAATCTTCTGGAAAGGGCCAATCATCCTCTGGCCGTGGTGAATCAAGTCATGCAAGGCGAAGAAGCATGAAAAATCAGGAAGTATCTGCTATGGAAAAGTTCTCTGCTATGAATTTCTGGGCAGAGAGGGGATTCTTGCTGACAAATGCATTTGATGCGTTCGCATCTGTTGTGAAGGCATTAGGTTGGGAGCAGTTGGTGCAGCAACCAAAATACTTCTACCCCTCTGTGGTTCGTGGATTCTATGCTGGAATTGCGCCTGAGAAAGATGGAAAGCCTCAGTTGTTCTCTAATGTTAGAGGAGTGGTCATCAAATTTGATTCCATGATGATCAATGAATGCTTGGGGTTAAGTTACCATGGCCTCACATTTGCAAAGAATTTTGAAAAATGGGGCAAGAAGGAGATGGAAGCAGTCAAGAAGAACATCACAATTCCTGGTACTCCATGGGAACCCTGCAGTGCCAATGAATTCAAGGTTAAGAGAAGCAACCTCAACCATGAAGCAATGGTCTGGTTTAACTTTGTCAAGCACACTCTGTTGCCCACTTCCCACACAACAAATGTAGAAAAAGAAAGGATGATGCTGCTGGATGCAATTTTGGGAGCAAAGGATGTTGATATTGGAAGATTAATTTCAAGGGAGATCCTGATTTGCTATTCCAAAAATGCTGGGTATCTTTTCTTTCCTTGCTTAATTACTGATCTCTGCATTAAAGCTGGTGTGGAAATGAAGGGGGAGAAGAAAGGCTTCCCTCTTGCTGCTTTCCCCACTGTTCTGAAATCAAAGCCTAAGGTTGCTGCAGCATCTGGTGATCCCACCATGCTGCCACAGTTCATGCTGCAGCAACGCTCTGTCTGGGAGTTTATGAGGAAGCAGCAGGAGTGGTTGAAGGCTTTGTTTGCTGCAAATTTGCAAGTTGATATTGGAGTTGAAGCACCTTCTTTTCCTGAGTGGGTGCTTGATGAAGGGGTAATTGATAAAGATTTATTTGAAGATGCTGGTGTTGAGGAGGATATGCCAGAGGAAGTTGTTGAGAAAAAGAGGAAGAGGAAGGAAATAAAAAGGGGAAAGAAGAAGGTGGGTGAAGAAGAAGAAGAGCTTCTAATTTCTGAGTCTGATGAAACATTAAGTGAAGGGGAAAAGGAAGAAAACAGAGAGATAATGAAGGAGTTGAATAGGAAGGATGACAGTGAGGATGATGACTCAGTTGAAGGAGAAGGTTCTGAGACTAACAGTGAAGATGAATCCGAAGATGCCACTGATATTGAAATGGATCCACCACCATCCCCATCTCATACCACCAAAACTGCCAAACTAGCCACCCCATCTACCATTCCACCACCATCAACCCCCATCACCACTCCAATCCCAGAAAATCAACCACCACAACCCACAAATCCACCACAAGAAAGCCAACCAGAAAAAGTCCCTGAAACTACTGATGTACCTGTTGCTGCAGCAACTGATGTTGCAGATGCTGATGTTGAAAGCCCAATGTTCTCACCCTCTAAGAGAATGAGAACCAAGCATGCCCCCAAAAGGAGGAAGATGTCTGTCGTGCCTGAAGATGTTGAGCTGAATATTGAAGAGATAACTGCTGAGGAAGACGCTGCTATTGCTGCTACTGTGGAATCAGTGCTGACAGGAATTGAAGATACTGCAGCAGCTGATGCTGCAGCAATTGAAGCTGAGAAATTGGCTGAATATGAAAGGAGATCAAAGGCTACTCTGGACTTGGTGATTGCCCAAAAGAAGGCAAGTGTTTCTACTGCTGGCCCTGCTGTTGCAGATGCAGGTCCAGTGCTGCAGCAATCCAATGCTGCAGCAGCAGAAACACCAAAGGCACCAGAGGCCCCTGTGATCAAATCTCCAAGAGTGAAAAGGCCAGTCAGAAGAGGCACTGCAACAAGGCAAAGCCCAAGGAACAAATGAGGAGCCCCTGCACCCTTATCTTTTAAATTCTGTCTTTAAATTTCTGTCTATATCTTGTTAGTCTTTATTTCTGTTTTGCTTGAAAATAGGCCTCTCCCTTATATTTCATGAGCAGTGGGGACACTGCAAGGTCTTAAGTGGGGGGGAGGACCTATGGTCATTGTAATATATCAGTATGCCTAGTTAGTTGAATGAAAGTTGTTAATTTCAGTTGTTAAGTTGAGCAAAACTTAGTGATGAACTGGTGAGAATTGAGTGATTAGTGCCCCTGTTTGTGAGTGAACTCTATTGCTCCTGTTCCTACACTTTTGCATGAAACTTAGGAAAGACTTAGTGAATGAGAAATGATCTGAAGCTAAGCTAGTTGTTGGTAGACCTAGAGAATTGCTAAATTTTTACTAAAAACTTAGGGTAGCATAAGAAACTAAGTTTGGGGGTTCTTTGAGCTATATTAAGGCAAAGCATGAAGGAATGGGTCTAGGTCAAGTGCACATAGTTAATTCATTGTATTGTGTTGTAAATATGTGTAATTGTTGTCATTGCCCATTGAAAAAAAAAAAGAGTGCAATAAGCTGCCATTTTGAACTGAGTAGGGAGGCTATTCTGTGGAGACACATTATAGTTTCAGTCAAAAGGATGATAAATGGTAGTTAGGTTGATTGTGAAGTAGGGAGGCCAATTTGTGGTGACACACTTTGGTTTCAGCCGAGATCAGCAGTCAGCCTGTGTGAAAAGTGAGGATAGAATAAGGGCAATGCAACATCAATGTCAAGTATTGTGTGTTTTTAAAATTCTGTTATAGTCTGTATTGCTGCAGCAACTGTTGCTGCAGCATTAAAATTTCAGTTGTAATAAGTGCACTGGCCTAGAATCCTATAATTGCTAAATCAAAACCCTTTGTCATGCTTATCCCCCCTTTCTGTGCTGAATTGTTAGTCTACCCTTAGTTTTGAAACATCTTTGGCAATCTCAAAAGAAAGCCTCTCTAGTTTTTAGTTAAGTGAAGTTTTGAATCTTGCTATGTTCTGAACTGAGTTAAATGCCACACACACACTACTGAGCAAGAGTAATTTAGGGAACTTATCATTCAGTGGGTTTGCAAGTTGAGTGGCCAATCTGAAAGTTCTATGCTCAGCTTAATATTCTGTTTTGTGTGCCTTTATGAATAATTCAACTATCTGGTTTGTTGCTGGTATTTTGCTTGTCTGTGTCAAGTGTCATTGCTTGAGGACAAGCAATGGTTTAAGTTTGGGGGTGTGATAACAATCAAATATGATTATTATTACCTCTTATTTCAAGCTTAAATCATTGTTAATTCTCAAGCAATTTAGTGATTAATGTTGTAAATATGTTAGTTTAGAATAATTAAAGGTGCAAGCTTAATTATGCTATTAATGGGCACTTTGGTGCCCAATTGTGGTTTAATGTGTTTGTTTAATTGCTGCAGCACCTGTTGTGGCAGCATTGCCATTTTACGCAACATGAGAGAGAATGTAGCAAGATACACGGAAATCAAGGCAAGGACAGCTGTCAGCGTGTGTCATGCGTGGGTGTGCGTGCCAATCATTGGTGATGCGTGAATGACCTAGGGTTTTGGGCAAAAAGGACATTGTGCCTTGAAAAGGACAAAATGTGCCTCCACCATTTAGGGTTTCTCTCATCCCAAGGCCTTCCCTATATAAAGGCACTCACCCCCAGAACTAGGTGAAGCCGAATTTCAGAGGTATAGGAATAGCCTTTTGATTTCGTGCCTCCATTGTTACTTAGAATCAATTGCTGGGATATTGATTGCTGCAGCAACGTTAGATCTACTTCAACTTCGAAGGAGCTACATTTTGAGAGCTGGAATTGCTTGGTGGATCACCATTGAAGCTGTCTCAGTATCAAGACTTGTAGTTGAACTTCTCTTCTCGGGTTTTAGTATGAAATTTCTACTTCCCTTGATGTTTAGTTTAGTTTTAATGTTGTGTAAGCTCAATATGAGCTAAACCTCTGTAGTTGGGATGCTTTTATGAATTTAATGAAGTTACTTTGATTTTAATGCTTGTGTTATTGTGTTGAGCACTTTATCTTGTGTGTTTTACTACATCCATCTTAGCTTAGGGTTGGCCGTCTAATCTAGGTAGAAATACGCTCTCAGGAATGGTTTGTATTTAGATCTTCACAAGATAACATGGTATGTTGCACTATTAGGAATACATGTGCTCCTTGCTTGAGTTCTAGGAATAGAAGAGGCATAAGCCATGAGATACAACACTTAGGTGTAACGCTGCTTGTTCTTCAGTAGCCTAGGGTAATAATCATTCTCTGTTAGTTAGGAATACGTCAGAGTGACTAAAGCCTAGTGTATTGCATTAAGGAATTATGCGCATTGCGGCAGCATCTAGTGCTGCAGCACTTAACACAGCATTCTGATCATTGTAGTGGATTTATTGACATATTGCATCTCAACTTGTCCCAAATCTGATTTCCACTACCCTAATACCTTTTTAGTTGTTTGTTACTTGTTACCCAACCAATTGTGTGTCATTTACTTTTGTTACTAAAATCACTAATTGCTACTTTGATTAAACTCTTGTTTGGCAAATTAATCCTCGTGGGAACGATCTCTACTTTCATTATATTACTTGTTACGATTGTGTACACTTGCACAAAAGAACGTTCACGTTTTCAAGCAACAATCATCCCATGGAGCAAATTATTGGTAGTCCATCAAAGGGGGTAACCACTCGTTCTTCTCTTAATCATTTATGCTTTCATAGTGCTTTTGTCTCTCAAATAGTTCCTAATAATATTAAGGAAGCTTTATGTGATCCAGAATGGGTTTTGTCAATGCAAAGGAACTTGAACAATTTGAACGGAACAAAGTTTGGCATTTAGTTGAAGAACCTGTTGATAGAACCATCATTGGTACTAAATGGGTTTTTCGCAACAAACTTGATGAAAATGGTGTTATTTTATTAAATAAAAGTCGTTTAGTTGTTCAAGGTTTTAACCAAATTGAAGGGGTGGATTTTGAAGAAACTTTTGCTCCGATGGCTAGGTTGGAGTCCATTCGTATAATTCTAGCCTTTGCTAGTTACATGGACTTCAAACTACACCAAATGGATGTCAAGAGTGCCTTCCTAAATGGATTTTTAGAAG
The DNA here is from genome assembly GCA_963573325.1 of Astragalus glycyphyllos. Taxonomy (NCBI): domain Eukaryota; kingdom Viridiplantae; phylum Streptophyta; class Magnoliopsida; order Fabales; family Fabaceae; genus Astragalus; species Astragalus glycyphyllos. Next base: position 12,633,606 of record OY754310.1, on the reverse strand, counting down.
AGGAAGTATATGTAAAACAACCCCCTGGTTTTGAAGATTTTAAGAAACCAAACCATGTTTTCAAACTTGACAAAGCACTTTCTGGATTAAAACAAGCTCCTAGAGCTTGGTATGAGAGATTGAGCAAACATTTACTTGCAAATGGTTTCAAAAAGGGTAAGATTGATTCTACCTTATTCCTTAAAACCAAGGGCAAACATATCATAGTAGTTCAAATATATGTCGATGATATTATTTTTGGGTCTACTAATGATGATCTGTGCAAGGAGTTTTCTGACATGATGACTAGCGAGTTTGAGATGAGCATGATGGGGGAGCTGAACTTCTTTTTGGGACTTCAAGTGAAGAAAATGAAGGAAGGAATCTTCATTTGTCAAAACAAGTTCTCAAAGGAGCTGCTAAAGAAGTTTGACATGAGTGATGCAAAGGAGATTGGTACTCCCATGGCAACTGCAACAAAGTTGGATAAGGACGAGCAAGGTAAACCAGTAAACAAAACGATGTATCGAGGTATGATCGGTAGTCTCTTGTATTTAACTGCTTCTCGATCTGATATTATGTTTGCTGTGTGCTTGTGTGCTCGATTTCAAGCATGTCCCAAAGAATCACATTTAAAAGCTGTAAAACGGATTCTTAGATATGTTAAGGGAACCATAGATTTTGGACTATGGTACCCGAAATCGAGTCAGTTTGCTTTGGTCGGTTTTTGTGATGCCGATTTTGCTGGATGTACATTAGATAGGAAAAGTACTAGTGGAACCTGTCATTTCTTAGGGCCTTGTTTGACTTCCTGGTCTAGTAAAAAGCAGAACAGTGTTGCTTTGTCCACCGCTGAAGCCGAATACGTGGCGGTTGGAAATTGCATAGCACAAGTTCTGTGGATGAAACAGACTTTGGAGGATTTTGGTTTGTTATATGACAATGTGCCAGTTCTATGTGATAACACTAGTGCCATTAACATTGCTAAGAACCCCATCCAAAACTCTAGAACTAAGCATATAGACATAAGGCATCATTTCATTAGAGACCATGTTTCTAGGGGGAGCATAGCATTAAACTTTGTAGGCACCGATGACCAACTAGCGGACATCTTCACGAAACCACTAGCCGAAGCTCAATTTTGTAAGATCCGGAGAGAGCTCGGTATGCTTGATTTTGCTAGTCTGTGATTATGTGATGTATTTTTGAGGTGCTATATGTTTGTTATATTATATGCTATGTGTCTTGTGTGTATTCCCTCCTTTTTGATGAAAACAAAGGGGGGGAAAGTCTTGCTGCTTGTTTATTTAATTCACTATGTTTGGTTCTCTTGCATGTAAGTTGTTTATTTTCTTTATGCTTATGCTTAGGGGGAGTTTATGCCATTATTTCTTGTTTATCGCCTCCCTATGCATAAGGTAATTTGTTATCATCAAAAAGGGGGAGTTTGTTGATCCAAGGTCAAAAACTCTTTGTTTTGAATGATAACAAATTACAATCTATTTACTAATGGTTATAGTTGAACCAAAGCACAGGACTGAACCAACGCACAGGGCATTAAACCAAAGCGCTTGATATTATATCTTAAAGTGTAGAAGCTCGAAGGAGAAGCTACTCAAGCGTTCAAGACTTATGTGTTATATTGCTTTGCATAGGACGCGTGTAAGATCGCGTCACTTAAGCTTTATGATTTATGTAGTTGAGAGATGATCTTTAAAAATAGAACTGTTTTGTTAAAATCTTTTATATAAAAGCATGATTAATCAGGTTAGGCACAAAGTGTTTTAAAGAAATAGTTTGAATCATGATTTGATTGTTTTTTTAAAGAATTTGTTTTGAAGTAAAGAATCGATTCTTGACTTGGTACTTTAAAGCTAGAAATCGATTTTGAGCCTGTTAGTTTAAAAGAAGAAAATCGATTTTGAGCTTTTTGGTTTTAAGCTAGAAATCGATTTTGAGCTTTTTTTTATAGAGAAGAAAATCGATTTATGGCTTTATAGTTTAAAGAGAAGAATCGATTCATGACTTGTTTTTTTAAAGACCCAAATCGATTTCCTTCTTGCTTTTGGAAGCAAAGAATCGATTATCAACTTGTTTTGGGAAGCAAAGAATCGATTATTGACTCCTCAAAATCAATTGTCAACTTAATTTGGGAAGCAAAGAATCGATTCCTCACCTATTTGTTTAAAGCCAAGAATCGATTCCTCATCTATTTATAAAGGAAAACAATCGATTATCTACTTGATTTTTAAAGAACAAAATCGATTTGTAGCTCCTTTGATTTAAGCAAACAATCGATTCCTATCTTTCTTTCTTTAAAGCAAATAATCGATTATCATCCTATGTTTTGCCAGCCATAAATCGATTATCCACTTATATAACAAAGTTAACAAGTTGCTTTAACGGTCATATTTTCACAATCCATATAAATAGTACTTAGGGTTTTTACGATCAACACACAAATCAAAAAGAAAAGAACGCAAACACTCACCATCACATTCTTTCTTCACGTTCTTCATCTAGGGTTTCAAATCGCTCATCTCTCTCAACTACATCTTGTTAATTTGTAATTGTTAATATTTGGCTGTTGTGAAATCCTGGGAAGTTTTCTTGGGTAATTCAATCAGGGAGATTGAATTGTAGCGAAATCCTTAGCGGGGAGCTTGGGTTCTCAATTTGGGGAAAATTGAGATTGGCGTGGTAGCTATAGCGAAGTTGCTTGCTTGTAAGACGTTGAAGAAGTATCTTCTCATATAGTGGTTATTATCAAGTCTGAAGGTTGCAAAGCCGGAGGCCGAGGACGTAGGGCTTTTATCCCGAACCTCGTAAAAATCACGGTGTACTCGTATCCCTTATCTTTACTTTCCGTATTCTTTTATAATTGTTAACTGTCGTCCCACTTGCTATTATCACGCGCAGATTTGATTATCGTTATAATTATAATTATAATTGTTTCTGTCATTGTTATAGTTTGCATAAGTTGTTGCATATAGTTTAAATCCCATTTTCCGCATTCGATTTGAACTAGCATTGTTAATTTTTCGAAAATCCAAAAGAAGTCATATTTAGCATATAACCTTATTCACCCACCCCCCACCCCCCTAAGGTTATCATATAGTCCAACAACTGAAACAACCAAAAACAGAGCACCAGAATTAGCAACAAAAGAAATCACTAAATTGCCAATTAATTAAACAGTGTTTAACTAATTAATCCCCTGCAATGGCGCAAAAAACTTGTTGCGTAAAAACGTGTGATTGTTTCTTGTGCAAGTGTACACAATCGCAATAAGTAATACAGTGAATAAGTGAGATCGTTCCCACGAGGATTAAGTTGTAAACAAATGTTTAATCAATGTAACAAATAGTGATTTGGGGTAAAAAGTAAATGACACACAACTTTGGGTAACAAACAATAAAGGTAAAAAGTATCAGGGTAATGAAAATCAGATTTGGGACAAGTTGAGATGCGATACTTCAATAAATCCATTAAAATGCTCAAAATGCTATGCTAAGTGCTGCAGCACTAGGTGCTGCCGCAATTGTGCATTATTCCTAATGCTTAACACTAGGCTTTAGTCCTCCCAAATTATTCCTAATTCAGAAAGGATTATTTCCCTAGGCTACTAGAGAACAAGCAGCTTTACACCTAAGTGTTGTACCTCATGGCTTATGCCTCTCCTATTCCTAGGACTCAAGCAAGGAACAACTATATTCCTATAGTGCAACATACCATGTCATCTTGTGAGATATAAATACAAACCATTCCTGTGAATGTATTTCTACTTAGATTAGACGGCCAACCCTAAGCTAAGATGGATGTAGTAAAACACACAAGATAAAGTGCTCAACACAATAACATAAGCATCAAGAACAAATTAACTTCATTAAATTCATAATAGCATCCCAACTACAGAGGTTTAGCTCATATTGAGCTTACACAACATTACAACTAAACTAAACATCAAGGGAAGTAGGAATTTCATACTAAAACCCGAGACGAGAAGTTCAACTACAAGTCTTGATACTGAGACAGCTTCAATGGTGATCCACCAAGCGATTCCAGCTCTCAAAATGTAGCTCCTTCGAAATTGAAGTAGTTCCAGTATTGCTGCAGCAATCAATATTCCAGCAACTGATTCTAAGTAACAATGGAGGCACGAAATCAAGAGGCTATTCCTATACCTCTGAAATTCGGCTTAACCTAATTCTGAGAATGTGGTCCTTTATATAGAGGAGGCTAGGGATGAGAGGTAACCCTAATTGGGGAGGCGCCTTTTGTCCTTTAATGAGGGCAAAAGGTCCTTTTTGCCCAAATCCCTAGGTCACCAACGAATATTCCATGATTGGCACGCACACCCACGTCTGGAGACAGCTGACAGGTGTCCTTTCCTCAATTTCCGCATTTCCTATTGCTTTCTCTCTCATGTTGTGTAATTTGGCATTGCTGCCACAATAAGTGCTGCAGCAATTAAACAAACGCATTAGACCACAATTTGGGCACCAAAGTGCCCATTATAACAAAATAAAGCTTGCACCTTAAATTATTCTAAACTAACATATTTACAACATTTAATCACTAAATTGCTTGCGAATAATCAATGATTTAAGCTTGAAATAAGAGGTAATAACAATCATATTTGATTGTTATCAGGGCTGTTTTGGGGCAAAGAAAGAATAAGGTATTCTATACCAATTACTATGCTAGTCGCACTCTTGATGATGCTCAAAGAAATTATACTACCACAGAGAAAGAGTTGCTAGCTGTAGTATTTGCATTTGATAAGTTCCGTCATTACCTTGTTCTTTCTAAAGTTATTGTTTATACTGATCATGCTGCTATTAGATATTTGCTTGGAAAACAGGATGCAAAACCCAGGTTAATCAGGTGGATTTTGTTGCTACAAGAGTTTGACTTGGAGATTAGAGACAAGAAAGGCTTAGAGAACTTTGTAGTGGACCACCTCTCAAGGCTTGAACATAGTGTGATGCAGGTCTCAAATGATGGGGAGATCAAGGAGGTTTTCCCTGATGAGAGACTTTTAGCTATTTCTACTATTCCTTGGTTTGCGGATATTATCAACTACTTGGTGGGTAAGGTTGTTCCCCCTGATTTTTCCTTTCAGCAAAAGAAGAAATTAATTTCTAATGCTAGACACTACTTGTGGGATGACCCTTACCTATTTAAAGTTTGTGGAGATAAGGTAATTAGGCGTTGTGTGCTTATGGATGAGGTAACTTCTATCCTTGAGCATTGTCACTCTAAAGAGGTAGGTGGCCACTTTGGCCCAAATAGAACTGCATATAAAGTTTTGCAATGTGGTTTTTATTTGCCTACTATATTTAAAGATGCTCATGATTTTGTGAAAGCTTGTGATAGTTGTCAAAGGAGTGGCAATATTTCTAGGCGTCAAGAGATGCCTCTAAACAATATTTTGGTTTGTGAGATATTTGATGTATGGGGTATTGACTTTATGGGGCCCTTCCCTAAATCTTTTTCAAATCAATATATTCTTGTTGCGGTAGATTATGTGTCTAAGTGGGTGGAAGCTGTAGCCTTACCCACTAATGATGTTCGGGTGGTGGTGAAATTTTTAAAGAAAAATATTTTTTCCAGATTTGGCACTCCTCGAGCCATTATTAGTGATGGTGGCACTCATTTTTGTAATAAACAATTTGAAAATCTTTTGAGCAAATATGGTGTCACTCATAAGGTAGCAACTCCTTACCACCCACAAACTAGTGGGCAAGTTGAAATTTCAAACAGAGAGCTGAAAAGGATTTTAGAGAAGACAGTTAGTGCATCAAGAAAAGACCGGTCTTTGAAACATGATGATGCACTATGGGCCTATAGAACTTCTTTTAAAACTCCCATTGGGATGGCTCGTTACCGTCTTGTTTTTGGAAAAGCATGTCATTTGCCTGTTGAATTAGAGCATAAAGTACTTTGGGCTTTAAAATTTCTAAACTTTGATGCTCAGCTTATAGGTGAAAATAGGTTGCTGCAGCTAGATGAATTGGATGAGCTCCGTCTAGGAGCCTATGAGAATGCCAAGTTATATAAGGAGCGGACTAAAAAGTGGCATGATAAGCGCATCCAGCAGCGTGAATTCCATGTTGGTCAGAAAGTTTTAATTTATAACTCACGTTTGCGTCTTTTTCCAGGAAAGTTGTGCTCCAGGTGGTATGGACCCTACACTATTACTCAGGTTTTTCCGTATAGAGTTCTTGAGGTATCTCATGAAGATGGTACCACTTTTAAAGTCAATGGTCAGCGTGTGAAGCATTTTGAGGAAGGGTTACTCCAAGTGAGCTATGTCACTGCCTTCAAGGATTGACCCTATTACCGTCAGGCTCGGGACGTTAAACAAGCGCTTCGCAGGAGGCAACTTGTGTTTTATTTCCTCTTATTTTTATTTTGTTTTGTCTTTTTAGGAATTAGCTCATTTTGCAAGCTCTTTCAGGGAAGTCACTCTCACTCTCTCTCTCTCTCTCTCATTTATTTTCTTTTGTTTCTATTTGATCATTTTGCATTGAGGACCATGCTTCATGCTAGTGTGGGGGAGGATAGTTTATTTTGTCACTTAATCTCTATTAATGCACATACCCACCATATATGTTGATAGCATTTTTTCTGGCCTGTTTTGAATGACTTATGCTTCAAATTGAAAAAAATAGAGATTTTGCCTTTAGGGGATCCCATAATTAATTTACTTGACAGACTTGTGCTTAATTGTAACTGTGAGGATGTCCTTAGGAAGCTGATAATTAGCATTTGTCCCTCTTGAGAACTTTTTGTGAACTAACTTCTAAATGTGAGATCTGAGCCTTCATAAGGGGATTGATACTAAATCATAAATTTTTACCCCTTTCTCTTTCTATGAGTGTGTTTCCCAATTTGCTACATTCTAGAATTCGTCTTTTGACCGTTTCAAGGCGAAAATTGATTTGCATCATGTAAAAAGATTTGGGGATTTAGGTATTTTTCTGGCCTCAGAGTTGCTTGATGAATTTATCCCTTAGTTTCCCCCTTTGAGCCTATTTGTTATATTTTTTCTTTGGTACCCAGATATAATTTTTTCTTTTCTTGTTTGTGGTAACCATTTGAAATTGAATGTGGAGCAACTATTGAAAATTACAATTTCGTCCTATATTTTAGCTGTCTATGTTGTTAGGACTGAAATTTCGTCCCATACTTTAGTTATCTATCTTGTTAGGATGATAAAAAAAAAGAAGTGAATCATGTGCTTACAAAAATATTTCCATACAAAGGAAACAAAATAGGAGTTATCATGTACTTACCTTTTCCACCTATGAAAAAAAAATGAAAAAAAAATTGAATTTATCTACTCAAGAAAGAGCCAAAGGGCACATCAAAAGAATGAAAGAGCCAAAGGGCAACCCCCCAAAAAAAAGAGTCTACTCAAGAGAAAGAAAAACAAATCAAAAAGATTCGACTCAAGAGAAAAAAAAGAATGCAGCAATGGAAGTGAAAATTAATTTGGAGTTTGGACAAAAATTGTAAAATAGATAGGAGCTCCATATTTGGTTTAAAGGGTTACTAGTTGTTTCTTGTTTTTTTTTTACCCCTTTGATTATCCCTTCTTTCTTGTTTCCTACCCTGCATGATTTCACCTCTTGCCCCATTACAACCCATGAAACCCCATCTTTCGCATGCATGTGAACTATTTAGTGGAGATTTGGTCAAATTACAAGCTTATGGTAATGTGCATTTTGTTGAAACTTGAGTGTATATTTCCCTAGTCCCTAAACACTTAGAGAGATTGTGAGCGAGTGCCCTTGTTCACAGAAACGTATTCTTCAGGGACATGAGCCTCTAATTAGGCAACCTATTAACACCTCATATGTGCTATATTGTATATTGTCTGTCATTGTGCTTCTAATTTTGGGTCTCTTATTTGTCTATCTCTATTACTTATTTGATAATTTTATTGAGCCAATAAATTTGCTTGAGGACATGCAAAAGTTAAGTGTGGAGGAGTTGATAAACTCGAATCTAATACATTTTTTAGCGATATTTTCAAGTCATTTTTAGAGCAACCATTATTATTTAAATAAATAAGTGACTTAATTTGTTGTAATTTTTGATAGAGATGGAGAAAATTTGAGAAAGATCAAAAATCTTGTTTGGAGCTATTTAAAAGAACAATTATATATGTTGGGTTAGAAATATAAAAGTGGGGGGCGCATGTTTTTAGTTCACACTGAGATAAGCCCAGCTTTATGGTATCAGCCCACCTCATGGTCATGAAAGAAAAGGCACATTACCCTAACTTGGAAAAAAAGTAAAAAGTGAGTGAGCTGTTAAAGAGTTGGCAGCAACAACACTTGTTAGGCACGGAACCCTAGGTTTTTTTATTATAAAAAGGAAAGCTTGCAACACAAAAGGGAGGTCAGGTAGAGGGAGACTAACGCAACAATGGACGCAAGAATTAAGAGAGGGCAGCGCCCTCAACAGTAGAGAGAAGAGAGAAGAAATTTTGCAACTGCACACAGCACCTTAGAAGTTTTGGATATTTGTTCGTGACATCGTGAGAGAGCTTCAGAGCAGAATACAGAGACTGGTTACAGGATTAGAATTTACTTAATCTCCGGGTTATTTTTATATTCTGTAATTCATGACTTTATATTTTACCAATGTTCTTGAACACTATGGATAGCTAAATTCCTTTTCTAGGGTCTTAGGTGGATCTTGCTTGATTAGAGACCTTTTAATGTCTTAATTTATATTTTGAATTCCCAATGTTTATTCAATTAATATTATCCTATTGCTTTATTACATAATTAGGATTGACAACCTTTGCATGTTCATAATCAATTAGTTGATCAACGACCGTACTGCAATTAATTGGTGGACCTATAGGATAATTGGGGCTATAATTAATGAATGACCAAACTTTAATTTAGTCTTCCAATCATTCAACCTTTTTGTGCTTTATGCTTTTGTTAAGTTTAAATTCTAGCATGACCAAACTAAGATTAATTTAGGGAAAAGAATATTAATCACGAATGACCAAACGGATTAATAGGTTTAGTAAAGGGATTGGTAATTGAATAAAATAAGGGAATTCAGGTAGAATTAGACGTAGAGGAATCGAACCTAGCAAGTGAAACCGAGACCCTAGGCTTCCCTCCGTTGATCGAACTTTTCAATTTTAATTCTTGTTATTTACTTCGTTTTATTTTAATTTCTAATACAACCAAACACTCGTTCGTCTAAATAATAATTAATCTTAAATAGTTTGGTACTTATTAGTTAATCCCTGTGGAGACGATATTTTTTTTATACTACTTCTGTAAGAGAGTACACTTGCTCTCAAGTGTGTTTTTTACGAAACAGTACAAAAGTGTATCTCTAAGATGTCTGAAAAGTAATATTTGAGATTTTATTGTCGACTAAAATCCAGGATCTTACAAAAATTATTTAAAAACTACTTGAAATAAGAAGGTGCAATGGGTATTTTTTTATGTTAACTGGGTATCCTCCACTTGCAACTGCAGACACTAATCATTCAAGATGGGTAGGACCACAATGGGCAGCAAAGCTCTCCCTCAAGAGTTAACGCTATTGTATTTCCAATGCTAGATTCGAACTCATGACGTTGCTAAAAGTAGAATCTCACTAAAATAATTTTTCATTAAATGATTGCAATAAACATTCAAAAAGAGGGATACAACCATATTTTCATGATTTTAAAAAAGTCGACGTCGATTCTAGTTACAACAAAAGTTGACTCTAGGGTGTTATTTGTACTTTCTATACGATAGTCATTGTTGGCATGTCATATATTTTAATGTTTTCTTCTACGATTATGATACAAAAGGGTATAGAAAATCACATTTTATTATTTGCGAAAGTCTACTATCAAAACCAAACCAAATAGTTAACTATAAGGCCAACTATGTGAATTTTGTTAGAAGGATTTATTATGTTTGTATTCAATAATTGATGATTGATAGTTGACTTTAAAGCCAACTCTAATTGTTTTCTCTCCTCCAAATCCATTTTCTTTCCAGTAAGAAGATCTACAAAATTTTCTTAAGAGATACCAATTTAAAGTAAGAAATTAACTATAAAAAGAAACACAAGGTCGTGAAGTGCATTAGTGAATGTAAACAATTAATTGTAGCTTAATTTTGTTATTGATAAGCTAGAAGATTAAATAACACCTCATCTCTAAACTTCTCTTCCACAAGGTAACAATCTCTCTTTCTCATCTTCATTCTTATTCTCATAATCTTTAAACCTTTATCATAAGTTTTTAGTCACTTTCTTTTCTTCTTCATTTACATGTTTTTACACTCCACATATCAATTCTATCACTTATATTTAGAATTGGTTTGTTAGAGATTAATTTTTTAATATAATCACTTTTTTCTCCCATGTTTTTAATGGAACTTGTATCAAAGTTATTGTTATAATGAGGATTGGGATCAAATGCGAGACTAATAATGTAGCTTCAATTATTCTAGCTGCAGAAACATAAACCCTGTTTTTTTTTTTTTATAAATAGCATAATTCCCTGATTTATCCTAAAAGTCTCATTTTAACGCTAATCATTTGATCCGGTGAAATATGACAAAGTCTCCTAGGTGATTTGATAAGTCTCTCTATATTCTAGCTTTTGATTTGGATCTAATCCAATGGTAACAATAAATCATGTATTGTAACCATCGGAGTAGATCAGATTCAAAAGTTAGGATGCAGAGTAACTTAATAAAAGTTACTCGTAACTTTAACCCTCCTCTTATTTAATAATAATAATAATAATAATAATAATAATAATAATAATAGTCATAATAATAATAATAACAATAATAATTTAATTTACTAACTTTTTGCTTGACAGTGGGAAACAGAGAAATGATTATAAACGTAACAGAGTCGAGGATGGTACGACCAGAGGAGGAGGTAGCACGAAAGATGGTGTGGATCTCAAACATGGATCTGGTGATGCCAAATTACCACACGCCATGCATATACTTCTATAAGACTCATAAGACTAACAACATTTCCAATTTCTTCGATGCTAAGATTCTAGAAGAAGCTTTAAGCAAGGTGCTTGTTCCGTTCTACCCAATTGCTGGTCGTTTCTGCCGTGATGACGACGGTCGTGTTGAGATTGACTGTGACGGTCAAGGAGTTCTTTTCGTTGAGGCATATACCAGCGCCGTTATTGATGATTTTGGTGACTTTGCTCCTACGCTTCAGCTTCGTCAGCTTATACCTGCTGTTGATTATTCACGTGGAATTGAAACGTATCCTTTGTTAGTATTGCAGGTGTGTTTCACTTTCTCTGTCACTCTTTTTTGTTTTATTAATTTTAGGTTAAAATGCAGTTTTCATTTATCTTTAAACAAAGTTCCAGTTTGGTATTTTATCATTTTATTCTCACTTTGGTCCTTTATGTTTGATATGTTTTAGTTTAGTCCATCAATATGTGACCAAATTAAATGAAACTGGACTCTAACTTGAATAAAATTTTACAAGGAATTAAACGGGAACCAAATTATGCTCAGAAAAGTGCTTATGTGCAAAATCTTACCAATGTGTACAAGAAAACTGGGAAATAGCGTCAGTCAATATTGGGGTTTAGCGTCGGTTCGGACCGCCGCTAAATTTCTTTCCGTCGGGTCTTAAACCGACACTAAAAATGGCGCCACTAAGCCAAACAACGTCAGTTTTTGCAACCGCTGGAAGTCACGATCATGTCGGTTGTAACCGACGCTAAATACAAAATATTACTTTCACTTTTTTCCAACTTTAGCGGTGGTTGTAACCGCCAGTAAACCTGTTATTTTTAATTATTATTTTAGGGGCAGTTTACAACCGCCGCTAAGCTGAGTTTTTTAAAAAAAAAAATTAATAATTTTTAATGAAAATTTATTCATTTTAATTTGGTACACTTCGACCAACCTATATAATAACAGTAAAATTTTCACTTTTGTCCATCTAGATAATTACATTAAACTACATAATAACAAATATAATTATATCACAATATACGGGAGACACTTGATCATAAATAATAACATAATAACAACCTTCTTGGTAGCATAAGAATATAAGTAGAATCTTACAATAACTCTCAAAAGTACCCCCATCAAAATAATAATGATATATCTATAAATCTATAAAGTAGCTTTTGTTAACACAACAATTCTACAAATAGCTCTTGTTAATAATGAATTCAGTTTTGGCAGCATCAATTCTTCTCTTCAAAGCTCCAATGTAAGCTTCCTTGAATCCATAGCCATGGACATCTACCTACATACAATGTGAAAAGGAACAAAGAAAGTAAATGATTGAAAATACCAAAATATAATAGCTCACAAGAAAACCAGTATCATCGCTTCATTAATTAATTATTCTCACACATTAAAACGTAGAAAGTCAAAGTAGATGCACACCCACACCCATAAAAGATTATTGTGTAACAAAATTAACAACTATAATTAAACAAAGAATGTCCAATTACCTAAAGAACTAAGCGACACATATTTGTTAAGAGAAATATAAATCGTATTTAGTAGCCCTCCAAATATAAGAGAAAGGCTTGACTTGGAGTTGGAGGGAACTCAGGACTTGCTTACCAGAGCTTTTCAAGAAGGAATCGCCACATATTGACAAAATGGAAAAAGAGCTTAGAAGAAAACTCACCAGCGGTAGTCTGGCTATATATTGACAACACTCCAATAAATAGCCTACTGAAAACTGACCTATAAAAGAAGCCAATTTACAGATATAGCTATATATGCAGTTTTCTTTTTCATTTTTTTATTTGTAAATCCCACACTCCCTTCTCTTAATAGAAGCCAAATCTTTATTGGCTGGCCTATAACATCCTTCTCTAACAAATTGATTAACAGCTTATGTAAAATCACTCTTCAAGGTCATTGGACATATATGTTAATTAAAGGTTTTTTTTTCCAGTCCTATATCTGAACCGTAACTAATAATGCAACCAGTTCTAGAAAGAAAAGAAATTTTAGATAACTTTTTATATACCTCGAGCTTTTTCTTCTGCAGCTGTCCAAACCATCTCTTATGCTTACCGTGTCAGTGAAGTCAGCTTCTGGCTGCAATGACAAACAACACTTTTGAATCTCTTCATCAAAATATCATGAGATAGTTCAAGTAAGCTCTGAATAAATATACACACCTTTAAAGTTGCATGAATATCGAGATAGAAAATATTAATGAAAATATTCGCACATTGTAATTACAAAATAATAAAACCACATTAGTAACATTACTAAGGACTATAATTTTTAACAGATACTCATAGATAAAGAAAAGTTGAGGAAATTTTAAATGATTATGAACCTTCTTTGTCAAAAAAAGTTGATTATGCATCTTCTAACAAATAAATTGTGACATACGTTTAAATCTGATTCTTCACTTCAACTTTTCAAAAAATCCTCTCATTTAATATTTTTATAGTTGTATATTGGAAAACCCAGGCATCAGCGATACCACAAAACGGGAGAGAAAAACAATTAAAAAGCATCAATGCACTACATTTTTTTTCTGAAAATAAATAGACAGGGAAGCAAGAGAGAGGGAAGCGAAATAATGTAAGATAGAGAAATGAAGCAAGGGAACCAACCTTACAGGAAGTAAGAGTCGCTGATGGTCCGAGTTGAAGGAATCGCAGCAGGTCCGATGAGGTGGGTGGCGGAGCAGACCTATTGGCAGTGGTATTCCTTTGGCAGAGCAGACATCACTGATTCTGAATCTGGGGTTTAGGGTTTGGTTAGAAGATAGGAATTGTGAGGAACTATTTGTTGAATCTGAGGTATAGGGTTTGGCTAGAAGATAGGAATTGTGGAAATCTGTTTGCGGAACTAACATTAGGATTGATTTTAGGGAACCAATTAAGCTAGCGCACAATAAAAAGTTTTGGATTTTAGTAATTAATTATGGGATGGAAGAATGTTAGTTTTCGACGACCGGAACCCTAGATTTCCTTTTTTATAGGCAAAATGTTTGATTTTTTTTTTTTATAAGCAAATATTCATTGATGAATCACACACTAGAGGTGCTCAAACCTGAACAACAAGTCAAAGTCAGAAATTGTTAATACAAATGGGGGCATTATGCCAAACCAAGAAAAATAGGAATTACTGGAACTAATACCGACCCTATAGATGAACAAACTTCAAGACAAACATTTGATATGAGCAATAATAGTGTCACTATTAGTTTCCTCCTCCCTAAGAAGAATACAATTCCGTGCCGGCCAAAAATTCTAATAGGTTCTCAACCAAATAATATATTTTAAGCATTCGCCCCCATCCAAAGGAAATGCTCTACTAAATCTTGGCAATTATGTGAAGAAAGATCAAGCCACACATAAACATTGGACCAAACACTACTAGCTAAATCAAAAAAAAGTTAAATACATTAAATCTTCTTGACCCTCCCTACAAGATAGACAAACGGTATCTTCTATAGAGTTGTTGAGAATTCTCCATCCAAAAGTAAGTACTTTGGATGGTATGTCAGTTTTCCGAAGCTCCTTAAAAACAAAGTTCCTTTCATTGATAACACCTGAATCCATAGTAGAGTCCAATATCCATATTCAATAATCTTCCTTCCCTAAGACCAGACTTACATCCTGCAGAATCATATAAAAAGAAGTTTCCTCCTCTATAGGAACCGGGTCAACACATTAATAAGTTTCCTCCACAGCAAGCTCCGCTGCCACACATTATTACTCCAAGCACCTACGTCGGACACCTTCACGTTTTTTGTTCGCAACCTGCAAATAAAGAAGGAAAAACCAGACGTAGAGGCTCTTTTACTCAGCCATTATGGTGCAAAAAATCTACATCATTACTATCTGCCTCTTCAATTTAGCTAAAAGAGCAATGTCAAAAAGCTCAAGGTTTCTAATACCAAGACCTCCTTCCTTCTTAGGCTTACACACCTTGTCCCGGGCCACCAATATATTCCTTTAACATCATCTTTTTTGGTCGAGACCAAGGTATCCACCGCCGAACGCAGTAACTAATCCCCTTCCTGGATTGGAGGCACCTCGAAGGGTGGGACAGCTGACCTAGGGATTTAAAGCTGCTCCATACCCAAGGCGAGGATCGAACCCTCGACACTTGGTTAAGGGAGGATGAGCCCCAACCGCCTCTCTCTCTCACTAATTTATTAATATTGGGGCTAATTCTCATTAATTATGTGTTTCGCTTTGGGAGCCTTTTTACCGGTGCAATCCTTCCCCAACCAAAGAAAGTGGTCCACATTATTTTGATAACACGAAAACTGAAAATCTAGCCATAAACAAACCTTGTTCCAAACTACAGTTGAGGAAGAGATGCAATACATCTTCTTGGTCTACCCTAGAAACTGGACACTTAGCATCATCTTCGAAAGAAATCACATGGCGACGAAGAAGTAAGGCACGAGTAGGAGGTAATTAACAATCAATCGCCAACAGCACCTTGCTCTTGTGGAAATTGACTTTCAACCCCGACACCAATTTAAAGTTTCTAAGAATGGTTTTTATACTCCAAAGATTATCCCAATTAGCTTTCCTTATCAAGATTGTATCATCTGCAAATTGCCAAATAGAAGAATGAATGTTATCCCCAACCGCAACTCCTTTGAAAGACCCATTCTCCCCTTGGTTGGACCCCCTTGCCTTAGACCACGCTTCACCACAAAATTCTTGGTTGGGCTTCGGTTCACTAAAATAGACAAAAAGCTTGAACAAACACAAGCTTTCATCCACTTATTCCATCCCAAGTTCAATCCCAGCCTCTCCATCATATAAAACAAAAAGATCCACGAGATAGAATCGTAGGCATTCTCAAAATCGACCTTAAAGAGTAAATACTCTTTCATTCTTCGCTTTGCCAAATCTACAATCTCATTCACAGCCAAAACTCCATCCAAAATTTGCCTACCCCCAAAAAATTGACAAGTCGATATAATATTGATTAGGACCTTCTTAAGCCTGCTAGCCCACACCTTTGCAAGAACTTTTTACACGCACACTATTAAACAAACACTAGTGCAGAAAAGGGATTTAAAGTCGGGCAAATTGGACTTTTAAAGTCGGACTGACGCCCGACTTATATCAAGGCGACTTCGTAAGTTGGAGGATTTAAAGTCAGTCGAAGGCCCGACTTAAAAAGTACGTTTTTAAGTCAGGCAAAAAAGAGTCCGACTTTAAATACCCCTTGGTTCGGTCAATGCGAAACACTTTTAAAGTCAGATATTAACTCCGCCCGACTTTAAAAGTGTAAGTTTTTTTATAAAAAAAAAAAATTATTTTGTGCTTCCCCTGCTATGTATTCTCTAGCTAATAGATATTAGCTGAGCCAAAATCTATCACAAACCTTGGACAACAAATAAACTAAATGGAGACATTAATTCATATGAATTGTATGAAAGAGTTGGATACCAAATACTTATTAAGAAAGAGAAAGGAACAACAACAAAACTGAATAACAATACTCATTAAACCAAAATATCAAGTGGTGGTCCTTGTGTACATATTATGTAGGCCACTTTATTCATACTGCTTTTGCAAAATAGCCTTACATATAAAACTACAATCACCAAAAAGAAGGAAAGAGTAATTTCTACAATGGTATGTGTAGCCCTCTACAAAAAAATAAAGAAGGCGCACTGGTATTCTCTCTTTAAATTGCAACCAAAATTAGGAAAAAAAGTTGCTTATGTTATGGTATTAAATAATTTAACATTGATATGTTATGCTATTAGCCAATTCCATTCAACATTGATGTGGGTGGCTCCATTTGGAGGTGTTAAACAGTCTGGCCTCCGAAGAGAAGGCTCCTCCAAATATGGGTGGATGAATATTTGGAGGTAAGAACAAAGTTAAAATTTTGATTAATCTAGAAGCATACCAGGTTCAAAGTTGTTATTGATCTCATCATGAAGTCAGGATTCCTTTAATCATATCAAAACAATCAACACCTAACATTACCTGTCAAGACGGAAGAGAAAAAAGGTATCATAATCCAATTCATAGAACGTATACACTTAAGGTGTAAAGAACAAACATTGCACTAGTAGCTAAAAATCAATCCATTTGCATGTGTATTCTATCTATCACCATAGACATACACACTTAAGGGGCGTCTTAGCATTCATCATATATTATAGATATAGAATTCTACTATGTTTCGTCACCATAGATAGTAGACGACCTTTACTTTTAGACCATCAGCAGTATTACCAACCTGAAAGTACTTGTTGATCCCCATTCGTTACAAAGCCTCGACCATATTTCTTCTATCAAGAGTTGAAACAAAAGCACAGGGGATGCGAGCTGTATAAACAGCTTCCAACTAGTCTTTCAAACCAGAGCTTGAAATCACCTGCTGAATTCATTATTCACCAATCAAATAAGATTGCATCCTCTGTGTTTGAAGTAAGTTTAAGGTTCTTTTAAGTGTTAGGATTGCAACCTTAATGAAAGAATGATAAGTTACAGAATTTAATGATTGAGATGAATGACTTGGTATACTTTCTTTATCTCTAAACTCTAGTGAAGAAAAAAATGAAATCTAAAAAATTATAATTAGGGGTAATAGACTAAACCCCTGTAAAATGGGAATGAATTTAATTATTATAGAAGCCTTTAGCTGCTCAGAATGCATACCGGTATATGGCATCTGCTACACCATCTTCATCATTGCTTAAACCAATTATGTTAGCCATAGCTTTGGTCTTCTCTGAGCCATTGCTAAGTGCTATGCCTAGAGAAGCTTGCTCATGCTTTTCAACTTCATTTTCCCCATCACCAATAGCCATTATCTCCTTAGTAGTAACACAAATTCTACTATCAAACACAAGAATGTTGACAGTAAAGACCTCAATTCTCCAGGGCTGTCAGGTAGTATAATAAAGAAAATTATTGCAGCGCTTCCTTTACTAAAGAATCCAACAACTGATATAATCAACATATTAACCATCGGATAAAGCCATGTATGCTTTGACCGAAAAAATAAAACAGAATTCTTGACCAATGGTTCCTTCAGGATCAATCAAATGAAAAGATTTACAATTAGATTTAGAAGCACGAACCCTTTGATTATTAGCTCTAAGGTACATAAGTTCATTTATAACACCAATACCCGTAACAATAGAACACATTAACCTCAATGTTTCAAAATCACCAAGTGAAGGTAAACGCTTAACAGCATACCCCACTTTCCTTCCATTGCAATACATAGTCCACAAAGGCATTGAACACAACGACTTCTCATTCTCATTGCTATTACCACTCTCTAACACAATTTTAAGTGTTCCTCAGTTATTCACTCAGCTATTTTATTTTATCCTAAAATAAAATGAAATTTAAAAGAAAACCCTAGAAAATAGAAAGAGAGTAACCTGAACTGAGTTTGGGATTTCCTTCTGCGATTTTCGATGATGTCGTTCGGTGCTACAGGGTTTTCTGGCGATTCCCCATCTTTCCTTCAGTTCTGTTCTGCGAGAGAGGGAGAGAAAGAGATCCTGTGCGCGAGGAGACTTCAAGAGAGAGCGAGGGAGAGGAAAAGCCATAGCGGAGCAACAGAATCAGAGCCGTGAAGGAGAGAAAAAGAGCTAGGGCAGAGACGGAGATGTGAGGAACAGAGCGAGGGACAGGAAGAAATCGTGATAATGTTATGAAAGAGGGAAGTACAAGCTTTTCGATTTAGGGTTTGTGTGGGAGTTGTTATATTCGGCGTGTTAAGTAAAAAACTTCAACATTTAACGTCGTACCTAAGAGTAGCCAGACTTAAAACTATGCGAGCAAGATACGGTTTTTGCCACCGTGTCTACCTTTTAAGTCAGACATCTGAAAGCCCGACTTAAAAGGTATAATTCTTTTCCTTATTTTACACTAGTGAAATAGGCCTATATTCATTCAAACCTTGAGGGTGGTTATTCTTGGGTATGAGAGATATGAAAGAAGCTGAAAAAGCTTTAGGCAAATGACTCTTGGCATGAAACCATGAAGAAAGCTACAGTGTCATTTTTCATCATATCACAACACTCTTTAATGAATCTCAGATTAAAACCATCTAGACCCAGACTCTTGTCACCATCACAATTCCACACTTTCGCCTTAATCGCCTCTTCTGTCAAGGGCGCCATCAACAAAGGATTATCATATCTAGAGATTTGATTAAAGGCAATATCTCCTAGAGTTGGACGGTTTTGAAGAGCTTCATCAAGATAATCTTCAAAGGGCCTTTTGACAATGGGTTTGGCTCCTTCAGCATCTTCCAGCAGAGATCCATTCTCATCTAACAACATAAGACAGCTCCGCCTCCTTCTATATCGCAAAAGGGAGTGAAAATATTTGAATTTGCATCCCTCTCCTTAACCACTTAGCTCTTGACTTCTGAAACAATAAACTCTCTTTCAACCGAATATCCTTTCAAAACTTTGGCCTCAAACGAACCTCACTATTCCAATTCTCAACGAGAGGAGTATGTGTTGCACGTGTATTGTTAGGGATTTTTTTATGAGTAGAACTAAAATTTGTTACTATGAGATTTAACCAATTACTTGACGGAGTGGTTCACTCAATAGAAATTCAAGTAATCGAAAAAGGAAAAAGGAAAGGGAACTTAAAAAATACGAACAAGGAAGGAAAAACCAACTTCTATATATTAAATCTAGATTTGGTCAAAATAAATAAATTAATAAAAGGTGTTCATTTTAGGCTTAAATAGCTTTTACCCCCTGCAAATATCACAAGAATCCTTATTCCACCCTGCAAAAAAAAGTTTTAAAATGAACCTTGAAAATTCAAAATCTTTCTAGTTAGGCCCCTGCTCTTAGTTTTTCTTAACAACGTTAACTTAAACTGAGCTGGATGTCCACGTTGGCATAACACGTGGCTAATTAGGGCTTATATCATCATCATCAACACCATTCATTCATCTGAAACTCTTATTCTCATTGAAACTTGTCTCATTCATCCAATTCTAGATTTATTTTTAATATTTTACCAAATTGTCAAAGATTTGAGAAAGTTACTTGGGGTCTTATCTACTGTGTTTGGACAGAGGAGGACCTTGAAAAAATAAAAATTGTTATTGTATGATAAGCTTTAGTGGTTCACCCAATTCTAGATTTATTTATTTTAAATCTCTTTTTATTTTATTTTACTATATATACATGCATGAGCCTTCGTTTGCTACTATCCAAACCTACATCTGTATACCGTTGGATTAAACAAGATCAACAGTTATAATTAACCTAGTCCCTAGAAACTCTGAGCCTTTTCTCTAGGACCTCACAAGCACGGGTTAGTGGGGTAAAACCCTAGTCACTCCTATTTCCACGGCGTCTTCTGTTTCTTGACCTTAACCTGTCTAACATTGTATGTCCATGTGAATTGAATACTTGCGCTCCAAGTAAGTATTCCCCGCCTCAGCCACAACCCTCCTCAGCCATGTCTTGCTTTTGGCCATCAGCCGTTGGTGCCTCAACCGAGTCACCTTGTGGCCGAGGTACCCTCCAACCGATCGAGTCTCAATGTGCCTCAATGATTCTCCTCAAACTGACCTTTTCCCGTGTCATGGCCAGTATTGCATTACTTTTTCCCTAGTGCGTTTATGGCTGCCTTTGCCTTGAATTCCCCCCTTTTTCACTCGACCAATAATTTAATTTGTTTTGGGTGTTAACAAAAACGCTACATAGAATAAAAAAAACATTGATGGGTTGTTGGCATCTTGTTTTTGTGCGAAATAATATTTCAAATTGTTTGATTTAAAAACGAAATGCCTTCTCTTATCGAAAAAATAATATGAAATGCCTTCATTTATTCCAACAAAATGTTTGATTTAAATACGAAGTGTTGTTATGGTCGTTGGATTCTAACTTGAATTCTAGTTAGAATAAATGAAAGCATTTCATATTATTTTTTCCGATAAGAGAAGGCATTTCATATTTAAATCAAACATTTTGCTAGGAGCGCAGGTATACTTAACTAGCGCAATTCAAATTGTTATTCAGCTATCCTCTCTGTTTCTCTCCCACTCTCTCTGTCTGAACTCTCTTTCAATTTCTCACTTTTTTTTCAGCTCCCTTTTTCAGAAATAGGCAGTCTTTTTGTTGCAACTAATTTACCAACAAAATGATGTTTTGATACATTTTTTAGTTATGGGTATTTTAGTATTTTTTTTTTGACACAATGTATTTTTGTATATTTGTAAGTGGTTGTTCTGATCAATAGAGTTGGTTGATAATCATGAATTTGAATGTTATTAAATACAATTTTCAAGTGTCCAACTGAATGTAGATTAAGACACATAAAAATTATGGTTAATCATGTTTATATTCGTGGTCAATTCAATTCAGTTCATATTTAATGAGTTACCCAACTATTAAACTGAAATTATCACAATTTTGAATTTTGTTTATCAAGTGTTACGAGTGCGGCAAAATAAATTTTAGGCGTCTAAATTACACTACTCTAAAATAAACTATACCAATTTAATGGACTTAATAAAATGTGGTGCAGGTAACACATTTCAAATGTGGAGGAGTCTCACTTGGTGTTGGTATGCATCATCATGTGTTAGATGGAGCTTCATATTTTCACTTCCTTAACACATGGTCAGATGTTGCTCGTGGCTTAGATGTTTCCATCCCACCATTCATCGATCGAACACTACTCCGCGCCCGCGATCCACCCCGACCCGTTTTCGATCACATTGAATACAAACCCCAAGAATCCACAAAACAAGGCTTAGACACTACTGCAGCAGCAGCCTCTATTTTTAAATTGAATCCTGAACAACTCAACAAATTGAAGGCTAAGTCGAAAGAAAATGGCAACACAATCAACTATAGCTCTTTTGAAATGCTAGCTGGTCATGTGTGGAGAAGTGTGTGCAAAGCAAGATCACTTCCTGATGATCAAGAAACCAAATTCTATATAGCAACTGATGGAAGATCAAGGTTGGAACCTCCGCTTCCACCGGGTTACTTTGGAAATGCCATATTCGGAACTACATCTATAGCTCTAGCAGGTGAACTTATGTCAAAACCAGCATGGTATGCTGCGAGTAGAATTCATAACGCGTTATCGCGAATGGACAACGAGTATATGAGATCTGCTCTTGATTTTCTTGAACAGGCTGATCTAAAAGGCGGTATTGGTGGAGAACCCAGTATGAAGTCACCTGATCTTGGTATCAGTAGTTTGGCTAGGCTTCCAATTCATGATGCTGATTTTGGTTGGGGAAGGCCTATATTCGTGGGAGTTGCTGGAATTGCATATGAAGGAATTTCTTTCATAATTCCAAGCTCAACTAATGATGGTAGCTTGTCTATTGCAATATCTCTTCAGCCTGATCATATGAAAGTGTTTAAGGATTTCTTGTTTGACATTTGAAGAAGTTATTGTATCTTTTGAATCATAGTCCCCACATGCTTTTGATGTTTATGGGACTAAAATCCTTTGGTAAGGTTAATAATAAAATGTAAACAACTTGATTTGATATTATAGTTAGTCTATGAGTTGAAGCATTTGGAAACTGTTAATGGGAATTTAGTTATTTATCATTTGAAAGACAACAATGCCAATGTCTTTGACCGGCATAATTTGAAGCATTTATTCATGTTGAGATTTTAAGTAAAATTTCTTAGGATTTAGAAAGAGAACTTTAATGTTAGATATAAAGATGCTTTTTATAAGAGGGCCAAACGTTAAACTGAAACAACATAGGATATATGTTAACTTAAGAAGCATCGACATAAATATGGACACTAAACATGACAATGACACCGGTACCCAAACACCAATAGTAGTTTTAAAAATAAAAGTGATTGAATATATCCACATGTATCAGTGTTCTACACGTCTTCAATATGAAGTGTCTGTACTACATACGAACTAACTTTAAGATGTTGAGGAGAATATTGATGTTGAAATTGGGTTTAGGCTTACACACAAAGTTGAGATCTTAGGTGACAGCAATGGTGCTGAGTTTCCAGATCGGCGTGGCTCGGTGGCGGTGATTAACATTTGCACCCGCATTAGCTGCTTCCCTCGTTGTGCTTTCTTGAGAGAATACATAATTTCCCGCATCTTCTCTAATGGCTTCCATTATTATGCTTCCTTAGTTTGCAACAGTTTAACAGAATAATACAAAAAAAAGTTAGTAGAACCAACAATGTGACACAATTTGAAGAAACGTTATTAAAAAGTTAGTAGAGCCAAAAATATGGTTCAGAGTCGGCCCTAGTATTTAATGAGAGAAGCTCCATCTTCTCTCTAACCTTTCTTCTTCTTCATCTAGAGGAGAGGGGTGGTTTTGGGTCACTTTTCTATGGAATCACCCCTCAGCATAGTTTTTTTCTCACACTTCATCTAAATAAGTGTTATTCACATGGCTTTTAGTTATTTTTGATTTCATCGTCTAAGTGCAGTGCCATTTTTTGTTCGTCGTCTAGTGCAATGTAGTTTGATTTTCCCGTCTTGTTACGGTGTCTGTTCCGTTCGGATTGAGAGATCAACCCCGACTTGTTACAGATTCAACTAATGAAGACTTGGCCGTCAATGCTACAGATCCGGAGGCATGAGTACTCTGGCGGCTTTATTTTTGCCACTTTTTTAAATATTTTACCGTTTTATGCTATTAACTTGCATGTTGTGAGCTTGTTCGTAGATTCATCATTTTTAGTTTTTGCAAAATGTAATTTGTATTGTTTTCGATGTAATCGACTGATTTGAAAGAATGAATACCTTATTTTTAATAAAAAAATAGCACTCGTACTAATGAGTTGGTTTGTTTGCATGTTGGTATTTGATGAGTTTCGAGCTTTATGTTTTGAAACTGAACTGAAATTTGCATACAAATTACACAAGCTTGGTAAGGCTCGAGTGCATAAAACAAAGATGAAGCATGTAACAAATCTCATTCTTATTGTTTTCTCAAGAAGTATATGGAAAATGGAGAAGAAGTATGTGAAGAAAGAGATTTGTTACAATATATGTAAAATGTAGAAGAAGTATGTGAAGAAAGAGGATATGTTTCTTTATGTAGTAATGTGATTGTGTAGAAGCGAAGCAGGGTGTTTGCTGTTGTTAAGAGTATCACAACGGATGCCATATGACATGAAAAAATGTTTATACGTGGGAGACATTCCTTACTCTACAAATTGGTTTTGTAGAGTTGAGTTAGGCCCAATCCAAATTTTAAAAGTTGCATTTACAGCCTCGATTCTTGCTCTGCATCAGATTCTTTGCCAACTTGTGTGTACGTAATATCAATTCTCAGCCATTTTGAGAATGTATTTCACATGCTGCCTTCTAATTAATAAGTTAAAGTACTTGGTTTCTCTTGGAACATAAAAACTTCAAATCGTTTTCAGGAAATTATTGCACTCATTTCCTTTGAGGTAAGCTCAAGTACACTCATTGGGAGTTTTTTATACATCAACCCAAAAGGAATCAAACACAAGTGAACCCACAAACAAGGAAAAAGGTCTAACAGAAATAATTTGTCGAGCCAGAGTAATATATTATAAAAGACCTATGATGCTACGAAATAACATGGAATCTGCATAAGTTGATTTATCATGCAATTTCAAAGGTTTGCTTGTATAGAGAGGAATGGTTGTTGGCTTTGCTCCATCCAGGTGCTTCTTCAACCCCAATAGGGTTACATCCATTAATGGATTGGATTGTATCCATCGGTTACAAAAAAAAATATTAATGGATTGGATTGTATCCATCCATTTGATTTGTGGATGGTTGTAATCCATCCATTAATTTTTTTTGAATCCAATGGATTACAAAAAGTAGACAATTAAAATCCATTAGATAATTATTAAAAATATTTTTATAAAAATATATATAAATATATATATATATATATATATATATAAATATAAATGAAAATATATATATAAATAAATATAAATGTAAATATATATATATATATATATCTATAAATATTTATAAATGTATATATTTATATATTATATATTATATATATATATATATTGATAAACTCTAATTTAGTGCATTTATTAGAGATATTTTGAGCTGTTTTTAGAGTAATTATTACTGATTAAATAAATAACTGACTTAAATTACTCTATATTTGCAGGAAGGTAGAAAAAGAAAATAATATAAATGTGGGCTGAAATTAGAAGAAATGTTAGAATAAAAGAAAGCAAGCGCAAGCCCAAGCCCATTAATGCAAGAAGGCCCACAGTAATAAAAAGAAGATTCTCTTGGAGATTTCAATTAAAAGTGATGCACATGTGACTTGGAGAGAAAGAAAGAGGCATGGAGTGGAGAGCAAGCAACACATATTTAGGAAGGATCTAAATCCTAATATTTAGGGATTGACATATCTTGCAATTAAAAGTGGAAGCAATCTTGACTTGATCCTTTGCTTGGAGAGAAAGAAAATGAACTAATATAAAAGGAGAGCTTCACTTGTGAAAGGGGGCTAGACACCACATACACATCCTGACGCCAACAGTAACGCATACGAGGGGGAGAGTGAAGTTTTGGATATCCATTCTTGACACCGTGAGAGAGCTTCGGAGCAGAATACAGAGACTGGTTACAGGATCAGAATTTACTCAATCTCCGGGTTATTTTTATATTCTGTAATTCATGACTTTATATTTTAATCCAATGTTCTTAAACACTATGGATAGCTAAATTCCTTTTCTAGGGTCTTAGGTGGATCTTGCTTGATTAGAGACCTTTTAATGTCTTAATTTATATTTTGAATTCCCAATTTTTATTTCAATTAATATTATCCTATTGCTTTATTACATAATTAGGATTGACAACCCTTTGCATGTTTATAATCAATTAGTTGATTAGCGACCGTACTACAACTAGTTGGTGGACCTATATGATAATTGAGACTATAATTAATGAATGACCAAACTTTAATTTAGTCTTCCAATCATTCAACCTTTTTGTACTTCATGCTTTTCTTACATTTTAATTCTAGCATGGCCAAACTAGGATTAATTTAGGGAAAAGAATATTAATCACGAATGACCAAACGGATTAATAGGTTCAGTAAAGGGATTGGTAATTGAATAAAGGAAAAATTTCTCTCCAGGTCCCTTAACTTATTTATTTGTAACGAATAGGTCCCTTAACTTTTTTTTCTAACGCAGAAGTCCCTCAACTTATTTATTTGTAACGAATAGGTCCCTTAACTTTTTTTTGTAACACATAGGTCCCTTAACTTTTAAAAACGTAATAGTATTGCCCCTTTTAACTCATTTAAGGGAGAGATTTTAAGGGGAAATGGCGTTACGTTTTTAAAAGTTAAGGGACCTATGTGTTACAAAATATAAAGTTAAGGGACCTATGCGTTACAAAAAAAAATTAAGGGACCTATTCGTTACAAATAAATAAGTTAAGGGATCTATGCGTTACAAAAAAAAGTTAAGGAACCTATTCGTTACAAATAAATAAGTTAAGGGACCCCGAGAGATATTTTACCTTGAATAAAATAAGGGAATTTAGGTAGAATTAGACATAGAGGAATCGAAGCTAGCAAGTGAAACCGAGACCCTAGGCTTTTCTACTTTGATCGAACTTTACAATTTAATTTATTGCGATTTATTTCTTCGTATTGTAGTTTCTACAATCACCAACACTCATTCGTCTAAATAACAATTAATCTTAAATAGTTTGGTACTTATTAGTTAATCCCTGTGGAGACGATATTTTTTATACTACTTCTGCAAGAGAGTACACTTGCTCTCAAGTGTGTTTTTACGCAACATATATTTTTAAAAAGCAACCACCGGACCTCCACCACCCGCGGCCGCCGACCACTGCGAGTCACTGGAGAGCCGCCACTGGTCGCCAGAGCTCCGGCCGACCACCGCCAAACTTCTATTTAATTATTTATTTATTTAATATAATATATATATATATATATATACATATATTTATAAATATAGAAATAGAAAGTTGGGCCTAATGGATGGATTGGATATCCATCCATTAAAAAGTGGTTGATGGATGGATTGGATGGGCTTTTTTTCTTCAATGGATGGATTGGATTGATTTGTTTGGTACAATCCTAATGGATATAAATTTTTAAATGGATTTCTCTATCCATTATAATCCAAATCCATATCCATCCAAACCATCCATTTTGACACCCCTAATTTGCTACAAGTTCAGAGTCCGTCTTGACATGCAGATATGGAGCACAATAGTTGGAGTCCAACAAGAAATGCTTTGGAATCCACCTGATTGTTGATGGCCTTAAACTTGAACTGGATTGTCTGCTCAACCTAGATTCCCGTTGGACTTTCTAGCATTATCCTAGCTTCGCTCACTTGAGTGTTTGAAGATCTGTCCACATAGAGGGTCCATGCTCCCTTTTCAGGCATCTTTGTGAGCTCAGCTATGAAATCAGCCAAAACTTTTGATTTGATGGGACCTCTGGTTTCAAACTTGATATAAAACTCGAGGAGTTCCAATGACCATGCTACCATTTGACCTAGTAGTTCAAGCTTCTGCAGTATTTTTTTTTATTGGACAACAAGGAACAACTACTCAACCTTCTGATATCTAACTTCAGCTCTGTGGAAGACTTTGCTAGTGAAGTAGATTGGGAAGTGTTATTTTCTCCTTTCTTCTAATAGCGCACTGTTAGTAGCTTGTTAGGTGGAAGCCAAGTAGAGCAACAAGATAGTTCCACGGTTAGGACGAGTGAGTATTGGACGTGAAGCAAGGAAAGCTTTCCACCCACCGAAGGCCTTCTCACATTATTCTCTCCACTCAAGTTAGCATCATTTTTCAACTCCTTGTAATAGGGAAGATATCGATCAGCCGATCTTACCATGAATCTTGAGAGTGTTGCAATTCTATAGGCGAGCCTTTGCACGTCTTTTACCGAGATGGGACTTCTCATCTCAATGACAACTTTGCATTTTTCAAGGTCGTATTCTATTCCCTGATGGGTGATCATAAACCCAAGGAACTTTCCCCTAAGTACCCCAAACAAGCACTATCTAGAGTTAAGCTTTATCTTGTACTTTCTCATTACTTGGAAAACTTCCAATAAGCTGTCGTAGTGTCGGCCTTCTTCAACCTTGATAATTATATCGTCTATATCGACCTCGATGTTCTTGCTGAGGTGGACTGCAAAGACTTTGTCCAACTAACGTGGTAAGTTTCTCTGATATTTTTCTAGCTGAATGGTGTGGCCATGTAGGTCATGAGGTAGTCTTTTGGGAATCTAGAGGATGCATTTTTATCTGATTGTAGCCTGAGTAGGCATTTATGAAGCTTAGCACCCGACACCATGGCATCAGTGGTAATGGGTATGAGTCTTTTGGGCAGAATTTGTTCAGGTCGGTGAAGTCCGTACACATTCTCCACTTCCCATTTATTTTCTTCACCAAGACTATGTTGGAAATGGGTACTTGATCTCCTCGATGAATCTGGCTTTCAGCAACTTGTTTGTTTCTTGTCAATCTGCTTGGCATTTCTCATATGCCCACTTTCTTTTCTTTTGGGACACTGGTCGAGCTCGAGGCTCAATGTATAGTCTCGTGCAAGCCAACTAAATGTCTATTCTGGGCATGTCTTCGGGACCCATGCAAATAGATTGGATTTCGAGGTCAAAATCTAAATTAGGGTTTGCTCTTCGTCCTCGGGAAATTGAGTCCATATTTTTACTTTCATCCCTAGGCCAACGACCTTGACTTGCTTTGGTGTCATCGACGAAAACATGTTGGCGCTTGTTATATCCCTTGGGATCGAGCTCTAGCATTGTACATCAATCTATTTTGACTTCTCAAGTGGTTTCCTCTTTCTCTAGGTGAGTACTCTTGCTCATGCTGTTGACATAACACTCTTGCTCAAGAGGTTTCCTCTTTTTGTGTTCAAAATTTTATAAACACATTTAAATATATTTAACTATCAAAACATGGGTATTTTTGCAACACATTATCTGTACCTTTTGATCACGCATTGGTTGCAAATTAAACCGGTTCCAAAACATTTTATCTAAATTGAAAAAAGAAATCTCCAGTACTCGATAGTAAGTTGAATAATACAACAATCCTATTGAACCTCTCATTTGAAGCATTCACATACCAACTGGTTCTGATATCACATATCAATTTTTATAAGATACATATCTCATCTTAGACATTCCCCCATGTTAAACAGTACATGTCTTCCCACAATATGTAAATACTTCATTGAATGAAACAACGAATCATAAAATCACATGATCAAACCGCAAAGGTACGAGACGGTGAACAAACAACAAATCACAAAATCAAATAATCAAATAGAATCAAGAGGCAAAGATATGAAACGTCGAAGACGACGATAATGAAACAACAAAAATCCCAGAATCAAACAGCGAAAATCTTAACTATCACAGAATGAAATAGCAAAAATCTCAAGAACAAGCTTCTAGAACTTATATTTTACATTAGAGAATAAATAAATTAGAGAGAATTTCAGAACCTTACCTCAAAACAAACTGCAAGACGTGAAGAGATGAGTAATAGAGAGAGACGCAAAGATGCTGGGTTTATACAGACGAGACACAAAGCAGAAGCAAGATGCGATGCAGACGGGGCGCGAAGTAGAGCTAAATTGAAGAGCAAGACACTACAAATGGGAGTATCGATTGAGAGCAAGTTGTTGAAAGAGACGGGGTCATCGATTGAGAGACTAGGGTTTCACGCTAGGGAAATTTGAGGTAGGGAAATCGATTTTTTTTTTTTGGACAAAGTTGATTGATGCATTCAAAGGGGCAAGGCCCAAACTAAACAACTACATAGTTGAACATGTTCGACTGGGTGTAACTGGGAAAATAGCAGGGTGCAACAAATAAAACTACTCAAAAGAAAAAACAAGGCCCAGAAACAAACAAATGACCCAACGAAACCCGATCTAATAACATCAGATTAACTAGTTACGCGAAAGAGGAAAAGATCAAATGCGCAGCTACACCTTCGTCAAATGAACCACCTACCACGAACCACCCCAAATCAATAAATGCAACTACTCCGCAACCAACATAGCACCAGAAATTACGAGAATAAAGCTTTCTTGTCCCTAATCAGAGCTTCACGCAGAGCTAATGGTGGCTTCAAAATCCAATTTCTAGTGAGCTCATCATCCACCATGAGAGCCGCAACGATATGAACAACTTCATTTCCTTCTCGTTTCGTCCAGGTAAAACCACAAGCTACAAATTTACATTTAAACAAGATAATAATATCTAGAACAATGCCTCTAATCTCTTCTTTCATGGTGTTTTCTCTGCATGCTTCAATAAGCACCTGATTATCTGATTTAAATATCACATGAGGCATGGATAGATTTGATGCAAGCACCATAGCTTCCCTAAGCCCTAGGGCTTCAGCAATCAACGGAGACGAAGTCATAATCTTCTTCGCCGCCACGGTAAACAAAGAACCCTCCCAATCTCTGCACACTATACCAATTTCCCCTCTTCTTGTTACTGAATTGAACACAGTATCTACAATATTAATTTTGATAGCTGGGGTGCGAGGAGGTCTCCACCCAAACTTTGTCTCAGAGCTCTTCTCCTGGGACTGTATAAATTCACCCCAAATGCTCATTATTTGAAAAGTAGTACCCATAGGGTTAGGAGGGGTACCATTGAAGGAAGCCTCATTAATTGTCTTCTAGATATGCCACAAGGCAAACATCAATCTGCTAATAACATTCTCATAAGGACCAGGAAACCCTTCTAGGAGAGTCATATGATCCATAAGCCATTGTTGAATAGTAGATAAACCCATTCTATTAGGGAGAGCGCCAAGCTGAAGTGCAAACCAGCAAGGTTCTGTTCACAGGCAGAGAAGGAATAAGTGCTCCAGTGTTTCATGTTCATTGCTGCATATGGGGCACATAAAGCTTCCAACTATTTTCCTTCTCCAAAGTGCTTCTCTAGTAGGGAGAGCATTATAACTTAGATTCCACATGAAGTGCTTGACTTTCTCATGGACATTAGATTTCCAAATTACCTTCCACAGTTTTGAAGTTGGGTTATTAGAGCTAGAGGTATTCAAGGATGGTTGGGGTGTCAATTCAAGGAGTCTTTTATAGACTGACTTTATTGAATACCTTCCATCATTTGAGTGTGGCCACATAAGCATATCTTCATTTGAAGTCCAAGAGATTAGAGTCTTTATCACATCTAAGGCACATTTAGAGATTATACAGTTCCTGATCTTCAGGAAGTTCCATTGGTGATCATCTGTGATGAGATCACTGACATAGTAGACATTTGCATTAGAATTAAGCTCCACCATACTCCCATTAGCCAGCCATCTATCATTCACTATATGAACAGAGTTTCCAGGACCAATACTCCACCTCCCAGAGTCTTGAAGCATTTTCCTACCTTGGATAATACTCTTCCACACCCAAGAAGACCACTTACAGTCTAGCATTCCAGAAATTAGAATTATGAAAGTAGATGCTTTTTATCATACTTGCCCAATATGAATTAGGACCGTGAATTAACCTCCAGACCTGTTTAGTAAGCAGGGCATTATTTAACTTTCCAAATTCTTTAAAACCTAGGCCACCTTGATCTTTTGGAGAACACAAGATATTGATGTTCTTCTAATGAATGCCTCTAGTCCTCCAATTCCTAGCCCACCAAAATCTACCCACAGTAGCAGTTAAGTCAGCTCAAAAAGTCTTGGGTAATGCAAGAATTGACATCACATAACTCGGAATACCAAGGTCTTTGCCTACTTGGTTCAAGAGAGAACCCTTCCAACCCTCCATTTTAGACAACACCTTCTCCTTAACCTAGTTGAGTCCTTGAATCTTAGCTCTTCCCCAATCAATAGGAATACCAAGGTATTTCCCTGGGCTATTCTGGATAAGGATAGATGTAATAGTGAAGAGGTTACTCCTCAGAGCATCAGAGACCAGAGCCCCACAAATAATACCAGATTTAGCAGTATTAGCAGTAGTAACCCCACAAATAATCCCAGATGCTTTAGTGAAGCAGTTCAGAATATTGATACGTTGATAGATGTCGATCTGTTGAGTTATCATTTGAGAAAATTATGGCATCATCGGCAAAGAATAGGTGAGCGAGAGTACGGGCAGAAGGAGCCAATTTGATTCCTTTAAAAGTATCATTTGAGTGAGCCTTAGTTATAAGCCTGGACAAAACATCAAACACCATAATGAATAGATAAGGAGATAGGGGATCCCCTTGTCTCAACCCCCTATTAGGTATTAGCTTCCTTGATTAAAAGCCATTGACCT
Organism: Astragalus glycyphyllos; assembly: GCA_963573325.1. Taxonomy (NCBI): domain Eukaryota; kingdom Viridiplantae; phylum Streptophyta; class Magnoliopsida; order Fabales; family Fabaceae; genus Astragalus; species Astragalus glycyphyllos. The sequence goes on along the minus strand of OY754310.1, from coordinate 12,601,331 downwards.
GATAGGAGTATGAGACAAATGTAACTAGAGCCATCACTCTTTAAACCAATCACAATTAAAACCAGAAGCCTCAAGCACCTTTTCTAAGAACAACCAACTGACCCTGTCATAAGCCTTGTTCATATCAAGCTTCATCCAGTAACTTATAGGTCTAAAGATTGGGTACCATTGGAATTAAAGCCCCTACTGTATGATTAATATCCTCTCCCAACATCCCAGTTTAGAAAAAGTTTTTAACTGCCATGGAAACATCCCCTTTAATAGTTTGCCAATTCTTTTGCCAATTCATCTCATAAGTTACACAAGGTGGGCTAACATTTAGACAGTCATCAAAGTCAGTACCTCTGTCAAGAGTATAAATGTCAGCATAAAAATTTCTAATACTTTCTGAGATTGCTTTGTGACCCTCCATCCACACATCATTCTTGTCCTTGATCCTCAGCAGCTAGTTTCTATCCCTTTTATGCACAGTGGAGGAATGAAAAAACTTGGAGTTTCTGTCCCCATAATTTGGCCACTTAACTCTAGACCTTTGACCCTAGTACTTTTCCTCCTACTTCCAAAGCGCATCAATTTTTCTCTGATTCTTTTAACCTGCTGCTAGTCAATATCATTTGCTGGAGTGTTAAGAAAGACTTGAAGCTGATTCATCAGAAAATCAATCTGCTTTGCTACATTTCTAAAGGTCTTATGATGTCATCTGCTCAACTTAGTTTGACAATTCCTAACTTTGTCATTCCACTTGTTCCAAGCCTCAGTATGGTTACTTGTCCATCCTTCCTCCACCGCCTGCCTACACTCCTCATGATCCTCCCAAAAAGCCTCATACTTAAAAGACCGTCCCCCTAGAAGATTAGGTTTAGGTTTCAAAATCAAAGGGGCATGATCAGAAATAATAATAGGTTGAGCCAAGACCACTACATTAGGAAAATTCTGCCTCAAAGCCCAGTTAGCCAGCACCCTATCAATTCTCTCTCTAGTAACAAAGCCATCTCTTGGATTACTGATCCAAGTGTACCCACTCCCATGAAGCTCAAGATCCATTAATTCAGACTTTTTTTAGGAACTCCCTAAACCTTTCAATGCGGCCATTCTCCAATGGCCTACGCCCCTCCTGCTCAGCTAAGGAAACCATCTCATTGAAGTCACCAATGAAACACCAAGAGCCATTATTTCTTGGTAGGAGAGCCAATAACCAGGGCCAGAGCCCTCTCCTAGACATGGTAGTAGGATTACCATACACAAAAGTGATCTCAAATCCTATACCAGACCTTCTTTCCTTAGCTGCAGCATTAATATAGTTCTGACAATGAGATAGAATTTGCATCTCGTAGTAGTCATTCCAAAATAAGGGTAATCCTCCGGATAAACCTTGAGCTTCAATACAAAACCAACTTATGCAAGTCATTGTGATAGAGGGGGCATGGACTTTCCCGTCGCCTCTTTATTTGGTTTGTAACCCATTGAAAACTTCCCAAACTGTCCTCCAAATGAGTTGTCAGATGCAATGTTAGCAAAACAAGCTTGGAGTACTAATAAAGTTTGGGTTTTTTTTACCCCCACTTATTCACAATATACCTCCACATAATTTTTTATCCCCACAATACCCCTAATAAAAATGTTAAAAACGGATTTACCTAACACAATCTTTAATTCGTTTCGGGTGAAATAAAAAAACATAAGTATGTTGATGTAGGTAAATCTGTTTCAGTAAAAAATAGGCCAACGAAACTACAGAAAGGAAAATAAATCCATTTTAAAAAATTTTAAAAAACGGATTTACCTAACACAAATTTAATTGTCTTCGTAAAGTGATGATAACAGATTTACCTATTTATAAGGTAAATCCATTTTGTTTTTCTCAAAACAGATTTACCTATTAAATTTATAAATCCCAATCTCTTAACACACTCAAATATTGATACATGACAACCACATCCCCATAGTCCGACTGCCATACCTGTTCATAAGACTCGTTCCCCAAATGAAGAGAAACAAGGACCTGTTGACGACCAATATCATATGACATCCGATTAACATTTCCATTGACGACTGATCTGTAGAAATAAAAAGGCTCAAGTAATCCTTGACAAGGGAATTTCTGTTCAATCTTTTTCCAAATATTGGTACCCAATGTATAAACCTTAACTTCTGCTTTTAAAAAACATCCTACGCCTGTCATAACATTTATGAAAGGGTTTAATAGAGAAATGATTATATCCAAACCCATATATTGTGAACCTTACTCTCTCTGGATGTGGATTTTGCAAGCCCAATAGTAGGTTGAATTTTCTTTTGAAAGAGTTTCATAAAAGATCAAAATTGTTATCGGGGGCAATACAAATGATGCCATCGCAAGAGCCAACAAGGCGATGGTAGGGCTTCTGATTGCTGAGAGGGTGTAATCCATGAGGCAGGGAGTGATGAGGTGATGGCGCTGGATTGACATCTGAAAATGCTACTTGGAGAATTGTTTATTAGAAGAAATTAGCAATAACCAATACTTACAGACACACTTGAGTTGCATGAGGTACTTGACGGGGAGTCTACTCAGGATTTGCTCTATGACCTTGACTGGAAGAGCCACTGCAAAAAAAATTAAAATTAAAAACAAACGGACGAAAAATGGAATTAGGTAAAGAACAATAGAAAACGGAATTAGGTAATTCCGTACAGCAGCAAAAACAGATTTACTTACTTCTGTTGAGCTTCAACGAAAGTAGGTAATTTGTGCGCAGCCCGAAAATGGAAGTAAGTAAATTCGTTTAGAACGAAAACAAAACAAAACAGAATTAGGTAAATTCGTTTAGAAGGAAAACACAACATTGTCCAACGGATATAAATGAAAAATGGTAAATGTTTTGGATTTTTGTAAAGTTTTAACGGTATTTTGCTCCTTTCACTCCCACGTGGGGTATATTCCTCTTCTCTTTTCTGGAATTGAAAAATTACTCCATCCCCATAGAAACTCATTCAGAAGCACGAAAGCTTGTCTATGGTATTTTCAATTTTTTTAATACAAAACCAGCCATGATAGGATCTTCAGTTTATTTTACATGCATCGTGTACATAATTGAAGAATCTTATTTCTTCTTCGATTCCTTTTGACCAACTTGATGTTTGTTCTATTGTGATTAGGTAGTGTGTGTTCTATTGTAAAAACAAGAATCCCTAATTTGAGACCAGAATCAAATCCCTAATCTTAATTTCAGAATCAAATCCCAAATCCGTAGCACGTGAAGAGGAAGATGACGAGGACGAACAAACGATGATCGAGAACGAAGGTTTAGATTTAGTTACTTTGCCATGTTGAGAAGAAGAAGAAGAAGAATATGAGAGAAATCCATTTATAGGGGAAATGAAACTTGGATATGTTCTGCGTTGACGGTTATTGAAACTGATTCGAAAACTGTAACCGTAACTGTAACCTCTTCTACTACGAATTGAGTAGCAGGTGGTGACGTTGAAAGCAGTTGCATTGAAGAAGTTGCCACGAAGTAGAAGAAGCAACACCAAGCAGTTTTTAGAAGCAGCAACAAGAAGAACTTTGTTTTTTAGTTGTTTGTTTTTTTAATTTTGTTTTTTAGTTTTAGTTTTGTTAATTAGTTTCAATATTTTTTCAGAGGTGGCATTCATAAAATTATGTGGAAACTGTAGCAATGTGCCAGAGCATAAAAAATGGCCACACAACTAGTGCCACGTCACCCCTGTTAGTGAATTTTAGCTGCAGCGACTAAAAGTACAAATGGAAAATAATGTAGGGACCAAAAGTGCCCAAAAAATTTTAGAGGGACCAAAAACAAAATTCGCTTCATTTATAGGGACCAAAAACATATTTAACTCTTTTCTTTACAAAATATATATTAATAAGAAAGGAGTGCCAGGGGTACTACAGCCCTTACAGATACAAGGGCCTAATTAAAACCTCCACGGGCCAAAACCCCATGGGACAAGGATTCAAGGAGGAAAAAGAGTACCCCCGGAAGAACGAGACAAGTAGCCAAATTACACTGAATACATACAAATAATAGGATTTCCTCACTAATCAGAAATCTTTAAAACTGAATCGCATTCTTCAATGCTAATGAACCAACTCCATGATATAGTTTAAACATGATTGACATCCACTTGAGAGTTAAAGACTTGATCCCTAAAGAGAATATGGTTTCGATGGATCCAAATACACCACGTGACTGCCATCCAAAGCAAATAGTTCAATCTCCTACCCTTCATGGGTTCCAACCTGAGACCATGTACCTTGAAATGCACAACTCGAACAAGAGAATCCATAATCGCAATGCCCATCCAATTATGAATAGAAATCGAAAATGACCGAGAGCACCTGCACAAAAAGTCAGTGGAAAATAGACTCATCCTGCTCAAAACAAAAAGGACAACACGACTCTTAATGGTCCTTAATAATACCCTTAGAAATAAGAGCATCACGAGTTGGAAGCTTTCCCAACAACAATCTCCAACCGAAAACCCCCACCTTATTGGGAATCAAATACTGCCACATATCATCTAAAGTGCTTTGAGTGTCGCTATGCAACCTATCATGATGCATCAGATTCAACAAAAAAGTATAACAAGATTTAACCGTAAATGCACGAAAATTATCAAGCCTCAACTGCCATCGATCTTGCTAGCAATCATCAGGATGAATAGAATTTAAAATGTCCAAAAGCAGGTCAGAGTCAGCCCTCTACTCCGTAGACAAAACACACTCCCAATCGAGATTCCAACATCCGTGCTCCCTAATACTACCATTTTTAAACTTTGCCAGATTGAATAGGCTAGGAAACAAGTCCTTAAAAGTCTCAATGCTATCCCACTTGTGCGACCAAAAGGAAATCGAATTCCCCATACCCATCATCGGCCTAAGGGCATAAACAAAGGCTCCCTGCCACGAAGGCATGCCATCTTCCAAAAGTAATAAGTCTCTCCACCATAAAGAATCTTCAGTGCCACCTGTAGAAGATAAAGCCCCCATGAAAACAAACCTCAAATCGCCATATCGATGAGATATAAGCTGCCGCCAACTAGCATTAATATCATTTATGCACCTCCATTTCCACTTGCTCAAAAGAGCCAAAATGAAAGCATCCAGATTTTTCACCACCAAACCACCATCCTTCTTAGGTCTACACACCTTATCTCAAGACACCCAATAAATGTGTTGATCCTCTCTATTACCCCTCCCCCATAAGAATTCCCTCTGAATCTTAACAAGCTCTTGAATAAGAATCTTGGGGACCTTCAAGAAAGGGAACATATAGAGTGGAATACTATTGAGGACAAAGTTTATGAGAGTTACTCTGCCCCCAATAGACAAGAAACGCCCACTCCCAACGAAAGTCTCTTTCTCACCTTATCAATAATCGGAGCCCAAGCATATCTTCTTCTAAGATTGGCTCCCACTAGAATACCTTGAAAATTAAAAGCAATAGTGGTGTTGCTTCAAGACAAGAAAGTAGCACTCACTTCTAGAAGATCATCATTTAAGTTAATTCTATACAAAAACCTCTTGTGAAAATTCACCTTCAGATCCGAGACAAGTTCGAATATTCTGAAGATAGACTTTATACTCCTTAAATTCACCTTAAGATTGTTATTAACCATGAACTCAGAGAAAAAACCATCACGCAACATTTTCTGAACCATTCCGGTTAAGCCCTCGGCAACATGAGAAAAAGGAAAGGATATAAAGGGTCCCCTTGCTTAAGACCCCTATGAATCTGGATGTCCTCAGTAGGAAGATCTAATCCACACTGCACCAAAGCCCATCCGACCCAACATGTATTAACTCAAGAAATCTCCAAGAAACCGAATCATAAGCATTTTCAATGTAAACCTTAAAAAGTATGCATTGATCTGTCCTTCTCTTAGTCAGATCTACCAGCTCATTGACCACCAATACCCTATCAAAAATCTGTCGACCAAAAAGAAATGAAGATTGACAAGGAGAAATAATCATGGGTATCACCTTTTTCAATCTACTAGCTAACACGTTAGCCAATATTTTATAGATGCACCCTATGCGAGAAATCGGTCGATACTCCCTTAAATCTTGAGGGTTCACCTTTTTAGGAATAAGAGCCAGAAAAGAAGCTGAAATGGGTTTAGGCAACACTGCATTAGCATGGAACTCCTCAAAGAAACCCATAACGTCCTCCTTCACGGCCTCCCAACAATTTTTTATGAAGTTGAGATTGTAACCATCAGGTCTTGAACTTTTATTCCCATTACAATTCCACACTTCTTCTTTCACCTCGTCATAAATGGAGCTATTAGATGACGATACTCATCATCACTGATCTTGCCGACCTCGATACCACTGAGAATAGGTCTCTAAATAAGTGGTTCCACATAGCTGGCTTCAAAAAAAGTTCACTTCCAGTTTCACCTCCTCCAACCTCATCCCATCCCTATTCAAAGACACAATCTGATTAGCTCTACTACGATTCTTAATGCACACTTGGAAAAACATAGTGTTGAGATCCCCTTTTCTGATCTAGTTAGATCTAAATTTTTTTTTTGATCATACTCTCGTTGATATGAAGCTTCTTCGAAAAGGACGAAGACACCTCAGAGATAAGATTGTTAATATTGAGATCCATCCGACCAAACACTTCATCTTTCCATACCTTGAGCTTACCTTTCAACAATTTGAGTTTCTCTTTAATCACGCACCCTTTGTTTCCCTTAACCGAAAACCCTTTCTACCACTGCTCCACTAAACCATTGAACTCGAGGTGATCTAGCCAACAATTAAACAATCGAAAAGGCTTCAGACCCCAATCCTTAAAGGACTGAAGCAACCAAATAGGACAATGGTCTGATATGTCTTTATTACCCACCCACTATCCATTTATCTTCCAAGAAAAAACCAAACCCTCAGAGACTAAAAAACGATCCAATCGGCTTCTAGATAAACCATCAGGGATAATAGAATCACTAACATGAGATAACAGAGTCAATAGCTGCCAACTCATCCTTAGGCTGATTCTTAGAAACTTGTTTCCTATTTCCCCCATCATTAGAAGAGCCTCTATCTTGCTCTTCCCCTGAAGGAAACACATGCTCTTCCTCAGAAGGAAGCTCTAGCCAACGACCACTGATCTCCGATTCCTCGTCATCCGAACTAGACTCTGAACCTTATGCTCAACCGGATGACTCCATTGCATGGCTCAAACTCATCCTCATTGATCTTAACCTCCAGAACACTATTAACAACAACAACAAAAGATTTTGTCCTAACCAGAATGCAAGCAACATCCATGGTTTTTTTCAGTGTTATCATCTGAATACCCATAAGTACCAAAAGGCTCAACTAAAGAGGAGAAAAAATATATAACAACCATGCATGAACGGGATACCAAAACACCGAACCCGCACCAGATGCTCCTTATCAAGCTCCCTTGGCTTCCATTGCCTGAGCTCCTTAAACTATTGAGCCATCCAATCTCCCGCCTCCTCAACAAGAGCTTGAATATCTCCAACTTCCCTACATTCCAAAAGAAACAAGTTCGCACCTAGTGGTGTACCCTTCACGAAAAAAACCCTTATCTAAAATCTCATCCTGAATTAAATAAGTTTTACCCGGGTACAAAATTTAACCGACCATAGCTGCATTGATATGCGAAATTGTCTTAGGTGAAGGGATAAAGTTAAAATCCACCCCACTACCTGCTGCAATCTTATCCTTAACATCGGATCCAGCCTCAGCAAGTCTGAATCCCCCTTGTTTCTTGGCAACCCACATCCGAGTCGTGAATTGTATCTTCTTGAGTTCGCTATAAACCTTCGCCGAAACTTGATTCTTATAAAGAGTCTCAACTCCCACCCTATCGAACCTAGGTTCATTGACAAACAACTTCATTTTTTCAAGGAAAATGTTATCGTGCTTCAGAGCAAAGTTGCACGGCTCCTTGACTGTTAGAAAACAGACGAGCCCAAGAAAGAAGGAAGTCAAGACTCCTTCACTATATTCGACCTTGGAAGTAATAGCAATATCAGTCTTCATGGACCTCTTAAACCCTATATTCGAACCTCCTCTTCTACGACCATGAACAACTTGCCATCCATCCTTTCCTACAAGAGTTCTATCTCTACTAAAGAACCTCTGGTCGACTCTCTCTACCCTCCTCGAACTATCCTTCCTTATATTGTGATCCGGCCAACTACTAAACCTCTCCTGCCGACCGCGACTGACGCCACAAACACCCATAGAGCCTCTACCACGACCAGCTTTGCCTGCCCGCCAATCCCTCTTCCCTCTCCCCCTTCACTCCACCTTGCCCTCACTCGACCACTCTCCCCCTCCACCGATCTCCCTATCTCCCACCCTTGACCTCTCGCACCCTAAACCGCTCTCTCTCTCTCTCATCTCGCACACAACATTGATCAAAAAAAGAAAAGAGAACATAACAAAACTAAAAGACCAGAGCTTATGAAGATGTTAGCTTCCTACCTTGAAGATGTTAGCTTCCTAATTTAAGAAAATATAAGAATGGCATAAAGAGGGAAGAACTTCATAGTATATAATAGGCAAAATTACAGTTATTTGTTTGTAACAGCTTAGTCCTTTATGTTTTTTCGTAACTTAAATGACTTAATTGGTACAAAAAACAAAAAGGAACAACCTGTCACAAAAAAATAACTTAAAGGACCTCAGGTATAATTTTGCCCATATCATATATATTATATAAAACAAACAAAGTCACAAATTGTTTTAGTTTAAACAAAACTAGAGTCAAATTGAGATAACACTTCATACAATCTGATTGAAAAAAGCAACGTCATATTGTCACCACCAGCTAGAGATGTGTTTTCATTGCGAGACAATTATAAAAGACCTCATTTATATCTTAAATTTTAAATAATATAATATACAAATGTTTTAAAAATAGAATTATATGATATTTGTACTCAAAAGTATACTTACATCATTTTAAAGACATTGTATAATTAATTGTAGTGAAATGACCATGTTCAAAACAATAAACTTTTTAAAATCTGCAATTGAGAGGGTCTTCACAAGAGTAGTGACTCAGAGGGTCTTCACAAGTCTCGATCACGTGTATTCGGAAACTTTCAAGATACCGTTTGTCTCGGATACTAGCTTCTAGGATCACCATCTCGAAAACAGATGTCATTTTTAGATTTCTCTCATTAAGACCTTCGGCAAGTAGTACCTTTTTGAACATTACGGCGAAGCTAACTCGGGTGATGCTGTGTCTAGTCTAGTGTCATTGAGTCTGAGTTACCTAGTCATGGAGTGAGGCGAAGATGGTACTCAGGAGATACTTTGTCCAGTTTAGTGTCATTGAGTCTGAGTACCTAGCTGTGGAGTGAGATGAAGATGGTACTTGCGTGATACACTGGTTGTGAAATATCTACCCCTAGCCTTGGAGTGAGGTGAGGATGGTTCTCACTTATGTTTTTAGACTCTATATCGACATATTTGTCTTTATTGTATGAGACAGGCATATTATGCTTTCGTGACTTGTGAATTTTTTATGACTTACGACAATTCATGACTTGAGGTTATCTTTTGTGAAATTTGTTGTTTGAAATGCTTGAATTACCTTAAACAAGAGTTTGTCGATTCTACGTTTTCCATTAACATGTACTATATCACATATTTTTCCTTCACACTTCCCAATGCATACTTATTTGACTAGTAAGGAAGATGTAACTTATGTATATAGTGTCTACCTTGATGTTTATTTTATGGTCTTAATATGGCTTGAATGTGATTCTCACCGTACAACCACATTTGTCAGATAAATGTGATGGGTACATGCCTTGGCTAGAAGACCATTTCAGTTAAGAGATGCCCCAGGATTCTGAAGTCTTATTATTTGATTCTCATCACATCTTTCTTTTCTAAACTATATTTATACAAAAAGACCACATCTGAAAATACCAATTGGGCCACTTCGCAAACATGACACTTGGCTTTTCAAGGCTATTTTCGCCACTTATTTTTTTGACACATTTCTTTATGTCTCTCTCGTGTTTTCCTTCTCTCTCTCAAATCTCACTCTCTTTGAACACTGAACGCTTCTCTCTCCCTCTTTTCCTTCTCGTCTCATCTTCTTTCTTTCTTCTTCAAAATTTTGAAAAACCAGAAATCTCAAACCCTTCAACGCCTCTCTCTTAACCATCTCTCTTCCTTCTCATCACATCATCGCGATTCACGGTTCAAAAACCTAAATTCATCATCTTCCTATCTTCCTTTTCATCTTGCAGGAAGAAAGCGAGGAGAGAAAGCAGAGGGTGGAAAGAGAAAGCACAAGGAGAGACTGACCGTCGAGAGAGAGGGAGTGACGGTGGTGGGTTGCAGTGGAGAGAGAGAGAGAGAAAGTGCGAGGAGAGAGAAAGATGTGGGCTCTACCATTTTCTTCATCTTGCTGGTATTGCATCTTCTTTACTCTATCTTTTAATTTCGTTTTCCTCAAGCTGTTGATTCAGATTTCCAATTTCAATTTACACTCTCACTATCTTACTGATTTCAGGGTTTTTAGGATTCTGTTTTAGGGATTTAACTGATAAGCATATTTAGTGTTTTGTTTTACTGATTTTTTAGAACTTGGAGCAGACAAATTTGTAAATGATCTACTGATAAGCAGCGACAGATCTGGGGGTGGTGATGTTGTGTGAAGGTGATGAAGGGGTGAGACACTTTTTGGAGCTTTTTCATTTTCTTCTCCTCAAAATATTTGTTGCCATGTAATCTTTGGTCTTTTTCTCTATATATAAACCAAAAGAAACATTATTAATTGGTCTTTGTCTGTATATTTTTTTGTGTTGTTTGTAACTTTTGGTTTTGCCCTAAAATGAAAGAGGCAAACTAGTTATTTTGTTAGCAACAATTGTGTCGTATTTATCTTCCAGTTTAGCTATTTCGTATTTGCGATAACTTTTTTGCAAATATTGGTTAAGAATCAAGAGTGTGTGACATTGGTTATGCCCATATTTCTTATTCTAATTCTTTCATAACTTAGATTTGTTGGTGAATGGTTTGAAATGTCAGTGTTTAGATTTATTGTTTTGTACAAATCTGTTAACGGCATTTTTTTTTGTTTTGGCAAGCTTTATTTTCCCATGATGTAGGTTAGGAGGCTTCTTTCAATGATAATTATTTTGCACATGAGGTGTTTGCTTTTTTTTTTTCCAACAACTATACTGGTGAGTCATCTTGATAAGTTTAGTTTTCCATTTGGATGCTTTTGAATCTCTATGGTTCATATGTGATTCTTTTTAAGGTTATGTGTTCTAAACCTCTAAGGTGTGAAATTTTTTCTCCCATGTAAATAATGTCGCTGGAACTTTGTTATACTCTTTTGTTGATACTTATTTTAGAAGAATGACATTTCAAATTAACATTTTTGTTTGAGTATAATCATGTCACGTAACGCAACTAGCCCGTGCGGATGCACGGGTATGGTACTAGGTTTAATATTAAAGTCTCATATGTAGTGGCCAAGTCATGTTTTCTCCTCATACGTCCCTTTTGTGCCTTATTCAACTCCTCAACACCCCTTGTGTGCCTCATTCAACTGGCCGAGGATTGCAAGTTCCATGTTCCATGGCTACTGAATGTTAGCCGATCGTTTCTTTCATTTGGTGGTAACCAACCATAAGGGAACACAACCGAACCAAACTCTTTACTACGTTGCTTGATGCTGAAAAATAATTTGGGAGCAACAACACTTTCAACACGTGAGTAGTGTCTCAGATGGTCTTCACAAGTCTCGATCATGCGTATTCGGAAACTTTCAAGCTACCGTTTGTCTCCGATACTAGTTTCTAGGATCACCATCCCGAAAACGGATGTCATTTTTAGATTTCTCTCGTTAAGACCTTCGGAAGGTAGTACCTTTTTGAACATTACGGCGAAGGTGAAGTCTCTTTGCTATGTCGGTAAGGCTTTTTCCGGTCATTCTTTGTCATCTTTATTTTTTAACGCCATATATCTCATTAAATATTAAATATTTAACACTAGTCTATATACTCTACATAATTTTACAGTCTTATTTTGTAAGCTTTGTGAATGCGTTGCTGAACAATAAAAATATCAACTCGTTCGTTGTGTCGACCGTCGTGTCGAACTTCTAGCTAATTCTATGTCGTATGAGATCGTCAAACCTGGTACGAGGGATTATCTTTGGGTTATATTCAGGCTGTTGGTTATCGTTAAGGTTGTAGGGATTTCCAGTAATCCCTTGAACACCTAATTTAATATGCATGCGGACTCGCAAAATGAGGCCAACACCTAAGAAATTGATTTAAAGTATATGATTAGTAGTTCAATTATTAATAATAGAGCTTGACGTATGTTTGTTATGGATATTGTTTGTACATGTTTGTTTTTATTCAAATTATGAGTTTGTAGTGTTAATTGAATATCTTAAATGTCGTACGTGCCCTGTGTTTGACTCTTGAAGGCCGAATCTTCCCTTTATCGTATTTTTTTGTTGTTATCATATTGGTACTAATTAATAAAATTGAATTGGTGAGTGTTCTGGACTTATTTGGGACTCGATATCATTCTGACGAGCTACCTAGCCTTTTAGGCGAGAATGTTGCTCAGTGATGCTGGAACTACAAAATGGTTGCATATATATATATATATATATATATATATATATATATATATATATATATATATATATATCTGTGTGTGTGTGTGTGTGTGGTTGTGAGCATTGTAATTTGGTATCTTTGAGTCTAAGTCACTTAGCTGTGGAGCGAGGCGAAGTGCTTGACGGATACTATATGTTTCTTGGCATCATTGAGTCTGAGTTACCTAGCCGTGCAGTGACGTGAAGATGTTACTTGGGTGATGTTATGTCTAGTGTAGTGTCATTGTGTCTGAGTTACCTAGTCGTGGAGTTGGGCGAAGATGGTACCCAGGTGATGTTGTGTCAAATTTAGTGTCATTGAGTCGGAGTACCTAGCTGTGGAGTGAGATGAAGATGGTACTCAAGTGACACACTGGTTGTGAGATATCTTGCTCTAGCCTTGGAGTGAAGTGAGGATGGTTCACACTTATGTTTTTAGACTCTATATCGACATATTGATCTTTGTTGTATGAGACAAGCATATTATGCCTTCGTGACTTGTGAATTTTTTATGACTTACGACAATTCATGATGAGGTTATCTTTGTGAAATTTGATGTTTGAAATGCTTGAATTACCTTAAACAAGATTTTGTCGATTCTATGTTTTACCATTAACATGTACTATATCGCGTGTTTTTCCTCACGCTTCCCAATGCATACTTATTTGACTAGTAAGGAAGATGTAACTTATGTGTATAGTGTCAACCTTGATGTTTATTTTATGATCTTAATATGGCTTGAATGTGATTCTCATCGTACAACCACATTTTTTAGATAAATGTGGTGGGTTACATGCCTTGGCTAGAAATTCATTTCAGTGAGACTTTTTTAAATATGGGGCGCAGGTCCTCATGTCCTCATGACTATATAGTTTGAAGCTCTGACTAGGTGTAATGTTGGGATGAATGGTTTTATTTCAATGTAGATGTAAAGAAAGAACGATGCACGTGGAGCTTTTTTCCCAAGTGCAGATAAAATTAGTCAAATCAAATATGTAAATATTTTTTTAAAAAAACTATTCACGTAATTTTAATTTATTTCTAGAAGGTCCTCTAATTTTCTGTAAATTTCTTTATTAAATTATTTTCTGGAAAGGTGTGTCACAACCGCGAAGAAGGGATAACACTAATTCCTAATTCCTAATTCTTAATCAACAGAGTCAACACTAAGGCTAACAACAAATGAAAAACACAAAAAAAAAGAATGAAAACGAAAAATGAACGATGCCCAGAAGGTGAAAGGTGAAATCGGTTCCGAGTGATGACACACACAACTCATGTGCACTGAAGATGTGAAATCCCATGAAATTAGGAAGAGGATAAACGAGAGTAATTACAGAGAAATCGTGTGTATTGATTGTCGTTCAACCTTCACTATTTGAGGACCTGCGAAGAAGGAGGGTTTGTTGTTTCTGATGTTCACTTGATTTTTTTGTTTTTGAGAAGAACATGGCTACTCTTATTGGGGACCTGCGTGTTGGACTATATGATAACCTTAGAGGGGGGGTGAATAAGGTTATATGCTAAAAATGACTTCTTTTGGATTTTCGAAAAGTTAAAGATGCAAGTTTAAATCAAATGCGGAAAAGGGGATTTAAACTATATGCAACAACTTATGCAAACTATGACAATGGCAGAAGCAATTATAATTATAACGATAATCAAATATGCAATGGCAGAAACAATTATTATTATAACGATAATTAAATATGCGCGTAATAATAGCAAATGCGACGACAGTTAACAATTATAAAAGATAAGCAATATAAAGATAAGGGAAAGGAGTACACCGTGATTTTTACGAGGTTCGGGATAAAAGCCCTACGTCCTCGGCCTCCGGCTTTGCAACCTTTGGACTTGATAATAACCACTATATGAGAAGATACTTCTTCAACGTCTTACAAGCAAGCAACTTCGATATAGCTACCACGCCAATCTCAATTTTCCCCAAATTGAGAACCCAAGCTCCCCGCTAAGGATTTCGTTACAATTCAATCTCCCCGATTGAATTACCCAAGAAAACTTCCCAGGATTTCACAACAACTAATTATAGATGATTACAACTGAAAGCTAGGATCCAATCCCTCAAACAATATAACACGATGTAGTTGAGAGAGATGAGAGATTTTGAAACCCTAGATGAAGAACGTGAAGAAAGAATGTAACGGTGAGTGTTTGCGTTCTTTTCTTTTTGATTTGTGTGTTGTTTTTTTTTAATCGTGAAAACCCTTGCTTTTCTATTTATATCACTTAAGAAAATATGACCGTTGAAAGTTGTTTTCCAAAAATAGGCAAGGAAGCGATTTACTTCTTTGAACTTTACAAGAGATGAATCGATTGTTCTCTTTTAAAAAAATAGGCCATAAATCGATTTCTAGCTTGTAACTTACAAGCCATGAATCGATTTCTAGCTTGTAACTTACAAGCCATAAATAGATTTTCAGCTTGTGACTTACAAGCCATGAATCGATTTTCATCTTTGAAATAACAAGCAAGAAATCGATTTTATGCTTTTAAAACACAAAGTCATCAATCGATTGTTTTCTTTCCAAAACAAGTTCTTTCAAAACCAATATAGAAGTGGGAAATCGATTGTTGGCTTAAAAGGGAAGAGGGAAATCGATTTCTTGCTTCCAAGGCAAGAGAGAAATCGATTATTGGCTTTAAAAATAAGTGGGAATCGATTTCTAGCTTTATGTACCATATCAAGAATCGATTCTTTACTTCAAAAACAAATTCTTTTTAAAACACTAACTCATGAATCTATTTTCTTTAAAAAACAACAATTCAAGACTCAAACTATTTCTTTAAAAACACTTTGTGCCTAACCTAATTAAACATGGTTTTATATAAAATATTTTTCCAAGACAGTTCAATTTTAAAAGATCATCTCTCAACTACGAATGTTATAAGACTTGGGTAATACGATCTTACATGAGTCCTACGCAAAGCGATATAAGCCTTCAATGCTTGAGCAGCTTTTCGTAATATAAGTCTTCAATGCTTGAGCAGCTTTTCGTCCGAGCTTCTACAACTTTGAGTCAGCTTCCGAAGCTCTCTTGTTCAACACCCTGCGCTCTTATATTTTTCCTGCGCTTTACCTCAAGTAAATTATCAGTAACTTGTAATTTGTTATCATTCAAAACAAGGAATGTTTGCCCTTGGCACAACAAACTTCCCCTTTTTGATGATAACAAATTACCTTAGCATAGGGAGGCGATAAACAAGAAACATTAGCATATGCTCCTCCTAAGCGTAAGCAAAAAAAAATTATAAAAATAAACATACATAGCAGAAAACAATTATATAGCAGTTATTTCTCCCCCTTTGTTTTCATCAAAAAGGAGGGAATCACATAGCACATAATCGCGTAATCACAAACTGGAAAAATCAAGCATACCTAGCTCTCTCCGGATTTTACAAAATTGAGCTTCGGCTAGAGGTTTCGTGAATATGTCAGCTAGTTGGTCATTGGTGCCTACAAATTTTAATTCTATGCTCCCCCTAGAAACATGATCTCTAATAAAATGATGTCTTATTTCTATGTGCTTAGTTCTAGAGTGTTGGATGGGATTCTTTGCAATATTGATAGCACTAGTGTTATCACATAAGACAGGCACATTTTCATATAACAAACCAAAATCTTCCAAAGTCTGTTTCATCCACAAAACTTGTGCGACGCAATTTCCAACCGCCACGTATTCGGCTTCAGCGGTGGACAAAGCAACACTGTTCTGTTTCTTACTAGACCAGGAAGTCAAACAAGGGCCTAGAAAATGGCAGGTTCCACTAGTACTTTTTCTATCTAAGGTACAACCAGCAAAATCAGCATCAGAAAAACCGACCAAATCAAAGTGACTCGATTTCGGGTACCACAATCCGAAGTCTGTGGTTCCCTTAACATATCTAAGAATCCGTTTTACAGCTTTTAAATGTGATTCTTTTGGACATGCTTGAAATCGAGCACACAAGCACACAGCAAACATAATATCGGGTCGAGATGCAGTTAAATATAAGAGACTACCGATCATACCTCGATACATAGTTTCATTAACTGGTTTACCTTGTTCATCCTTGTCCAATTTTGTTGCAGTCGCCATTGGAGTACCAATCACCTTTGCATCACTCATGCCAAATTTCTTTAGTAACTCCTTTGAGAACTTAGTTTGACTGATGAATATTCCATCTTTCATTTGTTTCACTTGAAGTCCCAAAAAGAAGTTCAACTCCCCCATCATGCTCATTTCAAATTCACTAGTCATCATGTCAGAAAACTCTTTGCACAAATCATCATTAGTAGACCCAAAAATAATATCATCGACATAAATTTGAACTACAATAAGATGTTTGCCTTTGGTTTTAAGGAATAAGGTAGAATCAATCTTACCCTTTTTGAAACCGTTTGCAATTAAATGTTTGCTTAGTCTCTCATACCAAGCTCTAGGGGCTTGTTTTAATCCATAAAGGGCTTTGTCAAGTTTAAAAACATAATCTGGATTTTCAAAATCTTCAAAACCAGGGGGTTGTTTTACATATACTTCCTCTTCTAAAAATCCATTGAGGAAGGCACTTTTGACATCCATTTGGTGTAGCTTGAAATCCATGTGACTAGCAAAGGCTAGTATTATACGAATGGATTCCAACCTGGCCACTGGAGCAAAAGTTTCTTCAAAATCCACCCCTTCAATTTGATTATAACCTTGAACAACTAAACGACTTTTGTTTAATAAAATAATACCATTTTCATCAAGTTTGTTGCGAAAAACCCATTTAGTCCCTATGATAGTTCTATCAACAGGTTTTTCAACTAAATGCCAAACTTTGTTTCGTTTAAATTGTTCAAGTTCTTTTTGCATTGACACAACCCATTCTGGATCACCTAGAGCCTCTTTTATGTTACTAGGAACTATTTGAGAGACAAAAGCACTATGAAAGCATAAAAGATTAAGAGAAGAACGAGTTGTTACCCCCTTTGATGGACTACCAATAATTTGCTCCATGGGATGATCTCGAACTGATTTCCATGTCTTGGGCACATCATCATGTGTTCTTCCATGGAGATGATCATCAGTGTCTTGGGGCTCTCGTTCCATTTCAACTATTTCTTGAGGTTCTGCTTGCACCTCCTTTTCTTTGTCACTTTCATTATTTGGTTCAGGCATTCTGCTTTTGATCATTCCAAAAACTTTGAAGTATGAAATGTTTGGAGCTCTACCATTCCACAGCTCATATGGCGTCTTGTTAAGCGATGGCCTTAGATACACCCGATTTAGCACGTGGCAAGCTGTATCAACAGCGTGTCCCCAAAAGTACTTTGGAAGGTTATGCTCATTTAGCATTGTTCTACACATCTCTTGTATGGTCCTATTTTTCCTTTCCACCACGCCGTTTTGTTGAGGAGTCCTTGGGGCTGAAAAGTTGTGATGAATTCCATACTTTTCACACCAAGTTTTGAATGAAGAGTTTTCGAACTCTCCTCCATGATCACTTCTAATCTCCTTGATAGCTAAGTTTTTCTCATTCTGTAATTTTCTGCACAACTTAGCAAACTCGTTAAAAGCATCACCTTTTTTAGCAAGTAAAATAGCCCAAGTGTATCTAGAATAATCATCAACAATTACAAAAACATATTTGGCTCCTCCTAGACTTACAACATCAATTTCTCCAAATAAATCAAGATGTAACAATTCAAGCACATTTTTGGTAGAAATAACTGGTTTAGATTTGAAAGAAGTTTTATGCATCTTACCCAATTGACATGCATCACATAACTGTCCTTTTTCATATTTAAGCTTGGGTAAGCCTCTAACATGTTCATTTGCACATAATTTAGATAGAAGTTCCATACTCGCATGTCCTAAGCGTCTATGCCACAAATTCACATCATCAACCAAGGAAGGCATGCATACAATATCATCACTCACATTGTCAAAATCAACATAATACACATTATTTTCTCGAAAGCCAGTAATATAAAGTTTAGAAGTCCTATGAGCAATAACACATTTATCAACAGAAAAATACACATCAAAATCACTATCACATAATTGACTAACACTTAGCAAGTTAAATTTTACACCATCAACTAGTAAAGCATTTTTAATTTTCATTGTGTTTTCCTTACCCACACAACCTTTACCTATTACTTGAGCAGATTCATTGTTGGCAAACTTCACAGATCCACTGGCCTTGTTACTCAACTTCAAGAATAGTGAGGCATCACCAGTCATATGCCTCGAGCACCCACTGTCAACCATCCACACATTTTTCTTCTTGGATGACTGACCAACCTGCAAAAGGAACATCAACAACTAGTACGAGGTACCCAAATTTGATTGGGTCCATGGGGGTTAGTCCTCAAGGGGTTTGTTTTCACAATCCACCTTGGTTTCTTACAAGCAGGTATAAGGGTACCAAGCTCACACAATCTACGAATAGGGCATCTATGAGAACTATGATTCCCTTTTTGACAATAAGTGCAAGAGAAAATAGTAGGTATCTTACTTGAAGTAGCAGCTACAAAAATCATTTTCTTTTTCAAGTCAGAGGAGGTGGAATTACCTTCATACCCAATACCTCTCCTATCAACATATTCATGTTGAGAGTGAAGTAACTTGGTTAAGGTCTTTTCACCAACCTCAAACTTTTTTAAGGATTCTTTCAAATTTTCATTTTCAACCTTCACTTTTTCAAAATTTTGTTTAAGCTCAAGAAGCTCAATGTTGAAAGGTTTAGTTTTATGTAGCTCATTCTTCAACTTAGCTACCTCCTTCTCAAGAGTCTCGATTTGAGTGAGCATGCTTTTGTTCCTCTTTGTCAAATCCTTAGATTTTATCAAAAGAGTTTCATGTTCATTATAAAGAGCTTCAAAAGCCTCACTCAAATCTTGACTACTACACGCATCATCAGATAAGTCATCATGTTCAAGTGAATCAGAAAAACTATGGTTAGCAAAGATTACCTTAGGGGTGTCATTTGCCATAAGACAGGCAACCTTGGTAGCCTTCTCTTCTTCATCTGTTTCACTATCAGTATCAAGATCGTCCCATGTAGCCTCAGGAGTGTCGTTTGCCATAAGACAAACAACATTTGCAACTTCCTCTTCTTCATCTGTTTCACCCTCAGTGTCAATATCGTCCCATGTAGCCTTCATGGCTTTCTTCTGTGGGTACTTGGATTTTAGCTTCGGACAATTCACTTTGAGATGACCCGGTTTGTTGCATTCAAAACATTTTGGTTGATCATCTCTTCTCTCATAACTATCTCCTTTGTTGTGCCCAGATTTCTTTGAATAGCCACCCTTCCCAAACTTTTTCAATTTCATGAATTTTTTGAATTTCTTGGCAAACATAGCCATGTCTTCATCATCAGATTCTTCATCAGACTCAACCTCTTTCCTTGACATCTTAGGAGTCTTGGCAGCAGCAAGAGCAAGAGACTTCCTTTCTTTGACCGCTTCTTTTTCTTGAGTCTTTTTAGCGGCCAACACCACCTCAAATGCAAGAAGTGACCCAATCAAGTCTTCTTGAGGTAAAGTGCCAATATCTTTGGCTTCAGTGATAGCACAAGTCTTGGGAAAGAACTCACTAGTCAATGATGCAAGAATCTTCCCATTCAAATCCTTCGTTGAATACTTCTTCCCAAGTGCTCTCAAGTTATTCACTATCAAGTTCAATCTCTGGTGCATAGCTGCAACAGATTCACCTTCCTTCATCTTGAAAGCTTCATACTCAGAAGTGAGAACTCTAATCTTTGTATCCTTAACTTGACTCGTACCAACATGTGTCGCTTCCAGACAGTCCCAAATTTCCTTTGCTGTCTGACATCCTTTCACCCTTCCATATTCTTCTTCACATAGAGATAGGTGAAGAATATTCATTGCTTTGGCATTGAGAGATATTTTTTCTAGCTCAGGCTTTCTCAGCTCACTCAAGTCAATGGCATAAATATCTTCAATAGGTACTTCCTCAGCTGTACCAGTGGCTTGATATTTGGTAGTATCTCCGTCAGCAGCAACGCGAGGTTTAGTAATCTTGATTCTTATGGGAATGAGTGGTCCATCAACAATGATCCTCCATAAAGTGAAATCTATAGCCTGCACATGACATTTCATTCGACTACTCCAATAGTCATAGTTAGTCCCATCAAACAGGGGTGGCCTATTGAAGGACATCCCCTCTTTCATAAATGAACCCATAATCAAAAATTGCGAGATGTTAAGCTCTATATGCAATTTCTAGCTCCTGATACCAATTGTTGGACTATATGATAACCTTAGAGGGGGGGTGAATAAGGTTATATGCTAAAAATGACTTCTTTTGGATTTTCGAAAAGTTAAAGATGCAAGTTTAAATCAAATGCGGAAAAGGGGATTTAAACTATATACAACAACTTATGCAAACTATGACAATGGCAGAAGCAATTATAATTATAACGATAATCAAATATGCAATGGCAGAAACAATTATTATTATAACGATAATTAAATATGCGCGTAATAATAGCAAATGCGACGACAGTTAACAATTATAAAAGATAAGCAATATAAAGATAAGGGAAAGGAGTACACCGTGATTTTTACGAGGTTCGGGATAAAAGCCCTACGTCCTCGGCCTCCGGCTTTGCAACCTTTGGACTTGATAATAACCACTATATGAGAAGATACTTCTTCAACGTCTTACAAGCAAGCAACTTCGATATAGCTACCACGCCAATCTCAATTTTCCCCAAATTGAGAACCCAAGCTCCCCGCTAAGGATTTCGTTACAATTCAATCTCCCCGATTGAATTACCCAAGAAAACTTCCCAGGATTTCACAACAACTAATTATAGATGATTACAACTGAAAGCTAGGATCCAATCCCTCAAACAATATAACACGATGTAGTTGAGAGAGATGAGAGATTTTGAAACCCTAGATGAAGAACGTGAAGAAAGAATGTAACGGTGAGTGTTTGCGTTCTTTTCTTTTTGATTTGTGTGTTGTTTTTTTTTAATCGTGAAAACCCTTGCTTTTCTATTTATATCACTTAAGAAAATATGACCGTTGAAAGTTGTTTTCCAAAAATAGGCAAGGAAGCGATTTACTTCTTTGAACTTTACAAGAGATGAATCGATTGTTCTCTTTTAAAAAAATAGGCCATAAATCGATTTCTAGCTTGTAACTTACAAGCCATGAATCGATTTCTAGCTTGTAACTTACAAGCCATAAATCGATTTTCAGCTTGTGACTTACAAGCCATGAATCGATTTTCATCTTTGAAATAACAAGCAAGAAATCGATTTTATGCTTTTAAAACACAAAGTCATCAATCGATTGTTTTCTTTCCAAAACAAGTTCTTTCAAAACCAATATAGAAGTGGGAAATCGATTGTTGGCTTAAAAGGGAAGAGGGAAATCGATTTCTTGCTTCCAAGGCAAGAGAGAAATCGATTATTGGCTTTAAAAATAAGTGGGAATCGATTTCTAGCTTTATGTACCATATCAAGAATCGATTCTTTACTTCAAAAACAAATTCTTTTTAAAACACTAACTCATGAATCTATTTTCTTTAAAAAACAACAATTCAAGACTCAAACTATTTCTTTAAAAACACTTTGTGCCTAACCTAATTAAACATGGTTTTATATAAAATATTTTTCCAAGACAGTTCAATTTTAAAAGATCATCTCTCAACTACGAATGTTATAAGACTTGGGTAATACGATCTTACATGAGTCCTACGCAAAGCGATATAAGCCTTCAATGCTTGAGCAGCTTTTCGTAATATAAGTCTTCAATGCTTGAGCAGCTTTTCGTCCGAGCTTCTACAACTTTGAGTCAGCTTCCGAAGCTCTCTTGTTCAACACCCTGCGCTCTTATATTTTTCCTGCGCTTTACCTCAAGTAAATTATCAGTAACTTGTAATTTGTTATCATTCAAAACAAGGAATGTTTGCCCTTGGCACAACACTGCGTAGATCAAGGTTGGGGAGACGTAGCTAGAGCGTGAAGGCAAAAGGATTGGGGGAGATTGTGAGTTTTGACGGAAAATTTTAGAATAACTGACATTCTTGTTGCGTTACTTTTTGGGCGAAATTTTTTCCTTAATTTTAAGTGTGAGAAATGGCTGTTTTTTAAAAGGATAACGCGAGGGTTTTGTGTTTAAAGGGTAAATTCAATTTTTTTTAGTCCACGTTATTTTTCTTTTGTCATATTTTATTTTTAGTCCAGGGTTTTTTATCTATGGTCTATAAACAAAGGTAACACACTCAATTTTTCAGACCACTATTTTATTCGTTGCTTAATAGACAAATGCGGTCATAGGTGTCCACACTTTTTTAACCGTCGCCTATATATTTTAAATTGTGTCCTAACAGCAAGATAACGAAACAGCGACCTAACATCTATGTCATTAGCCATATTTGTAAACGTGTGGCCAATTCCGCGTTCAAGCCACAGATTTTTAGCCATGGCAATGAGTATGGTGTGGCCTAAAGTCAACTATGTTGTAGTGAGTTAATTAGAAGCTTACTACAATATTTCCTATTATATAGCTCCTTATGAAGCTTCTCAACAAGCTTTTGAACCTCCTACTCATCTCTCAATCATACTCAGTATATTTCAAAGTTTCCATGGGAACATATCTGAGTATGCTCATAACTTTGGAGATTATATTCTGTTATAAATCAACTTTTAACCCAAGCTATTGTTTTTCCCAAAGAAAACCGAAACACCACCTTATCATTTGTACCTTCTTAACTTGGCATATGGTTGCTGGTTTGTTAGAGAAGATGCCTAAGATGTTTTTTAGGGTATTAAAGTTGCTAGAGCTTTGAAAGAAAACTAGTTGCACAGTAGCTAGATCTGTGGATGAAACTAGTGCTACAATAGATAGAGATCTAAAAGAAAAATATCATGTGCTTTAGGCCTAGATTGGCTTGTAAAGTGTAAACTATTGAAAATAGTGGAAACACTCATGACATATGAGGAGGGGATGTAACCCTTGTTGCGTAGGATGAATCACTATACTTCTTGTGCGTCCTTTACTATTTTCTTATAGCTTATCTCTCATAGCACTTTGCATCTAAAAAACACCTTCTCTACACTATTGTAAGAAGACTGCTTTGAAAGGCTACTTACAATTTCAAGTTGAATCTTCTTGATCTATCTCTTCATTAAATCACAGTAATTTACATCATCTTGGCCAACCATTACCTTGAAAAAAAATCATCACTAGTGTAAGAAGCCACAAACACACTTATACATCACTCATCAATTATCTTCTTACATTGTCCAGCTTCTAAGATGATGTAGTAGTCAGAGATTTCTAAAGTTTACATCTTCTTAAGAGAAGGGGCTTACCTTCTACCAACTAATTTGGTTGGTCATTAGATGGGACTTAAAAAGGATCACAATTCAAACCCCTTTTCATGACTCTAACTGATTTTAAAGAAAAGCTGTTACATCTTAGTCTTCTTCACTCACTGATCATTACAACAATGTTTAACATTACTTTTGAAGTTGTATACATTGTTTAACGTTAACTTTAAAAGGGTCGCAATTCTAACCCCAGTTCCTTGTGACACTTATTGACATCACAATCTCGTTCCACATCTTATTTGGCATTTTCATAAAAGAAAAGAAAATGATAGGAATGCTTCTAAGAACAAAAGTAAATATGACAATCCTGTTGCCAATACTGACATACCCATTTTTCCATGAAGTCATCCTATCCGCAAACCATCCAATAGAGCCACCCATGTAGACACTCCTCTTGGATTCCCACCAATTGGAAGCCCTGGGTACTTGGACGACAAGGATGCCACTTTGCAATGAATTAACTATTCTATCGTAGCCAAAAAAATTGTCTTCCACATTCACCCCAATGAGACTGCTTTTTGAGAAATTCATTTTGAAGCCAGACACAAGTTCAAAAGACCTTACAATAGACCTCATGGTCCACCGGTCACCTACACTACGTGCCCCAATAAATAGTGTTTTAACTACATGCTGAAGGTGAGACATTAGTTTTTTTTTTGACAAACGAATGTGACACATTATAAATTATAAATCCTACGGATCCCAAATGAAAACCTTGAAAAATACCCAATGAAGTGGCACTTCTGAAAAGGCCATCAAGGCCCTCTGCTACCAATAAAATGAGGAAAAGTGCCGGTGGGTCGCCTTGCTTCAGACCCTGCTGAATATTAATCGCATGCCTTTTAAAGTCCACCTTAAGTATTAAAGACACCTTTTTCCTTCTTTTTGCATAGTCCACCAGCACATTGACAACAGCCACTCTGTTGACCAATTTCCTACCCTTGAGGTTAGTATACTACATTGTATGTATAAGTGTATCCATCACAGAGGCTATTCTAGCTGCTAGAACTTTCTCCCTAGTTCATATGGGCAACAAACCTCTGGAATGAGTTTTAAAAAAAATATATGAACTAAAGCTACACGACAATTTTTCCTTACTAAAGAACTTTTGGATGAGAACAACCACCTCAGCCTTCATCAAATTCCAAAAAGATTTGATAAAATAAAAGTCGAAACAATGAAGACCTAGGCTCTTGTTATCTGTTGAATCCCAAAATAATTTAAGTTGCTGGCCGAGGGAAAAGGAGGATACCGAGACCATGGTGAAGCCGAGGCCTATGAGGCGTGGTATTAAGTCAAGGGAGCTTTGATTAACATAATACTTGCCAAATTGATAATTACGTTGGAGAACTCAGTTCAAGAGCATAAAGGATACATCATAAGGATATAGGTACTGAGGATACTATAAAACTCGGTTTGGAGGATGCCCCAGCTACAAGGAGGCTCGGCTAAGGAACAAACAGCCGAAGGCCGAAGAAGTAACATGACCGAGGAGGATTGCGGCCGAAGCGAGCAAACTTGCTTGGAGTAGTTGTAGGCTTGAGCATTGGCTAACGGAAGCTCATGTATATATAATAGGTTGTACATTCTGTAAACACACATCAATCAAATCAATCTACTATTTTTTGCGAAGTCTTTATTTTTCCTATCTTTTAGCCAATTTCTTTATGTTTTATGCTCTTAGATAGTCCAACCAAGTGTCATCTCACGTATCCTAACACTCTTTGGTGGAATTAGAAAACCCATAGTTGAAGAACAGAGTTCTATCCTCGACGAAAATGCTTGAAGAAACAAAGGAATCATAGTTTCAAACCTCTAGCGGATCCCGCAGCTAGGAAAAAGAGTTTGAACAACAACATTACCATAAGACAAAGCAAACACTCCCTCAATCTCTACCATAGTAAATTTCGCGGTAAGCAACGAGTTATCCATGTATGATAGTTGAGGATACTGGATGGCATAAAGCGTAGCACGACACCAAGTCTCTTCTAGAAAGTGAGTGGAGAAGTATCGTAAGACCTCGGCGCGAGTGACAGCCGCATCCTCTACCCAACCATCCCCCAAGTGTAGAGCATGGATGGCATTCCTCCTATCTTTATATATAACACAAGTGTGAAAGTATCATGTACTTGCATCTGCCTCTCACAACCATCTAATATTCCTTGACCTTTGAACTGTGACGAACTCCTTATTCTTAAGAGACCACTACTATGAGAATGACTGTTTCGTACCATCAACCTTTGCTTGGGTCAAGCTGACTTTTTGTAGCGGATATTTTCTAGGAGAATTTCTTCCACTAAGAGTAGAACTTGTACACCAATATCCCCATTGGCCTCCTTCTTCCACCTCTTAATTTCACCCTTGAGGAGTTTTAGCTTCTCCTTAAGAATGAACCCCATCCATTCAGAGAGATGACAAGATGAGAAACAATTTGTTTCCACCATATGGATGTCATTGTGCATTAGTGAATGGTTGTTAAATCTAAAAGGTTTTGAACCCCAACTCTGGGTTTGTACTTTAGCACTAAAGGGCGATAATCAGAGATGTCTCTAGCCAATTCTAACTGAGCGACCTCACCCCTTATGTCCATCCTGTCCCGTTATATAAGTTTCCTATCCAGACGACTAACTGAGTACGGGTTGCACTAGGTGAATTTGCTTCTAAGGAGTTATAAGTTGAGAAGACTCGTTTCCTTAATTAAACTCAATAACTCAAGCATCTTTTTTCTGCCTAAAAAACCATAGTCGCCACCTACTCCCCTCCGCTCTTCAGGCCTTAAGATCGCATTGAAGTCCCTATAAAACACCATAGTTTACTACCAAACCCTCGTTGAGACATCAGAATATCCCCTCAGAGGTGCTTATTGTCAGTATAGATTTGGAGTAAACATTGACTATAAAACATTGATTACCTTTTTCACCCCCACTCAAGGAAGATACCTACAAATCAAGAGCCCCGAAAAGTGAAAATGCGTTCACCTTATGATTTGTACAAATGGACAACACTCCTCTACTATTCCCGAAATATGGGTGCAAGAGTCATCCATAGTCATCATGACTACCCCGTATCTTCCCAATGTACAACCTTGTCAATCAAGATCCTTTGGTCACTTCTGTATGACATCCCCATTTGCCTACCCAACTGAACAATTTTTGTTGCAGAACAATGGATGCAAAGAAGGCCCAATAGCATGTGGGGATAATTACTTTGAAGATCAAAGAAAGATAACAGTCAAGGTCACGTTTAGGTGCCTAAAATCGAGGAGATGGTGGATAACTCCCACGCAATGTGCCTTATAGTGTGTAATGGGCTTTAGAGACCTTAACCTTTGCCAGTTAACTGGTCTTCAATTGTGGTTAGTTATAGCTAATCGTTGCGGCCAAATCAAACATTTTGTATAAATACTAGGCTAGTAAATGTATTAGACACAAACAGACAATCAAACTCAACTTTTTCAAGCATTTTTATACATACCTTTTCATTATGCATTTTCCTAGTCTTAGATTAATCAAACCTTTCTCAAAAGTCTAATCCTAACACTTTCTGGAGTAGTTAGAAACCCATAACAGAGGAACAAAGTTCCTTCCTCAGTGTAATTGCTTGAATAAAGGGGATCAACAATTCAACCTCTTAGCTGATCTTTGGCTATATCATAAGTTTGACAGCACATTTTAAAATTTAAAGGACCAACCTTGGGAAACAGAAAATCTAAAGGGTTATATCAAAATGAAAATTTTAAATTGGTTTAGAGCAACTCAGAAGCAATTTTGCCAATATAATATAAATAAATGTTATGTGGATATTGAAAATAGAATTCGAACATAGTATGCTCAACTTTTCTCCACCCAACTGTTTGTACTAAAGATAAGAAGAAGAAAAAAGTGTTGACCAAGTGACTTCAAACATCGGGCACAACTTGCATCGATGAAGAACGTAGCGAAATGCGATACTTGGTGTGAATTGCAGAATCCCGTGAACCATCGAGTCTTTGAAAGCAAGTTGCGCCCGAAACCATCAGGTTGAGGGCACGTCTGCCTAGGCGTCACATATCGTTGCCCGATGAATTGTAAATTTGAATAAAATAAAAAACAATAAGAGTTTAATGAAAATTGAATAACGTAGATCTTAGTTTTTTAATAATAACTTTGAAGTGAAGGACAAATGATAATAAATAGAAACGCGAAAGTAAATGAGCAATAATAACTTGAAATAGAAAATAAAAGAGATGAAGAGAAATGGAGAAGACACGCAGAAATTTATCCTAGTTCGACCACTCCTATGGCCTACGTCTAGTCCCCAAGGCAAAACCACCAAGGGATTTTAATCACTAAAACACTAGCTTTTAGAACAGTTCAGCTAGAAACCATTACAAATAGAAACAACTTTCAACAGGGTCTCCTTTATTCACGAGATATAACCTCTCTATGAATTTATAGGATCACACCCCAAAAACAATTACAATTGAGAAAGAAATAAATATAGAAGATTACACCCAAGTGTAGATGAGACAAATTGAAGCACAAGTTATACAACTCAAACTATATGTATGGAATATAAAGCTCTCAAATAAAATTAGCAAGTGTAAAGAGAATGAGAGTGATGAGAATATGATAGAGTTTCAATGCAAGAATTGTTGTGTGTAAGAGCTCCACCACAAGTCTTCTATTTGTAGGGAAGGTGGATCGAAAGAAAACAAATAATGAAGACCATATAGGCTCCAACGGTAAAATTGAGATAAATGCAATTATTGGATTCCATTAATATATAATATGTACGTTAGATTTCAAAAGGAACTTGTCTGTTGGTGAAATTTTTCTTAATTATCAAATTGTTCCGTTGGAAAAGAATTACACCATCCATGCATACGGTTTCCAAATTACAAAAAATATCCGTTGGAATATATAAATGCATACTCAAATTCCACATTGATATGAAATGATTTCAAACGGTACTTGATATGAAATGATTCCAAATAAAAGTCCATCAAATGTTCTGAAACTATTTTATATGCCATATCCATGTATAATTGTTTTCAAAATCAAAAGCATGGATCACAACCAATGATTTTACAAAGCATGATAATGTGTTAAAAGGAATCACGTGTGAAGCTTATTCATAAAACATAATAATAGCATTTAAAATATAATACTTAATTATGTGTTCAATTATAAATATGAAAAAAATAATTCTTCCACATATTTGATTAATTATAACCAATTATTAATTGTTCTCAAAAATACTTTCATGCAAAACATATTTTTGTGAGTGTGTGAATTATTTTATTTTAAAGAGCTTTATTTCCACTTACACAAATATCCATATCCTAAGCATACCATAAATTAAATAAAACCAAACAACTCTTGACTTGAAAGCTTGTTTTCCTTTTCCGCTTTTTGCAATCTTGACCTTTTAAAACTTCTTTTGTCAATCATCAAAACAAAATTATTCCTGTCAAGGCATATATTCACATTCTCCCCCTTTTTGATGATGACAAACATCATTAGAGGGGATTTTCTCAAGGAAGGGGTTAGGATAGAAATAATTCATAAAAAAGTATATGTTAGAGATAAGCGCATATTATACTCCCCCTTTCTATATTCAAATATTAAAAGGAATGCTCCCCCTGAAACATGCAA
This sequence comes from Astragalus glycyphyllos, assembly GCA_963573325.1. Taxonomy (NCBI): domain Eukaryota; kingdom Viridiplantae; phylum Streptophyta; class Magnoliopsida; order Fabales; family Fabaceae; genus Astragalus; species Astragalus glycyphyllos. The sequence continues at coordinate 12,571,702 of OY754310.1, read as the reverse complement.
ATCACATAACTCTCCCCCTTTTGGCATTATCAAAAAGCGTGAAAGAAGGAATCATGTCAAGGCATATATTTCGGGAAAAAGGTAGGAATAAACGCAAAAGAGGAAGAAGAAACAAAAATAAGTAAAACTAAAAATTTGACCTTTTTTTTTTGATGTTGATGCTTTTCTTTTGGGACATAACCTGCATGAAACTATTAGCACACTCCACATAAAAGTCAGTAGAGAAAAAATAATACATGCACTTACAGACAATCAATCAATGCATGATTGATTTAGAACACCTAATTCAGTTCTTATGAAAAAGAAGCTCTCTTTAGGCAAAGGTTTGGCAAAAATGTTTGCGAGTTGATTAGATGTGTCCACAAACTCAATCAAGCAATCCCCTTTTTGAACATAGTCTCTAATAAAATGGTGCCTAATCTCAATGTGTTTAGTCCGTGAGATATATACCGGATTTTTTGTGAGATTTATGGCGCTAGTGTTCGCATTTAATTTGGACTGTTTTGAGATCAATACCAAAATCACTTAATTGTTGTTTCATCCAAATTATTTGCGCGCAACAACTACCGGCAGCGACGTATTCCGCTTCGGCGGTGGATAACGCTACACTTGCTTGTTTCTTACTGTGCCAATTAAGATACTAAGGCATTTCCAAGCAAGTGACACGTTCCACTACTACTCTTTCGATCCATTTCACAACCTGCAAAATCAGAATCAGAGTAACCAACCAAAGTGCAATCCGCCCCTTTAGGATACCATAAACCCATGCTTTGTGTGCCAATGAGGTATCTCATAATGCGTTTGACCTTAAAAAGATGTGATTCTTTGGGATTAGCTTGAAAACGCGCACACATACAAACACTAAACAAAATATCAGGACGACTAGCAGTGAGATAGAGAAGAGACCCAATCATACCTCTATACTTGCTTACCTCCACCGACTTACCTTCCTCATCTTTGTCAAGAGAGCATGATGTACTCATGGGGGTTGAGATTTCTTTGGCATTATGCATTCCAAATTTCTTAAGTAGCTCCTTGCAGTATTTGGATTGGTTTATAAAGATTCCTTCCTTTGTTTGATGGATTTGTAATCCAAGGAAGTAACAAAGCTCACCCATCATGGACATTTCAAACTCACTTTGCATGATATTAGAAAATTCTTCACAAAGAGATTCATTAGTAGCTCCAAAAATAATGTCAACGTAAATTTGAACAAGATGTCATGATTTGAATGTTTGATGAAAAGTGTTGTATCAACTTTACCTCTTTCAAAACCCTTTTCAAGTAAAAATTTGCTTAAACGATCATACCAAGCTCGAGATGCTTGCTTCAAACCATACAATGCCTTTTTCAATTTGAAAACGTGATTGGGAAACTCAAAATTTGTGAAACCCGGGGGTTGATCAACATACACCTCTTCTTGAATATAACCATTTAAGAAAGTACTTTTTACGTCCATTTGAAAAAGTTTAAAATCCATGATGCAAGAAAAAGCAAGAAGCATGCGAATAGCTTCTAATCTAGCCGCAGGAGCATAGGTTTCATCAAAATCTATGCCCTCTTGTTGATTGTAACCTTTGGCAACAAGTCTTGCTTTATTTCTAATAATAATACCGTTTTCATCAAGCTTGTTCCGAAAAACCCATTTGGTTCCAATCACTAGATGATCTGTAGGTTTAGGAGCGAGTTCCCAAACACTGTTTCTCTCAAATTGATTTAATTCCTCTTGCATAGCAAGGGTCCAATGTTCTTCAAAAATAGCTTCATCGATATTGTCTGGTTCAATTTGAGAGACAAAAGCCATATGGTTACATGCATTATTTAAAGAGTTTCGAGTAGTTACCCCTTTTGAGATATCACCTATCACTTTGAGCTCTTGGCTTTCAAGCACACCTACATCACAAAATCAAGTTTTAATTTTTGGTACCCAATTCATTTTGGGTCCTTTTGTGTTAGTCTTGGGCATTGTACCCTTTGGAATCCATTTCCTCTTGTCATCCATATTAATGTTCTTTCTTGCATTACAAATAGAAGATGTATGACCTTTTCTACCACAATAATAACATTTTGTGAAAGGGCTACTAGTAGTCTTGTTTGGACAAAAAAAAATTTGAAAGATTTTTCATGATTCTTTGGTTGATAGCCCAAACCAGCTTTCTCATAAGTTCCCCTTTGATTTCCCAAAATTATATTTAAACTGTCTCTTCCCATAGTGAATTTTGCAAGAGTGTTGTGCAAAGCATTAACTTCGTTTTTCAAAATATTGCATTCTTCACACTTGAGAGTATTCTTCTTTTCAATTTTATAAGAGTTGCAAGAGGAGATTTCACTTACAAAAATTTGTTTCTCTTTAAGAACATCTATTTCCTTGTTTAAAGTTTCAATTTTAGATTGAAGAGTGGAAATAGTTTTCTTTGAGTTTGAAACAATTTTTCTAAGTTTAGTTTACTCAATATTTAGTTCTTGACAAATACTAAGCAACTCATCATAAGTTAAATCAAGTTCAGTTTCAAATGAGCTTACCTCGTCTTCCTCATGCTTTGCCATGAGACATAGTTTTGCTTCCTCATCTTCAGATTTATCGGATGACTCCATGCTGTTTTCATCCTAAGTTATATACGCCCTTCTTCCTGTTGATTCCTTTCGGGGTTTTCTATCTGATTTCTCATATTTTTGATTTTGAGAACAATTTGGCTTTATGTGCCCCTTCATATTTTCAAAGGATTAGAAAATTGTTTTGATTTACCTTTGTGCCTCATGAACTTTTTGAATCTTTGAACCATTAAGCTCATGTCTTCATCATTTTCATTGAGGCTGTCATAATCTTCTGTATCACTTTCTTTGGTACTCGCTTTTAGAGCAAGTCATTTCTTTCTCTTTTCATTCGATTCAATTCGAGCTCATGTTCCTGCAATTTTCCAAATAGAGTGGTTAAGTCCATAGAAGATAAATCTTTGGATTCTGAGATAGCTGTCACTTTGGGTTGCCAGTTTCTATTTAGGCATCGTAGAACTTTATTGATCAAATCCCCATTTTCGAAGGATTTTCCAAGGCCTCTGAGATGGTTAACTATATGTACGAATCGTTTGTTCAATTCTTGGATGGTTTCACCCGGTTTCATCCTAAATAACTCATACTCATGGGTTAATGTGTTCATTCTAGCCCTTTTGACCTCGGTAGTACCTTCATGGGTCACTTGAAGGGCGTCCCACATTTCCTTGGCGGTTTTGCAATGTGATACACGATAGAACTCATCGACGCTTAAAGCAGTTGTGATGATGTTCTTAGCTTTCAAATTGTATTGAACCTTTTCTTTTTCATCTTTGGTCCAAAGAGATCTAGGTTTGCTCACCGTTACATCAATAACAAGATGAGTGGGAAAAAATATGGACCATTTATGACAGCATCCCAAATATCACAATCTACTCCCTCAATGAAAATTTTCATTCTATATTTCCAATAAGCATACCCTTCACCATTGAAAGATGGGGGCCTGTTTAATGAGTCATTGTTTGAAGTCATCTTCCCTTTTGGGACGGTGTCTTTACCAAGAGTCTAGCTCTGATGCCACTTGTTGACCAGGTGACTTCAAACACAAAGGGGGGGAGGGGGGGTGGTTGAATTCAAACACCATGGCAAAACCATCAAGGGATTTTAATCACTAAAACACCAGCTTTAAGAACAAGTTCAGCTAGAAACCATTACAAATAGAAACAACTTTCAACAGAGTCTCCTTTATTCACGAGATATAACCTCACTATGAATTTATAGGATCACACCCCAAAAACAATTACAATTGAAAAATAAATACATATAGAAGATTACACCCAAGTGTAGATGAGACAAATTGAAGCACAAGTTATACAACTCAAACTATATGGAATACAAAGTTCTCAAATAAAATTAGCAAGTGTAAAGAGAGAATGAGAGTGATGAGAATATGATAGAGTTTCAATGCAAGAATTGTTGTGTGTAATGAGCTCCACCACAAGTCTTCTATTTATAGGGAAGGTGGATTGAAAGAAAACAAATAATGAAGACCATATAGGCTCCAACGGTAAAATTGAGATTAATGCAATTAATGGATTCCATTAATCTATTAAGAATACAAATTTGTCCATATCTCAAAGTCAATTTTTCCAATGTGGCATCACTAGAGTATTTCATGGGTTAAAAATTAAATGCTAATCATTTCTGTCACTTCAACTGCTATCATGTTATTGGTCCATGTCATCACTAATCATCCAAATCAACTTCCAACATGGAAATTAGTTTATTTTTTTAATAATAGATTTAAATTCAAATTTTAGACAACGCAATAAATGGTAATTAACTATGAATAGTTGTTACGTTTATTTTTAAATTCATTTAAATTTTCTTCCTTTAATTCCATATACATTTTGAACACTTCAAATTACATTACTTATTAATAATTAGTAAAATAGGTCATGAGGAATATAATTAAATTATATTTATATTGCCTTCCTAATTATTTGATTTAATATTGTTAACCCCTTTATACATTCATTATCATCGAATCCAAATTAAAATATTTTGGAGCCAAATTTTATAAAATTTAACTCTACTAATTTATAGTATTTTGAAGACAAATTTAATAAAGTTCAACACTACCAAAATAAAACCTTTTGAAGTCATATTATATAGAATATAATATGAGCATAACATCTGATTAAAAATATATCCGTACACAAAAAAATTTCGACAATTTTTTAATCCGACAACTATTAAGGCCATTAATTATCTATTTATATTCAAAATTTATTTTTGTCACTTCAAATAAATATTACGATCAATTTTGGGTTTCGGATTTTAGAAAATTCAAAAATTCCTTTTTTGGGAAATTCAATTAAATGCATTTTAATGAAAAAATCAATGCTTTTATTTCCTAAATCAAGTAATTCCAACAATTTTCTGAATAACGATTGATTTAATCGTATGATTGTTTCCTTTTCTACGTCTACCAGGTTCAAAATTGAGTTGTATTTATTGGATCTCTCACCTAAAGCTAAAACTGTTGAATTGGTTGGTTTAATTGTATGAAGGTTTCTTTTTCCTTCTTTCTCTGTGCAGAGCAAGAGAGAATAAATGGTTTTACAGGTACCTCAAGGTTGAAACAAATAATGAAGACCATATAGGCTCCAACGGTAAAATTGAGATAAATGCAATTATTGGATTCCATTAATATATAATATGTACGTTAGATTTCAAAAGGAACTTGCCCGTTGGAGAAATTTTCCTTAATTATCAAATTGTTCCGTTGGAAAAGTATTACACCATCCATGCATACGGTTTCCAAATTACAAAAAATATCAGTTGGAATATATAAATGCATACTCAAATTCCACATTGATATGAAATGATTTCAAACGCGCGGTACTTGATATGAAATGATTCCAAATAAAAGTCCATCAAATGTTCTGAAACTATTTTATATGAATATCCATGTATAATTGTTTTCAAAATCAAAAGCATGGATCACAACCAATGACTTTACAAAGCATGATAATGTGTTATGGTTAAAAGGAATCACGTGTGAAGCTTATTCATAAAACATAATAATTGGATTTAAAATATAATACTTAATTATGTGTTCAATTATAAATATGAAAAAAATAAGGTGATTACTCCCATACCCATCCAGAGTTGGGTGGGTATCATTGATACCTTCTAGGCAAAATCAGGCAAAATTTGTTTAATATTTATTTTTATTTTAAAATATTTAAATAGAAAAAAAATGTGTCATTGAGTATTTTGCCTAGTTTTGCTTAGAAGGTATCATAAGTACCCACCCAAACTTTGGATGGGTATGGTAGAATTTACCAAAAAATAATTCTTCCACATATTTGATTAATTATAACCAATTATTAATTGTTCTCAAAAATATTTTCATGCAAAACATATTTTCGTGAGTGTGTGAATTATTTTATTTTAGAGAACTTTATTTCCACTTACACAAATATCCTAAGCATACCATAAATTAAATAAAACCAAACAACTCTTGACTTGAAAGGTTGTTCTCCTTTTTCGCTTTTTGCAATCTTGACCTTTTAGAACTTCTTTTGTCAATCATCAAAATAAAATTATTCCTGTCAAGGCGTATATTCACAAAAAGTACAGCTGATAAGTCTTATTTTACTATGTTTTTAGTATTTGAATTAAATAAAAATTGTAGAATTTTAGTTTTGATTTGGAGCTATTTTACTACAAATTGTTGGTTTAATTTGTCAAGGTCAAATAATGAAGAAATGGAAGAATTTGGGTGATTAAAACGCAAGGATTGAAAATGTAAGGACCAAGGAGCAAAATCAAGCAAATGGAGTCAAGAATTAAGTGTTCACGCACGGTCCGTGCCTACTACACGCATGGTCCGTGCTCACTGTTACAGAAAGCAGCTGAAAAGACTCAAGACACGCACGGTCCGTGCGCACCACAAGCACGGTCCGTGCATGCGTCCTGTACGTTTCAGAAGATGGAAAGTTTGAAGACCACGCACGGTCTGTGCGCCTTGTTCCAGAAAAGCCGTTTTGAAGATTACACGTAGCGCACGGTCCGAGCGCCTCAGCAGCACGGTCCGTGCGCCTTTATCTGAAGCTAAAAATGTTACAAAACTCTTCCAATTCTTTCATTATGGCTTGTAATTCGAATTTAATCATTTGTCTACTGATCCTAGGCTATAAATAGGACCTCATTTCAACTGTAATGGTACCTGAGCATACTTGTAATCTCACTCCAAAGTTTAATCTAAGTTCTTGCAATTTTCTTAAGCTTTTGCTCTTTTATTTTCATGTTCTTTACTTTCTTGCAATTTTAATTTCTGTTCTTTACATTTCCAGCACTTTACATTTCAGTTCTTTATCGCTTTGTTTATATTCTTGTCATTTACATTCTGTTATTTATCTTTATGTCATTTTCTTTTATGTCATTCTCTTCTACTCCGTTGTCTACTATGATCATGTGTGAGTAGACTTCTTTAGTCTTGGGATTGTGGGACACAATCCAATGATGGGTCCCTAAACAAATCCAAGACTAAACTCTATCTTATTTAAAACTTGATTTTAATCTAATTCCATCAAACTAAATTTCTATAAAACAAATATCAAACGAAGTACCGAGAGGTGAAGTTTGATATTGGAACAAATGGAATTAGACAAGGCAAAGCAAAGCATGAGAATAGCATTGCTAGCCTTGGGACAATAAGGTTGTGCTTAATGGGTCTCTGCGATGATCAACCATGAGAATAGGTTTGATCATTGTTTCGAGACACATTCTTGCATTCCGAAAGGAAGCTTGAATTACACCAAAAGAATATCTTGTCCTTAAAACAATTTCAAAATAAGATAGATAATAGTTAAGGGGTTGTGCTAGCCTGTACACCTAGGAGATGTATGGATGGCGTGGATTTGCCTATGTAACACTCTTAATTTTCTGTTTTATTATTTTTATGTGTGTTTTCTCACATTAGCGCTTGTGAATTCAGCCTCAGAAATTGTGTGTTTTCACCAAACCAAAAGTAGATTTATAACTTAATATATTATATTAGGTTGAGGTTTAAATTGCGTTCCAAAATTCTACGAGGATTTGGTCATCTTTTAGACTCGCCGGAAGAAATTTAACTACTTAAAAACCTCAAATCTAACCCTTATTGGAGATCAGTTATAATAATTTTTAGAATAAACCGAAAAACCAACACAAGCTCATGACAGATTGATATGCTTCAAACTCCATGGTGCTTGAACACCAAAACTAGAAATAGGGAGCTTTAATACACAAGGCAATCAAGATGGCTTGAATCCACACCTTAATGTAGGCCCACCTGACACACATCCTTCCTTTGTACAAACATGATAAAGTAGCACACCCACCAAAAAACATGATAATAGTAGCATCAGTATAGTACTGAACTGATGTGCTACTTCATCAAAATAATACTACCTCCGTCCTATTTTGTAAGTTGTTTTAGCAAAATAAATTTGTCCCAAATTAATTGTTATTTTACATTTTCAAGAAAGCATCTAATATGTTTTGCCACTATTGCCCTTATTAATCATTACAACTTTTTACATTTAATAAATGATTCACGTTTATCTATGTAGAGAGATAAAGGGTTAAATGGTGTAACTGGCAAAACAGAATTACGCGAATAAATTTGATTTCATTGACTTTCAGTATTAATACACACTGAAGCTTTGATACAATGTGATGGGCTCAAAACACTTCAACACCAATAAGCCCAATAGGGCCCAAACTACTAAACACACCTACTATACTACTTACATTCCTTCCCTTAAACTGAAATGTTTATGAAACAGAAACACAAAACAAATCAGTTTACATCTGATAACAACAACAAAACAAACAATCAAACATAGAGTGGAACACAGGGATGGCCAGAAGACTTGACAGCAACATTACTTCAATGCATCTTCCAAATAGCACAGTCCTAGGCTATTCCTGAGATTAGTGAAACTCTCATTCTTTATAGCTTTAGTCATCAGATTAGCAACTTGGTTATGAGTACTGCAATGCTTCAATTCAATCACTCCATCTTTGCAAAGGTTTCTGAGGAAATGAAACCTTACATCAATATGTTTGGTCCTACCATGCATGATAGGATTCTTGGACAGCTTGATGGCAGAGATATTGTCACACAAAATGGTCAAGCATCCATTCTGAGCTGAACCCAACTCTTCAAGTATTTTTATCAGCCACACACCTTGACACACTGCATAAGCTGCAGCAACGTATTCTGCCTCTGTTGAGGAGAGAGTCACAATTGGCTGTTTCTTGGAGGACCAAGATACAGCACCTGAACTTAGGATATATGCAAAGCCTGTAGTGCTCTTTCTATCTTCCACATCCCCTGCGTAATCATTGTCACAGTAACCTACCAGGCCCAATTTCTGCTCTATTTTGTAGAGTATACCAAGTCCAGTTGTTCCCTTCAAATATCTAAGCACTCTCTTAGCAGCAATTAGATGCCTCTCTGTTGGCTTGTCCATATATCTGCTTATCAGGCTCACTGCATAAGTCAGATCTGGCCTTGTAGCATTAAGATACATTAAGCTCCCCACAATTTGTTTAAAAACAGTGGTATCAATGCTTTTATCTCCATCACACCTTGTCAAATTATTTCCAGTAACCACAGGGTTTGCAACTACCTTGCTGTCCTGCATATGGAATCTGTGTAGCACTTCAGTGGCATACCTTTGCTGAACTATGAAGATTCCCTGGTCATTTTGAGTGATTTCAACTCCTAAGAAGTGCTTCATTCTTCCAAGATCTGTCATATCAAAATTCTTCTTCATGGATTCCCTGAAATCATCAATCATATCATTATTATTTCCGGTGTACAGGACATCATCTACATAGAGACTAATAATAATGATATCATTAGCACTTCTTGTTTTCGTGAACAATGTGTGTTCATGAGAGCACTTCTTGAATCCCTCTCTAGCAAAATAGGACTCTATTTTACTATACCAAGCTCTTGGAGCTTGTTTTAAGCCATACAAGGCTTTTTTCAACTTATACACCCAAGTTTCCTTCCCTTTCTCCTTGTAACCTTCTGGTTGATCAACAAAAACATTTTCATCAAGCTCTCCATGAAGGAAAGCACTTTTCACATCCAATTGGTAGACACTCCATCCCTTCTGGGCTGCTATAGCTAGTATACACCTTATAGTGTCCCACCTAGCCACAAGGGCAAAAACCTCAGAATAATCAATCCCATATTGTTGTGCATACCCTTTCGCAACTAGTCTAGCCTTATATTTATCCACCTCTCCCTTCTCATTATACTTTGTTTTGTAAATCTATTTTACACCAATTGTCTTAGCATTTTTAGGAAGTTCAACTAGCAACCATGTATCATTTCTTTCAATTGATAATATCTCATTGTCCATTGCCTTTTTCCACTTGTCATCATTGACTGCTTCCTCAAACATGATAGAATCAGCAGTACCTTTAATTACTGCAAGGCTATGTATGTTTTCTTCTTCAATTAGGTCTTTGTCACTAACAAATTCAGTGGTTAGAGCATATTCACCAAGGTAAGCAGGCCTTTTTAGGACCCTGCCACTTCTGGACACTGTGCCAGCATCAATATTATCAGCATTTTCACTGTTTACTGTCTCATCATCTCCACTGCCAGTGTCGTCTGAGTTTTCAATTTCAGCATGTTGCTCATTGTTTCCTGTCACTGTGCCACCACTTTCCCTTTCATCTTGACTCTTCTCATCACTACTATCCTCCTCAAGATGACTTTTGTTGCTACTGTTCTTCTTGTCATCCCAAGTCCAGTTTTCATTCTCATCAAAGACTACATCCCTACTTATTATGACTTTCTTGGTGATTGGATTATAGAGCCTATAAGCCTTAGACTCTTCACTAACTCCTAGAAAAATGCATTTAATACTTTTATCATCAAGTTTCTTTCTATGAGCATCAGGAATATGCATGTGTGCAATGCATCCAAACACCCTAAGATGACTTAGAGAAGGTTCAATCCATTCCATGCTTCCTCTGGTGTAATATCTTTCAAGGAGGTTGTAGGGCATCTATTCAATATGTAAAATGACCATTTAACACCTTCAGGCCAAAATTCCTTTGGTAGCTTTGCTTCTTTGATTAAACTCCTGACCATATTCATTACACTCCTATTCTTTCTTTCTGCTACTCCATTCTGCTGTGGAGTATAGGCAGCAGTTAACTATCTTCTAATGCCTTGCTCAATACAGTAGGCATTAAATGCATCAGAATTAAACTCGCCACCTCTATCAGTCCTAAGACAGCTAATTTCACATTGAGACTCCTTTTCTATCATGCTTTTAAACTGCTTAAAAATGTCTAATGCAGCAGACTTCTCACTAAGTTAGTACACCCAGCCTTTTCTAGTATAGTCATCTATAAAGGAAATAAAATACCTCTTGCTGCCATTTGATGTAGGAGTGATAGGGCCACATATGTCTTAGTGAATCAATTCAAGCTTCCTTGATGCTCTCCACTTGCTTTTCTTTGATATACTTTCTCTGTGTTGACTCCCAACTAGGCATTCTGTGCAACTCTTCTCTGGTTCAGTGATCTCTTGGAGTCCTTTTAGCATACCCTTTGATTCAGAAGCTTCAATCTGCCATAGCTTAGATGGCCATATCTCCTGTGCCATAGTTCTGACTTATCTCTACATGTAGTCTGAAAACATGTGGAACTAACAGGTGTGCTAATCACTGTAAAGACTATGTTGTTAGCCATTTTGGAGGTTATCAATAACCCTTTTTCTTTGTGAAATACTTGGCATAGATCATCTTCAAATACAACCTTTAAGCCCTTGTGTTGTAATTGTCCTACACTTAGGAGATTTTTCCTCAATTCTGGTATGAAATATACTACAGTAATCACCTGGATACGACCATCAATTCTGATCCTCACATTTCCCTTTCCCATGACAGATAACTTCATGTCATTTCCCAGCTTGACAGTTTCTCTAAATGTTTCATCTAAGTCAAAGAACCATTCTTTGACACCACTCATGTGGTTAGAGCACCCAGAGTCCAAAAACCACCTGTCACTCCTCATTTCTTTCTTAACTTCCTCATATGCCATGAGAAGTACTTCCTCATCTTCATCATATTCAGTAAAATTAGCTTGCTTGTCTTCAAGACTTGGGCATTCACTTTGATAATGGCCCATTTTGTGGAATTTGTAACACTCAATGTGTTCTTTGGATGCTTGTCTGCCTCTGCCTCTGCCATATCCTCGTCCTCTTCCTCTGCCTCCACCTCTTGCAGGTCCAGTAACTTTCAATGCTTGTTCATCCTCTCTTTGTCCCTTCATTCTTTGTTCTTGGACCATAATACTGCTCTGAAGAGCATCAATAGAGAGAGTGTCAGTGTCATTGGCTTGTTCAATTGCACAAGTCACATGATTGAATTGTGGAGTCATCGTCCTCAGAATCTTGTCAACCACATCAGTCTCCGTTACTTTTCCACCGTAGGACTTCATTTTGTTCACAATGGCTAGAGTTCTTGCAAAGTACTCGTTCACACCTTCCCCTTCTTTCATGCACAAGATTTCGAATTCACGTCTCAAGGCTTGCAATTGAGCCTTCTTTACCTTCGACGAACCCTGGTATTTCTGTTTAAGCGAATCCAAGATATCCTTGGAGGTGTCAATCTTCAAGATAGTCTCGAGAATGCTTCAATCCAAGGCTTGGAACAGATAGTTCTTTGCCTTGAGATCTTTTAATTTCGCTTCTGCGACGAGTTTCTGCTGCTCCGATGATGCATTCGCCGCCAATGATGGGATTCCCTTATCCACAACTTCCCAGTACTCCTTTGAGCGCAGCAAATTTTCCATCAGCATTGTCCAAAATTCGCAATGTCCTTCGAATTTGGGAATGGCTGGCTGAGAAAACGCTCCATTTCCAGTTTCACGATCTGCCATTGACAGAGCTTCGCGGTGGTTCTGTTAGAAAACGGTTACAGGTCAATTTTGCTCTGATGCCAATTGTAACTGGCAAAACAGAATTACGCGAATAAATTTGATTTCATTGACTTTCAGTATTAATACACACTGAAGCTTTGATACAATGTGATGGGCTCATGTGTAGCTCCTACAGAATGATGTCTCTTAACAAGTATGAACAGACCACATCAGTTGATTGATTGTATGACCCCAATGCGCAAAATAGTCTATACAACAACTCCAAGCCAATATTTTCTATCTCCAATGGCAAGGCTTCCCAATAATTGTATCAGTTACACAGCAAAACACCAAATCAGCCGCAATATCATTTGAAGAAAGATTCGATCCTCACACCATCTGCTGCCAAAATGGGAACAGCCAAGGCTACCAAAAGCAGTCACCATACCACTTAACTACGAACACTATCTATGTAACAGCATCCAAAAAACCAGCAACTTGATTCCTTAATAAGCCCAAGATGACATAACAACAACACTAGATCCAAGCCAGCTGCACTTCTCCACATGGTCTAGATGGAGGTGAGGTTACCCCAAATAAATCCAGCCCTTTAGACACCACCGTCGAGCATCCGTCAAGAACACCAACCAAGTGCAGCGAAGAGCAGCTTCAGAGTTTGGATATGTTTTATTAAAGAGTTTTGTAAATGTCTATAATTTGTAATTTATATGATTTGTGAAGTTTAGATTCAAATGAAACCGAAATCTTTATGATAAATGAAGCAACTTTAAGGTTTCGATGAACATATTTTCTCATAAATCAGAGTAGACATTTGTCTTGTGCTTTAATCATAACTTTTTCTACACATATCCTTTTTGTTGATTCTTGATTTTTGAGAAATTAGACTAAATTCCCTACATTTTTCACATAAGAATCACTAGATTTGGTTGTGTATTCATATTTAAAATTTCTTTACAAGTTGACATACATAATGTTGTTATTTTCCTGACACCGAAACATAATTTATAACTCTGTAACAAATGACCAAATTTTTGTGTGAATAAAAGTGACTTTATCATTGGTAAAAAAAAAAGTGACTTTATAAAACTAAATACTCCAATTCTGACTCCGTTTGCTATGTTAATAAAATTGGCGAAGTTGAATTACAGATTTGAGAATATCAAGTAGGGTGTTTCCTAAGATTTTGAAATAGAAAATATAAAGAAAAGATTTTTTTTTCAAGTTCTTTTGTTAATTAGGCCAAAGACTAATTGTCAGATAATAATTTTTGATAAGTTGTTTTACTTGATTAAGAGTGATGGAAAAAATTTACGTTTAGCTTAAAGAAACTTGTTTTGTAAAAGGATATTAAGTAGATTTGTGAAAAGGGACTTTTTGGATGAATTATGAGTAGCTTTCATTTTAACCCATTCAACGTTTTGAAAATGATTTAGTTTAATTGAAAGCTACTGCGAGATTGTTAACAAAATCTAACTGGAAATTGATTTTTTGAATTATTTCTGGAATTACGTGAAAATTTTTGGAATTATGTAAAAAACGGCTTTCGAAAGTATATAAAAAACGTATTTGCGGAATTCCCAAAATAGGACTTTCACTACAAGAAATTTGACATATAGCGACGGCAAAAATCCGTAGGTAAAGCTCTTAAAACCGTGGGTATAGCACGTAAAACCTATTCCAACGGACAGCCTTCTCCGTGGTCTTTATCTGGCTATAACGACGGAAAAATGGCTTCACTATAGCCTATAGTGATGGTTTTTACAGCCGTTGGACAAAACCTCATACCTATACCCACGGTTACGTTTCCGTTGGTATAGACATTAATAACATATTTTATTTTCCTATACCCATGCCTAAATCGCCATCACTATAGGCTTTAGTAACAATTCAACGCTAATATACACAATATATATCTTTCGTGATTTAAATTTTATGAAAACATTTTAATTTGTTTTATACATAACTTTTTAATTTGCCATTATAACGCTTATAAAATAAATAAATATGTTTACGAAACAATAGAATAAAATAAAACTCCAATTATATTGAAATTTAAAATCAAGTCTTACAACCAAGTTAAATTACAAAATACTAAATAGTTAAAAATGTCAATCTAAGTATTATCATATCATCTTGACATTCATTGCAATTGTATCAGCCACGAATTGGGACGAGAAGTGATACTTGGGTCTAATTCTTTCCACTTGACATCTGAATCTTCATATTTGGTCTTCTCTAAAGCATGTGCTATGTAGTTCCCTGGTTTTCAAGTAAACTCAAGAATTAGGTCATGCAGCAAAAAATACATAAGTTGATGAACAATAGGAAATCAAATTTCAATAATAACATGTAAGTTATCCTAAGTTTTAACAAACAGGTAGTGACCTGTGTTATCCTAAGTTTGCTAGTCATAAGAGATGCTAATTCCCGTCAGTGTAATTTCCAATTATAAGATCGGGTTTTCTTCCATGAGGTTGAGAATCTTAGTTGTGGCATCCTATAACATCAAGCAAAGAACTAGTCAAGGGTAAAAATTTATTAGGGAAAAAAGAGCTAAGAGGTAAAGGTTCTGATAGCATAAATGCAAACCTGAGTAAACCTCTCAAAGATAAGGATAAATGCCAAAGCGATAAATTCATTGGTGCAAGACTCCTTTATTTGTGTGAAAAGGCACACGTAGAATGTTGGAGTGTTTGGTATCAATGATTGATTCAAACTCTTGATTGCATTTAGTTCCTTGAGCATCAGGTATGAGCCTTGTGACCTGTTATTATCAAGAACATATACTTGCATAATTCTGTCAAAAAGATAGAAAGGAATCATCATCCTTTTGCATGAAACATATATACCACAAGTATTTGAGGCTTCACTTTTCAGCCGTGTTGCTTAATTCTGAACAACAACTCTGCTTTCAAAGCTCTAACTTGATCCAATATGTAAACTACCTATTCCAAAATTTAGAAAAGCAAAGGTTTGTTAAGAAGAAAGTTGAAATCAAATACCTCAGATGGGTCTTCCAAAATAAAGGTTTGTTAAGAGGAAAGTTGCTAGCTCAAACAAGCTTCCTGCAGATTCAAAGATAAAATCTGTCACAACTGTTAGAATCTTGAATTTTACATATGGTGATGTATTGAGTTACAATGCTAACATAAGAAGGATGATACGAAAGAAGAATTCCCAGAAGTAATAACTTATGAATAAATAGTAGCAAAAGAATACCATGTAGTAACCACTGGGGAGTGGGGATTATAGAAAACAATTATATTCAGCCCTTGAAGTTTTTGCGCAAATTACTTTGTGCTTAAACATTGAAAGAACAAATATTCAATCAAATATGACACAGACACTTTCCATTTCAGTAACATATAGAAATTCAGTATTATAAAACAAGGTGATTGTTTTATCTCCCTCCCACCGACGATCTCCCTCCGTCGAACAATCTTGCTCTCTCAGACTCACCCTCTCTCATCGCACTCTCATCAGGCTCACATCACAACAATGAACAAAAATACATTGACGAAACAAGACTATAATAAAATAAAAGACAAAGGTAAAGAGAACGTAGCTGATTATGTCAAACCACCATCTTCCATAGCCACGATCAGATTGAGAGGCAGCAGAGTCAACAGTCGAACCAACAGAATGTTGAGAAGAAATAGAGTCTACAATCGAACTCAGATCTAGGGCGCAAGCAAGATCTGAGATGCAAGCAACCGGAATCTCTGATCAAGAGAAAATGCACCTATTGCAAGAAGCACAGTAGAAACGAAGAACCCAGATCTTCTGAAAGCGTGAAGACCAGCACTCCACTGTGACAAGAACCCACGATTACAATAGCGCCGCCGCCGTAAGACCCAATGCGCCGCTCACAGTTTTCCCCAAATAAACGCCTCAAATCCGAAGCCGAAGATGACAACGACGATGATAATCAAGGTGATTGTTGCGGGATTTGCTACGTCGACCGCGGAGCTTCGATCCCTGGCGAAATCGATTCCTGCAACCACTATTTTTGCTTCGTTTGCATCATGGCACAAACCTATTTAGTAAAATGTAAAATAATTACAGATCTGATATTAGAACTATTGAGATTTTAAAAAAAAAAAAAAAAAACCTAACTGAGATTAAAGAAGGAGGACTAGGGAAGAATATAATCAAGAAAGAAGACTCACGCGCGCAAGGAGAGTTGAAAGCGGCATGGTCTAGTTCTCGTTGTGGTGGCTCAGGGCGGGGGCGATGGCATCTTCCTTCTTCTCTGCGTTTTCGGTTTCTCCCGTCTCTGCGTTTTCGTTTTCTCTTCAGGACTTATTTTATTTTATTTTTTTATGTTTGAGAAGGTGAGAGGGAATTTATTTATTTTGAACAAAAGTGAGAGGGAATTATTAAGCATTTAGCGGGAACGATTTTGGATGTGAAAAACTAAAATAGGTCTATACCCACGGTAATAATTAGTCTGTCGCTAATGCATATACCCATGAATTTTGATATCAGTTGGTATAGGATACCTATACCCACGGTTTTTTAGTTGTTTGTAGGTATAGCAAACCTATACCTACGGTTTTATTTACCATCGCTATAGACTTCTGTTGGTATATGTTAGTGTTTTACCCACGGTTTCTGTCCGTAGGTAAAAGTTTTTTATCAAAAATGGACTTTTACCCACGATTTGGTCCGTAGGTAAAAGGTTCTTTTAAAAAATGACTTTTAGTGACGGTTGTTGTTCGTAGGTAAAAGTCATGGATTTTTTTTGGGATTTCCTAAAATACCATACTTTCGGAAAGGTTTTTTTAAAATCCATGACTTTTACCTACAGACAGCAATCTTCGCTAAAAGTCATTTTTTTTTAAAGAAAAACTTTTACCTACGGACTGAAACCGTCGGTAAAAGTCCATTTTTGATAAAAAAAATATTTTACCTACGGACCGAAACCGTAGGTAAAAGTCAATTTTTTAAAAAAGTTGCAAAACAAAATTTTCCATTCCGGAAATACATTTTTTAAAATAATTCTGGAAGCCATTTTTTTGGGAATTCAGGAAATACCCTTTTTTACATACTTCCGGAAGCCCTTTTTCACATAATTCAGGAAATTTTCACGTAATTCCGGAAATCCTTAAAAAAAGATGTTCCGGAATCATATCTTAATAGGTAGTTCTGAAATTTTTTTGGAAATCAGAGTAAAATCGTCCGTTTTGCATATCTGGGAGGTATAGGGTATAATAGATGGGTAAAAAAAGTCCAAATTAGTATAGGGACTGAGGGTTAGAGCTCCTGTACCACTACATGTAGCTCCGTTCCTGGGCGTCGTTGTGGTCCTTCTTAATCTCTTTCCCGCTCAAGGATATACATCTCTTTCTCTCCCTTACCATACACCAGGGATATCCGAGAGTTTCAGTAAAACAACATGGAGAACACCAAATGTTTCTTTTGGATACTATAAGTGTTTGTTTAGTTTTATTTTGGTTCTTTAAGGTTTTAAAAGTTTCACTTAACTATGGTCATTCTCGTTGTTCCTTTTTGTTTAGTTTTAACTTTAAATGGGGAAGTTGGGGTTGATTTTGAGGAAGAAAATGATAGATTATGGTGTTGAGGAAGGAGACGATGGATGGAGAAAATGTGTTTAGTTTTAATTGTAAATGGTGTTTAAAATGGGCTTTGTTTTATTTTATTTTATTTTATTTTAATTGAAATTGAAATGGGATTGAAAATTAAGATTTAGTTTTGAGGAAGAAGATGACGATTTTAGTTGTAAAGGACTAAACTGAAATTTAAAATAAACCAAAAGTTGCGAAAGTGCATTTTTCCCTTGTAAAATCATATAAATCCACGTGTAAAAATCACATATACTAATCATCAACTTAACGGACACGTCAGCTTCCGTTAATTGGAATGGATGGAAAGAACAAAATTGACATTTAAAATAAATTTTGAAGGACCAAGGTGAGAAAAAAAACTTTAGGTCTAAAGTGAAATTAAAATAACCTTAAAGGACTAAAAGTGTACTTTTGCCTATTTAAACTAGCCTATAATGAAATAAGCATAGAATACCAAAAAGATAGGTCCGAACGGTAACTGGGTTCGGATCGCATCTTATGGTCTCAAGTTTGAGTCTTAGATGTGAGAAAAACTCTATTGGGAGGCGGAACTACACAAACCGACAAAGTCGGGTACACATGGTCAGTCAGGTTCTCTGGGATAGACAAGTGATTGACAAAGTTGGTAGATACTGCACGTCAATAAGCGATAGTAAAAAAATATAGGTAGAATTTTTTTGTTTGATAAAATAGACATAGAATATGCTTCTCATGTCATTACAAAATTACAGCAAAAAATGTCATTATAAACTTTTTTGCCCGAAGAAGAGTGCATTACAAACTTTCCCTTAAAAAGGTAATTACAAACTTATTTAAAGAGTCATTACAAACCTACTAATCTTTCTTATTCTGAATATATATAGGAGGTTACTCACACAAAAGAAAACTGAAAACAATACAAACAAACTTTGAAATTTATATCTCGACATAGAATTGACTTATATATAACCAAGTGAATTCAACGACTTTGTTTTAGTAAATTAAACACGCGAGATCTTTATCACCTTAGCTAGACAGTTGTCTTTGGGCTTAGATGTTGGCAAGCTTGTCATAGGACAATCTAGATTTATTTGTTCCAACCTATAAAATATACAAATTAGTACAAAACAAACAAAAATTTCTAACTATCTCTTCCGAATGAAAGATAAATAAGTATATTCCCGCCACTATATGAGAACCCACCCGTTTACTCAAAAAAAAATCTTCTGAATAAAAAAACTTAAATTAACGATTAAAATTAAAATGGTAAGACATTGTTGAGGAAAAAAAATGATAACGAAAAAGTTTTTACCTATAATTGAGAAGAAAATGATGAAGAAATATGGAAATCTCAAGTCTTGCTAAATCACCTCCAGGACAAAGCCTACTTCCTGTTCCAAAAGGCATGAAGGTTCCTGCTTTTGCATTTTTACCCTGCACCAATAATGATATTATATATTTAAAAAATGCACACTGTTAGGGTTCTCGACCTCTCTCTCAGCTGTTGTTAGGGTTCGCCAAAAAGGGTTCTCGCACACAACGTCACGAACCCCCCATTTGCTTCTCCTTCTTCAGGTACTCTGTTGTGTAAGGGTTTTTATTATTTGTGATATTGGAGATTGTATTTTGTTTTGTAGGTGATTTTGTATATGATTTTATAGGATAAAAAGTTTCCAATTATTTTTTATTGCGTTTTTCTCTTTTGTTATGTGTTTTTGAAACATTCCAAATAACGTACGTAGTTCTAGTTCTAGTTTATGTATTTAAATATTACTCATACATTTGGCCATTTGAATTCTAAGTTGATTTAATTTATTTTCACAGTATTTTCCTGAATGTCAATTCCAATCATACTCTGTTGATCAACTTGCTGAGTTTAAGGAAGAGTGGTGTCGGTATGTTACCAATTTTATTCACCAGCGGTCGTTGTAGATATCTCTTGCATGTTATTGTTTTTTTGTTAATTGAAATTCGTGTCTATTGTTATTTGAATTCAGCTAAACTTGATGTAAATTTGGATATGTGGTATGTAATTATGATCAATGAAAATTTATGCAATTATCTTTTTATTATTGGTTTGGATATGTGTAGCAGGTGTATATATGTTGAATATGTGAATATTGGTGGTCTAGTTGTGTAATGGGGAAGTGATGTTCAAAATATCAACAAAATTTTTAAAAAAATAGAAGCACTTTCTGTAGAACCGCTGGCAAACATACAAAAAAGGGGGTGGGGTGGTGAAAGAGAAGCACTTCCATTCTGAAGCGTTGTTGATTCTATAGAAAATTAGTAGCGCTTCTACTAAGAGCTTTGCTGATTGTTTAGCTTATTGGTAGCTTTTCCACAAACCGTTGCACATTCTTGATATTTAGTAGCGCTTCGTAAGCGCTTCTGATTTGGTCTGTGCGTTTAGCAGCGCATTGATCAGCAACGCTGTGAAGCGCTGCCAATGCCCTTTCCTGTTGTAGTGAAAAACAGAAATGCCAAAATTGAAGACCACATATATTTTATCTCTCTAGTTTCCATTACTAATTCTACTTTTGTTTTTTAGTTTTTATATGTCAATGCAACTTACATCCCATCTTGATGGAACAAATTCATTAGGATTTGGGTAATATTCAGAGTCCATATGAATAGCTCTTGTCCATCCTAGCACTCTCCATCCTTTTGGTATGAGATAACCTAAAATTATTGAACAAATGACATATAAGTGTTTTTGTTCTCCTTTAATAACTAGAAATAACTAAGCAGTTTAAATGTTGGCATTGAATATGAACTACTACCATTGATGTTCACATCAGCAGTTGCCTCTCTAAAAGTTGAGAAAGAAATGTTGACACATCTTAACGTTTCATTGATTACCTGCAAGGTATTACAAGATCCAACAGATGTCTTCTCAATTATTCATTGTTGCCTTGTATTCTAAGTTAAGTTTTTTTTCACAACGTGTAAAATATGCATGAAATACCATAGTATATGTCCTTTAATTTTCATCTATAGTTCTATACTTACTTGAGAAAGATAAACCATTTGCTTGATTTCATGAAGATTTAATTTTTTCTGGGAGGCTTGTCTTGTTCTCAAATTTTCTTCTTGCTCTTCCTACATTCACCATATAACCAAGAATTAAACTACTAGTATTGTATTCTCTATTAATCATCATCAACTTAGAATTATGTAATTATATAACAGGAACTATTTAAAAATATAAAAGCTTATAATTCCGAAGCCTTAAGAATTATCACTTTAAAGTAGTTATCTCCATAAATAATTAATTGTTCTATTGTGGTGGTCAATAAACCAGTAAAGTCGGGTAAACATGTGATCAGTCATGTTTCCTGCCATAGATTAGTAAAAGAAAGAGGTGATAGTCAATTTTTACCCTAATGCTCTTATTAGAAGGCAACATATTTAATTTGCAAAATAAATTGTATAAGAAAAACACTTGTAAGATGCTTAATTGAAGTTTGTCAAAAATAAAAAGTTGCCAAATTGAAGACCCCCAAGTATGTATTAAAAGTTAGCAAATATATATATAAGTTAAAATATAATAAAATTATAAATATAGCATGAAAGTAAGACTAAAAAACCATTTCTTAACATTTTAATATTTTTAATTAAAAACATATAGAAAAGTATTAAAATCAGTGTTGTTCAGTTGGACCTAAAATTTAATCTGACATAAATAAGAGCATATTCTAAATCCATCAATATGAAATCCGCCATTATTATTTATGTATCAAACCAAAACATAAAGAATATGGTGTATTGGAAAACAGTATATAGTCCCAGGTAAACTAGAGATGAGGCTTGAGAAGGGTTTACAAAGAATACATATATTTCACTTTACGATTTTGTTTTATGGGGTTGACTTAAGTTCGAAATCAAATATGTAAAATTTCTATTTTTTAAAAATCTGTTTATGAAGTTTCTTGTTTTTATGGTAATACACAATAATAATAAATAATAAACCTTTTTTTTGACACAATAAATAATAAACCTAATAATAGTAAATAATAAAACTAAAAATATGGTGACAGTAGTCAAAGAAATGTAATGATATGAAATTACTTAATTCCCTTATAAAGTTAAGGGTAACCAAGTCTACTAGTGCTTAAAAGTCAATTACATTTACCTTGGCTTTTTTCAAAACATGTGGATGTTGTGTAAGATATCTAATTGACCACATCAAACCAGTTGCTGTACTTTCATGGCCAGCAAATAAAAGTCCTATCAATAAGTCAATAATATCCTCATCCTCCAATTTTTTACCATTCACATCTGTGGCTTCCAAAAGAATATTCATAAGTTCCTTTTTGTCCCCTATTTGCTGACCATTTTTCAGCATCTCCCTTCTTTCAACCACAACTGGTTGAACTATTTTTACTAGCTTCTTTCGTGCCTAGTATATGTATATTATACATGTATTAAATTAGTAGCAAAACATATTCTTAGTAATATATAAAATAATAATAACAAAATAAGAAAATAATAATAATAATAATACGAAAATGATGATAATAATAATAATAACACTAATAATCGAATAATAATAATAATAATAATAATAATAATAATAACATAAAAAGAAGTAGCACCTTGAGTGCTTTGTGGTAACTAAAACCAGGTATATTGATTGGGACAGAGAACATGCCATGATACATATCAGTAAAGGAACTTCCTATCTTTGTTGTGATGTGCTTATTGGAAGAGCCCATAAAAATGTAAAGAATGGCTTTGAAGGAAACCTTCTTCATCTCTTTCAAGAGCTCAACTGGGTGATTCATGCTAGACAATTCTTCTAATGAATCGATCATAATATCCTCAAGACGTTCAAGGTACACCGCTAGTGCCTTGTGCCCCACAATGGGAGAAGTGATTAGGCGTCGAAAATGTTTGTGTTCTTCATTTGTCAAATCTATCAGGGGTCTACATTTGAACAACTCTCTGATAGATTTTGGATACCTAAGCTTAAAGTTCACATCATCATTGAGCACTTGCCTACACATCTCAGGCTCACACACAATAATACTTGGTTTCCCAAATAAGTGAGACTTGTAAATACCAGTTCGTCCATATCTAAAATCGAAAACAAAGTACAGCATATTATATGATATATATGATATATATAAATATAATGTAGATATTAGTAATACATGAAAAGAAAATGAAATAGATTACTTGAGAATAAGGTTGGTGATGAATGCATCAGGGTGGCCGGATAAGAAATCTTTGAGAAAGACTACAAAGTTACCAATAAAAGGAAATCCCATATCACCAGGAGGCAAAGGGAACTCTTTGTTTCTTAGTTTCATTTCGTAGTACCAACCATTCAAACGTCTCAAAACAAAAGCAAAGAATGCCAATAAAGTGGCAATAGAGATAGAAATCCAAGCCTGGTGCATTTCCATTTTTTGGATGTAGTTTGGTAGTTCAATGGATCCTCCTCTTTATATAATAAAATAGGTTGTTTGCCAAAAAGAAAAAGAAAAGTTGCCATGATCTCATGATGTTGACGTGTTTAGTATGCTGTTTTGTTTTATTTTAAAGTCAACTATCAATCATGAATTATTGAATACAAACATATAGTTGGCCTTATTTTAAACTTATTTTAACTATTTTAACTCTTTTTCCCTTCGGGGGTCTTTTTCGCATTGGGTTTTGGCCCTCGAAGGTTTTAACGAGGCCCCCTAGGTGTAAGGGGTTGGTGCACTCCTTGTGCGCCCCTTAATACATTTACTTATCTAAAAAAAAAAGTCAACTAAATTTCTCTAGCAAATTCATATACTTGGCCTTAAAGTTAACTATTCGGTTTGGTTTTAAATAGTTGAATTTTTTTATAATCAAAAATTATATAAAAGGGGATGCAAACGGGCACTCCAACCATTACAAATACAAGGGGTCTCATTAGAACCCCATTGGGCCCAAACTCTGTGGGAAAAAGACCCAAAGAGGAGAAAATACCCTAAGAAGAATGAAACAAAAGACCAAATTACATTGAGTTCATACAAACAATAGGGTTTCCCCACCAGTCGGAAATCTTCAAAGCTGAATTGCGACCTTCAATGCTAATGAACCAACTCCAAGATATAGTTTTAACATGATTGATTACCACTTGAGAATGGAAGACTTGATCCTTAAAGAGACTATGGTTTTGATGAATCCAAAGACACCACGTGACTGCCATTCACAGAAGGTACTTAAATCTCCCAGCCTTCTTAGAATCCAACCTGATACCATGGGCCTTAAAATGCGCCACTCCAAGAAGAGAATCCACGAGCGCACTACCCATCCAATTATGAATAGAAGTCCAAACTGATCGAGAGCACCTGCACACAAAAAACTAAGTGAAAAATAGTCTCATCCTGCTCAAAACAAAAAGGACAATACGATCCATTAGGGTCTATGATACCCTTAGAAATAAGAGCATCCCTGGTAGGAAGTTTTCCCAACAACAATCTCCAACTTAAAACCCCCACCTTAGTGGGAATCAAAAGCTGCCGCATATCATCTAAAGCACTTTGAGTGTCGCTATCCAACCTATAATGATACAAATTAAAGATTCAACACCAGAGCATAAAAAGATTTAACCATAAATGATTAGTTTGTAAACATGCATATGTTATATTAACTTTATGTGCTATTTAGTTATGGTATTATAGTATTTGTGTCTTATTTATGCATAATTAGGTATTATCTAATTCAACTATTAATATCCAATTTTCTATACTAATAGAAGGCATATGCGTGATTGGACATGATTAGTATGTGTATTGCTTGATGTTTGGGCCATAACCTAAGTTACACTCATTCAAAAAATTGTGATATTGATGTTTTTGGACACTTAAGACAATGTACTAAAGATATAAATGGGTGTAGGAAACCAATTTTGCTAGTTTGAAGTCCAATGAACCTCAATAATACTAGACAACAATTCTGTCCAAAGTTTGGTTGAGTTTTGGCCCATAACACATTTTCGTATTTGGCCCATATCTCAAGCAATACAAGTCCAATTGATCCAATTCCAGTTGTATTGGTTAGCTAACTCGTGTATCTACAACTTTTATTCAGGAACAAAGTGCAGAAAAGATTGGATTCAAGGGTGAAAATGACATGCAACTTGATCATTATGACAATGCTCCAAATTTCAAACTACACAGGACACACTGTGGAATTATATTTACCATAATTCACACAAAACTCCAATATGAAAGATAGAACATGATCTGGAAAGAAGACACAATACCCACATTTTATCTTCAGGGCCCAAATGTATTAGACTTTGAATTCATGGTGCAATTAATCAGGGAAGTTAGGCATGAGAAGTTGTCAAAACTGAGACGAGCTTTTGACCAAGGAGCAGTATTTCACCCATAACTTCCACGTGGAAAATCCAATTGGGAAGATAAAACATGATCTGGAACGCTGACTCAATTACCCACAATTTATATTCAAAAACCTAATCAAGATTTCACCAGGAAAGATGACTTATCTTGCAATTAATGAGAGGGTCCAAAACTGTCTTGAAGTATTCAAGTGTTCTCACTTTTCAAGCCTATATAAAGGGGGCTTTGGCAAGCCATGGATCATCACTCTTTAGCTTCAGAAGTGTAACATATATTTAGTATCTAAGAGTTTTTTTCTTGGTAATATGAGTAGCTAAACTTTTAGCTAAAGCTAAGGGTGAAGCTTTTGTAAAGTAGTACACTACAAGAAATAGTGGATTTACTGTCGAAAACTTTCCGGCGGATATAAATCCGTCGGAAACTTTCCGGCGGATTTGATAGATTTCCGGCGGATTTGATCCCACGGTAGTTTCCGGCGGATTTTTTGGACTTTCTGGCGGATTTTTATCCCACGGAAACTTTCCGGCGGATTTTTTGGACTTTCCGGCGGATTTATAATTTTTTTTTTTTTTTTTTGCAAAAATCCGCCGGAAATTATCAAAAATCCGCCGGAAATTTTCGGCGGATTTTTGGTAATTTCCGGCGGATTTTTTGGACTTTCCGGCGGATTTATAAATTTTTTTTTTTTTTTTTTTTGCAAAAATCCGCCGGAAAATACCAAAAATCCGCCGGAAATTTCCGGCGGATTTTTGGTCATTTCCGGCGGATTTTTGGACTTTTCGGCGGATTTTCCAAATTTTTTTTTTTTTTTTCAAAAATCCGCCGGAAATTTCCGGCGGATTTTTGGTCATTTCCGGCGGACATTTTGACTTTCCGGCGGATTTTCCAAATTTTTTTTTTTTTTTGCAAAAATCCGCCGGAAAATACCGAAAATCCGCCGCGGATTTTTTGGACTTTCCGGCGGATTTTCCAAAAAAAATTTTTTTTTTCTTCAAAAATCCGCCTGAAATTTCAAAAAATCCGCCGGAAAATTTTGGAGGAAAAAAAATCCGCCGGAAAAATTTAGAGGGAAAAAAATTCGTCTATAAATACAACTTTCTCCTATACTCATCTCATTCTCTCATTTATCTCTTTCTTTCTTTCTTATTCTCTTCTACATTTTCTCTATCTTATCTTTTTTCTTCTTTCTCATACTCTCTAATCTTCAAAAATTTCTCTACATATCTCTCTTCTATAATTCTCCTTTCTTCTTCATTCTCACTTCTTTATTCTTATTCCTTCTTCATCTCACTATTTTATTCTTATTTCTTCATAATTCCTCATTCTTATTCTCTCATATATCATTTCTTCTCATATTCTCTTTTATTCTTTCCTTTTTCAACAATACCATTCAACATTTGATTTTACTTTTGTTTTTTGACTTTTATTTAAAACACATATTAAGTTATAAAATTCAAAAAAAAATTAAAAAATTTTGGATTTTTAAAAATAAAAAAAAAATTGGAAAATCCGCCGGAAATTACCAAAAATCTGCCGGAAATTTTTTTAAAAAAAAAAAAAAATTCCGGCGGATTTTTGGTAGTTTCCGGCGGATTTTCCAAAAAAAAAAAAAAAAATTAAAATCCGCCGGAAATTACCAAAAATCCGCCGGAAACTACCAAAAATCCGCCGGAAACTGTTTGCGACGAGGGTTTTTCCGGCGCCAAAAATCCGCCGAAAAGTCCACATTTTCGGCGGATTTTGGTCATTTCCGGCGGATTTTGGTCGCCGGAAAATCCAGTTTTTCTTGTAGTGGTAGTATTGTTCTTCGTTTTTAAAATGATCTTCAATGTTAAATCTTTTGAGTTGTTTAATGAGATATGAAAAAATGATTTTGTTTTGTGAAAGGTTTGATTTGTTGTAGACATGTTTGGCACAATGAATGCTTAGTTGTACATAACAATAATTGGTAACATAAACTCTTTAAGACAACTAAAAGATAGTTTTCAAAAACTACACGGTAAAAATAAGAATATGTTCATTTAATATTCAAAGTCTACATTGAAGGAACCAAAGGACTTGATCTTAGTGGAAAGCGAGGGGTTTGGCCATCTATGACGTTTCAGACAGATTCCGAGTATTTTACGAAGGCTGGAGTTCTATGATGATGTTGAGTTGCAACATTGAAACAGTAGTACAACTTGTTCTTAGGAATGGGAACGAAAAACATATTATGAATGTAACTGTTTCTGGTTTAGTTTGTGTAGGCAGCAGTGGCATAAGCCATGGCAGACTGTGCAGAATCGTGTGTAGGGGGGAGAATGGGAGGGTGAATTCGCGAACAGGTGGGGCACTAAATCAGAGTCTTTATCACAGCTTCTGTCACGGTTATGTTGTGTGAGATGGCAGTGTGGATTTGTTGAGCAAACGCGAGTTCATGGTCAGGGACGATGCCAGTGTGGCAGAGGTTTCATGGTGGTCTATCGTCCATGGCGGTTATGGCCCTTTAAAAGACTAGATGGGGATGGGAGCACGAAGAGGAGGTTGTAATTCGTTAAATTGATTCAAGAATCCGACTCAGATGGAGATTTCGTGTTGAAAGGTGGAGTTTGAGGTTCAGCCGCGGAGAGAGGAGTGAGAACGCATAGGGAGGGAGTTCCTGCCTTAGGGTTTCGCTGGTTTTGTTTGGCTGAGGGAAGAAGATGATATGAGTACATGCGGGGTACGGCTAGCGAGAAAAAAGGGGTGTGCGTAAGTAAAATTCCCAAAATCTCAATTCAAGTAGACGGCTATTCTAGCACCTCAATAACCCAAAATCATTTCTAAAAGTCAATTATGCTTTAAACACCAATATTTCATAAAATAAAATAAGCAAAATAAAATAAAAATATTTCAAATACAAATATTCTAAAAATCAAATAATAACGATATATTATGATAGCATATAAAAATACATTTAAAAGTGATTTCAAACTAAATTTAATAGCTCAAATACATATTGTTGTCGTCAAACACTTAGGTCCTAGCCGTGGGGTCGGCCAGAGGTTTGGACAGTCTTTGATTCCTCTGTTCTTCAAGCAATTGCGCCGAGGAGGGAACTCTGCTCCTCGACTGTGGGTATCCTGACTCCTCTAGAAAGGGTCAGGTTAGGTGAAAGGGATGCGAGGGTTGGATTATTCTACTGGCCTAATGTATAAAGTAAAGATAAAATGCAGTAAAGGAAGATAAACTGAAATAAAACGTAGAGTTTTGATTGATTGATATGTGCCTTTTTACATTTACTCTCTGCTATATATATTCATAGGCCCTCATCGACCACTATTCGAGCAAACACTTGCCTACCGTTGGATCAATATAAGATCAACGCCTATCATTGCTCCTAAGCCCTAAAGAAATGGAGCAACTACCCACAATCCCACTAGCACGGTTAGTGGGGTAAATGCCTCTCGCTCGGATTTTCATGGCATCGCTTCTTCGCTTAACCTTCAACTGCTTCCATGTTCTATCTTCGTGCCTCCTCTATCTTGCCTTGCAAGCAACCATGCCTTGCCTCGGCCACTTGGTCATACGCCTGGGCTTTGTCCTTGGGCAATAACTTAGGCACCCGAGTTACCCTGGCCGTGGCACTCTATAGGCTGAGGCCTCACTCTCTCTCGGCCTAGCTCATTGGCCCTCGGCCTTACCCCTCTCCTCGGGGTTTTTGTCTTGTAGTGTGCCTCGAGGGGCCCTCTTGAGTCCACTTTTATCGGCAATTACCTCTAGAGCTTTAGCCAGATGGTCTGCCTCAACACTCTAACCTTTTCCCCTTTTTCGTCAACCCTCGGTCTACGCCATTGACCTTGGTCATCCTCGGATCACTTTCACTCTCTAGATTTACTTCCACTAGAGGGTCTTGAGCTTCAAACGTAGGTATCCTCCTCTGGATGGGTTCTATGTGGGGAGGTTCAGCCAACATCCCGTCATCAGAGTCATCCGAAGCCTCTAGGGAGGAGTGTTCCGAGAATCCATCCTCTTCATACACGACACCAAACTTAGCCTCTTCAATGCTGGATTCGATTTGGAATAGGTGCAGCCGGTCCAACAGGCTTTGTACTTCTATCGGGAGATTATTCATTATTCTCATTGTTAGGCCGTGGGTTGCCCATCATTTTGAACTCAAAACCCTTCTTAGTCCAATCACATGATTCTATGCCACCTTCCTCATAATTTCCAAGAATGGCAATGGGACGCAGGTGAGGGGAGTTGAACACACCCTCAAACATTATTACCTCAGCAGGGAATGGATTAGGGTCTGCCTCCACTATTTCCACCTTATCTCCTATCCATATCATTAGTTTTTGATGCAGGGTGGAAGGAACACACTCACTGGTATGTATCCAATCTCTCCATAGGATTACAACATATGAAGGCTTCCCTTCTATGACGAAGAAGTCTGAATGAGTAACCTTAGACCCAGTTGTTACATCTGCCACCAAGTGAAGTCAATAAATGTCACAAGGAAGGGAGGTTGGAATTGTGACCTTTTTAAAATTCACCTGAAACAATACAACTATCTTAACAAGTATGATTAGATATTAAGATAGTGAGTGTTTTAAGTTAAGAAGGGTGAGAGAAAATTATTTTCTTAACTTTGATAGTGAGTAGAGAAGGTTTAGAATAAACTGTCTTCTCAACTATGTAACAGAGTTGAGAAGGGTCAGTAAGTTCTGTCTTCATCACTGACTGTCAAGTACTTGTCTTTCTTAATTATTCAAGTAGTGTAAGCATATGTGATCATTTGTAATATAGTTCTATTCAAAACATCAAGAGACTTCCTAAATTACTATTAGCTAGGAAGAGATGTGAGAAGGGTTGAAAACTGTGTTTTAGTTGAAAACATTTCTTAGCAGAGAAGGGTCAGCATGTTGTCTCCTCAGTTTTCATAACGCTTCTCCATAAGGAGAGTTTTGTCTCAAAGAATTAAACAATTTAGAGAAATCAGTAAATAACACAATGATGTATAGTGGTTCACCCAAAAACCTGGGCTACATCCACTCCTCACTCCCTGTGAGTATTTCCACTATTTTCCAAATAGTTTACACCTTTTACACCTCCCTAGGCTAAAAGTACTCTTGGTAGTTTTCTTCACACAGCTCTACCTACTATTAACACCCCTAATAGAATCCTTCTGATCTATTAAACTGCTTCTATCACAGAAGCACTCACTTCTCAAGCCCTGCAGCAACACATGCTACTTGAGAAGGTTTCCTACAGGTTTTCTGTTAAGTGTTTGGGTTTGTTGAATTTTTAGAGATTGGTTGATACAAATGGAGTATTCAACAGATGCAACAACACAAGCATTAATATATACTCAGAGATCGAATGAATACCTTTAGTTGTGTAGCAGATGAGTATGGATGAGAGTAGAATTGACACTTGAGAAGGTTGGAAGATTTGAGCTCAATGTACTCTCACCCGGATCAACAATGGCCAGGAGCGTTTATTTATAGCTGAAATTATGTGTGATATCCTATGGTCCATAGAAAAGAGTCGTTGGCAAAAGTATATAGCTGTTTATAGCCGCTTATAGCCGTTGAGAGACTGTCTGTTTTAATACAGATGTGTTTCTGCTTTTCTGCAGAAGACAACTGTTTCCAGTTGTCATGACTCTTCTCAGCTATGACAGATATTGAAGATGATGCTTCTCAAGTTGATGCTTCTCAAGTTGATACTTCTAATGAAGATATTGTGGTATGACCTTTCTCCACTTGACTGTTCTCATCATGACTTTTCTAATGATGCTTCTCAACTTGACTCTTCACATCTGATGGTTCTCATCTCTATTCTTCTGAGAACCTTTCTCATGTTAGTTCTGTCGTGATGCTTCTTGGGTTGATCCTTCTTATTTACACTTCTCATGTTACCACAGATATAGATGATGCTTCTCATGATGATCTTTCTCAAGTTTTCCCATTTGGTTTTGATCTTTGATCTTGTCAAGAGAAGGTTTCTTCTTTAAGATATTGTGAGCAACATTATTTTATGTCTTCTCAGTTATGATGCTTCTCATAAGCATGTACCTTCTTGAGATTAGCTTGAATATACCTGTACTTATTGTTCACTCAAGAAGAAGCATTAATAGCATATGAAATCAGATAACTTAAGCTTCTCACATTTGAAGTTTGTTAGACAACAAAATTAATTAGGGATTTTGCCTCAACAATCTGCCCATTTTTTATGTTTGACAAACTTTATTTAGATGGATTAAGTTTTCTGATATTTGTTTAAAATTTTCTGAGGCATAAATATTTTTACTCCCCCTGAATATGTGCATACAGATTTAAAATTATAATTTCACACATCTTAGATATCATGCAAGAACATAATCAAGAACATATATTTCATTCAGCTCATCAAAAGAATCATTATCATGATTACAAGAGACTATGTTCTTTTTGGCAGATATGCCTATGAAATTAAAAAAACAACTAGTGAGAAGATTACTTCTCAACAAAAAGTGTCTATCACTCACAGATATTTGCTAATGCATATAATTCAAAAAACTCCTAAGACCTAGTAACTTAATCTACTCTTCTCCCCCTTTTGGCTAACATCAGAAAGGTGGAGGCAGATAGAGACATTAAGAGGCTACTTTGATGGGGGAAGACCCATCAGATGAGGAAGAAGTAGAAAGGCTTGGAATGTCTGGGAACTGAGGGATAGGACCAAATTCTAGAGGAATGAGATTTGGAGCAAGTGTGGTCATCCCTTGCTGCTATGCATGGCAACGAAATGCGAACCATGACTAATATTGCTCATCTCTAGCAGCTTGAGCTCTCTGACCTTGTTGGATTATAGCTTGACCCTCAAGCACATTCTTCAGCAGAGCTTTCATCCTTCTCATCATTTTTTCCATCTTGGATATGCAAGTCACAAGAGCTTCAGAAGCAGATGGGCTTTGCTCTTTAGATTCCTCAGGAACTTTCTCTTGAGCCACACCAGAAGGTTGGCCAGCATTGAAGAATTTGCTCAATATATTTTTTGTAGTAATATAAATAACTAACTAAATTAATAAATAAGTAGGTAATGTTTCGACAAAAAGTAAAACTTTCAACAGATGATGCATTCCAACATGAATTCAATCTATCGGATTGATTTTATTTTCTATTCCAAAAAGTAATATTTTCTGTGTATATGGATTTTTGAGTTTTTGTGCTAGTAAATAAGTTAGGTTTTTTTTGCCCCCACACATTCAACTTATACCCCACACGCACACTGTGATAAGATGAAAATACCCTTGCCAATTTTACAAAATTGCAAAACACTTATCACTTCTCACTTACATCAGTTTTACAGAGAGAGTGTGTGTCATCGTCGCACGAATTTAGCTACATCCGTTTCAGCATCAACGAATTTACATACTTCCGTTTTAAATCCGTTTTACCCTCTACGAATTTACATAGATCCCTTTCGTCCATTTGGTTTGTTTTTAATTTTTTTTTTTGTTTTTTTAGTGGCTCGTCAGAGGATTGGTGGCCGGATCCCTCGTGATTCACCGGGGATGATTTTGCGAGGGGAGTCTTCATCACGGTCTGGTGGTGGTGACTCGGAAGAAACTCCTGCTCGTAGTAACCGCACCTGCATCCGGATTGCGGTGCATGCATCTCATCGGGATAGGTGCGCCCGGAGACGAGAGAAAGCTGTGGAGGAGTAGGAGCAGGATGAGGAGCAGCAGATGGAGGAGGATGACTTGTATCAGCAGCCTGCAGATGACTACTAGTAGGGCCATCACCACCCTGAGCCGGAGTACCGCCATGATTACCAGCAGCAGTACCACCAGGAGCCGGAGTACCATCAATACTAGCAGCAGCCTGCAGATGAGTACTCAGTTCATGTTGAGTACCCGGTTCATGAAGAGCAGCAACAGTAGGAGCATGCTGGGATAGGACCTATGGATGGTTCTCTACTCACTTCATTTGATGCTCACGTAGCATCTAAGATACTCGAAGGCCAGGTAAATATAATTTAATATATTTATTTACATAGTCTTGTTATATAAATTTATAGATAAATAGTTTAAGTAAACTTATTTTTTTAATTTAGATATCTGTGCGTAAATTGAAAGTATCTGCACATGGCAACAAAATCAATTAGAAATTGGTCCCGTTCGCACAAAATCATGAGTTTTATGAGTATACTAGGCAGTCTGGATTAGCCCCCATTGTGTTTTCAGCTCACACTACTGTGTATCAAGAGCTGCTATTTGCCTTTGTAAAGAGATGGCACCCAGAGACATCGTCATTTCACCTACCATTCTGTGAAATGACAATTACTTTGGATAATGTGTCGTGTCTCCGACATCTACCGTTGGCTGGCAGATATTTCAGATCACCCCCTCAGTTTGTTACTTTTGATGATGCCATCCAGCTGGCTATGCGTCATCTGGGGGTTACTTTTGCTGAGACAACACAAAAGACCCTGGCCACTAGGGGTCCATATTTCCACTTTGATTGGCTACTGGAGATATGTAGGCGTGACGTACGAGAGGAGGACAAGACTTGTGGTGTTAGAGCATTTATCTTGCTTATTTTGGGGTGGAGCATTTTTTGTAGCAAGACTGCCACACGAGTTGAGGCAAAGTGGTTTCTATTACTGGATGACGTCACCATAGTGGATGATGGTTGTCCAACGTATAGTGACATCATGATGCGTTTGATCAAATGGAGGGACAGTGTTCGGAAGGTTATGAGCACTACTATTGTTGCCAGGGAGGTGGATGAGGTTCATCGTGATTACTTGTGATGGTACGTTAGGGTACCAGTTCCTTTGTCTCCTTACAGCACCATCACCGCCACCAGTAGCAGCACGAGCACCAGGTGTGAGGGGACCTGAGGAGAGACTGATGTTTGTGAGCAAGCAGGTGCGGTTGGCGCTTGTGTCCGGAGACATTCATCCTGAGCCTCAGACGTACAAATGGCTCACACGGTTGCTTGATTTGGTAGAGAGACGTGATTGATTTTTTTGGTTGTTGTGTTGTAAAATATTTTCACATTAGACTTATTTATTTCTTATTAGTATTGTTTTTTAATTATATTTTCATGTTATTATTTTCGGTGCAATCTAAACTGTTAAAAAAATTTGGTCGGTGCAATCTAAACCGTTAAAAAAATATTCGTCGGGTCACACTTATCACGACGAGAAATAGATAAATTCGTCAAAAAATAACCATTAAAAACGGATTTACTTATAACAAAGATAAATCCGTTTTGATAAATAACAAAATGAATTTAACCTATAATCAGGTAAATCCGTTAGCAACTGGTCACAAAAACGGATTTATGATCAAAAATGTTTATTCCGTTTTTAAAAGATTATAAAAGCGGATTTATGTTTTATTCAATATATCTGACGGCAAAAATTTGGAGGAAACGGATTTACCTAACCTAACTTAATTTTGTTTTGTTAGTTTTTCAAAACGGATTTTATGTATGGTTTAAGTAAGTCCATTATTAACATTTTTATCAGGGGTATTTTTGGAATAAGAAATTTTGTGGGGGTATAAAGTGAAGGTGTGGAGGCAAAAAAAAACCCAAAAAGTTGTGATTAGGTCGGCCCAATGCCAAGCTACTAAAACAAGTGTTTTGGGCCTCAAATTTTTTAATGATAAAAAGGGCCTCAAAGTTTTGGTTTTAAGTAATATTAAGAGTAAAATTCATTACACTACAAGGAATTCATGTAACTCAGCTGGTTGGTGGTGATAATAGCATCTAATTGTCTGTGGGTTCCATTCTTATCTAATTTTCATGTAAATAAGAAAAACCCAATAAAAAGTACTACTTAAAGAGTTGGTGGCTCAATTGTAGATTAATAAAATGTCTTAAATTATTTATTATTTATTTTTACCCAATTTTAAATATTCTTTAAGCTGTATTTCTACATAGTATATTTTGCACTTTCTCTCACTATTGGTTGCCTTGGCAAATTCAGCGACATGGGGACATGAATCCCTGGGTTCGAACTCGGGTGTGAGCAGTGATAGTGAGTGTGCGTGGTGTTTATTTGTCATTTTATCCAAGTAAACAAAAAATATAGTATAAGCTTTTGTCATAAAAACTAATATATTAAACGGAGTTTGGATTTTTTTCCATTATTTTGTTGCTATTAAATATGACTTCCAACAATTGTTTTGTCACTTTAATCTTTTCTCGCTTGTGAATCACAATTATTTTGTTGCTCATACTCTCTCTAGGTTTTTTTGTCACTTTAATATTTTCTCGCTTGTGAATCACAAATTCTATAATCTATAATCTATATCTATAATCTATAATCTATAATCTATACATTTGAGAATGCATCTCTGTTGAATTATGATAATTCAAAAGAAACCCTGTAGTGTATTTAACAGCTATATTTCTAACAAATTGATATAGCTGTTACTATCTAAAGGCTGTTGCTTACAGTTAGTTTGTAACAAATACTGTTACAACAAACCAAATCAGTTATAACAGTTTTAAAACAGCCTATAACAATCTCAATACAAGGCTTATAAATATCTACTAGCTATGTACAAAATTCACAGTTGAATAGAAATTACATTTTACAGTTTTAATACTCTTTGAGCTCCAAGATTCTGTTCACAGTTCTTCTCCTCCATTCTGTGTGTTGCTAAGTTTTGTTTCATCTCAAAATCAACAAGTGTTGTACCTTGCAAGAAGAGAAATTAACAGAGTAAGTGTTATTTCTCAAGGTGAGGAACGAGAGTGAAAGAAATAGAGCAAACAGTGAGAGATAGTGAGGAATATACCTTGCAAATACTGTGTTTGTGCTATTGAAGATCCTGGTTGTGATTTCACAAGTGGTGAAATCCCTCACAAGTTTCATAATCAGATCATATACATACACAAACTAAGTTACAAATCAGTTTTGGAAGGTGAGAAAGAAAGATAAACGAAAATCACAAGTGGTGATTCTGTACCTTCGTTTATCTCGTTCGTAATCATCGTTGTTCATCATCTCAGTAGCAGAATCGTACATACAAGTGAAGCAAAACAACACAATCAGATTCGCAGCTTTTAGGGTTTTCTGAAACAGTAAAATCGAAGCAAGGAAACAAAGGGCTTTCGTTAATTACCTGTTTGTTGGTGCTTGCGAATCACCATTGAAGCATTTTAAGCTTTGATTCCTGCAAAATCAAAGCAAAAATCAGAACTGAGCAGAGGAGAAGAAGAAGAAACGCGTGAGAGAAAAAGAGTAGAGAGAGAAATAAACTTCAAGTGTGGAAACGGAAGCAAGGGTTTCTGTGTTTCATAAACCGGGTTTGGGCTTACCCTATTCTGTCTTGTGGGCTGTGAAAGTGTTATTCACACCTCCTGGGTTTCTTAATTGAGACCCCTACAAGTGGTATCAGAGCTGGTGACAATCCAGGGCTAAAAATTCCTTTCTTTACCTATCTTTCTCACTTTCTTTAAGTTTCTTTACAGGTTCTTTTAACACACAGCAAGCAGGCTGTGTGTGAGTTCTTTTGACAGTTTGTTTCTTTTTCACAGGATAGCTAAAGGTGTTAGTTAAGGTGCAAAAATCAAAATGTCAAATGCTAGCTTGTCTACTCAAATTCCTAAGCTAGATGGCAAAAATTGGGATAGATGGAGCTTGCAAATGGAAGCCATTTTTGGCTTCCATGATGTGCTGGAAATTGTTCAGGAAGGGGTTCCAAAACTGCCTGAGAACCCAACCCCTGAGCAAAGGGCTGAACACAAGGAGAATACTAAGAAGGATTGGAAAGCAATCTACCTCATACACCAGGGGTGTGATGAGGGTAACTTCGATAAAATTAGAGGCATCAAGGTCTCTAAAGAGGCATGGGACCTCCTTGATGAGTACTATAATGGTGCTGCACCTGTCAAGGAGGAGAAACTGCAATCTTTAAGAAAGCAGTATGAGAATTTAAACATGAAGGAAGGTGAAAGTATTGCTGATTTCTTTGGAAGGCTAAAGAAAGTCACTAATGCAATGAGCCTCAATGGAGAGACTCTTACAGACAAAGTTGTTTGCAAAAAGGCTTTAAGATCACTAACTAAAAAGTTTGCGAACTGTGCTTTCATTGTTGAAGGCACTACTAATCCGGATGATCTTAAAGTGGAGAAGCTTCAAAGCACACTTGAAGCAAAAGAGATTAGGCTGAATCTCTGGGATGGTGAAGAAGAGGCTAACCAAGCTTTACTCACTAAGTCTAAAGGCAAGAAATGGTCTAAAGACAACAACCAACCAAGCAAGGGCAATTGGTCCAAAGGTAAGGGAGGTAAGTCCAAAGGTAAGGGTGAATTTACTAAGAAAAATTCTGATTCTAGTAAAAAGAAAGATAAATCTAAGGTTCAATGTTATAGATGTGATAAATACGGACACTATGCAACTGAATGTCCTACTAGAAAGGAAGCCAAGTCTAAGGAATCAGAGGAAGAGGCCAATATGGCCAAGGAAGACTCTGATTCAGATTCTGGCCCTGTAGCATTCAGCATGATTACTGATGAGATTGATGAAATAAAACCGAAGGAAAACATTGTGGTAACTAACATAGACCTAGATTTAAAATCTGATTATGTTGTTCTTGCTATAACCACAAGTGATGGTAAAACCATCACAGAAGTGTGGTACCTAGATTCTGCCTGTTCAAATCACATGACAGGTAACAAGGACTGGTTGGTGGATTTTGATCCTACTAAGAAAACCACAATCAGATGTGCAAGCAACAAATCTATTGTTTCTGAAGGTATGGGGAATATCAGGTTTACAAAGGAGAATGGCCAGGTAATCCTAATTCATAATGTTCTTTATGTACCAGGAATTAGTTGCAATTTAATTAGCTTAGGCCAACTAGTTGAAAAAGGGTTTTCAGTAGTTATGAAGGACCTAAAGCTAAAACTTTTTGATACAAAAGATAAACTAGTATTAACTGCCCCTTTAGCCACTAACAGAACTTTCAAAACCAGCATTTGCATGACAGAGGCAGATTGTCTAAGTGCCACTGCTGATTCTGAAAGTATGTTATGGCACAAGAGGTTTGGCCACTTGAATTTTAAAAGTCTAAGTAATCTAAGTTCTAAAGCTTTAGTAAAGGGATTACCTAAAATTAATATGTCTAAGGATACTTGTACAACATGTCTCATAGGAAAGCAACCTAGAAATTTGTTCAAAGATGAAATGAAGCATAAATCTAAGGATATTTTGCATGTTGTTTATTCTGACCTATGTGGACCTCTTGATGTACCCTCAAATGGGGGTAACAAGTACTTTATGACATTTGTAGATGAGTTTTCAAGGAAAATATGGATCTACCTATTGAAGACCAAAGGAGAAGCCTTTGGAATCTTCAAGCAATTCAAGATAATGGCTGAAAAGCAAAGTGGCAGGCAGCTAAAAGTACTAAGGACAGATGGTGGTGGTGAGTATACCTCAAAAGACTTTGAGGAATACTGCATCATTCAAGGAATTCTACATGAAGTGACCTCCCCTTACACTCCACAACATAATGGGATAGCAGAAAGAAGGAATAGAACTATCCTAGACATGGCTAGGAGCATGATTAAGCTAAAAGGCTTACCTAAAAGACTATGGGCAGAAGCTGTAGCTACAGCAGTTTACATTCTAAATAGATGTCCTACAAAGGGGCTTGAAGAAAAGGTTCCAGAACATGTGTGGTCTGGTGACAAGCCAAGTGTGGCTCATCTAAGGGTATTTGGCTCTCTAACCTATAGCCATGTACCTGATACAAAGAGAAAAAAGTTGGAGGACAAGAGTAGGCCTCTAATACTTGTGGGATACCATCCTACGGGTGCTTATAGGCTGCTAGATCCTAAAACTGATAAGATTGAGATATCTAGAGATGTTCCTGCAAAATCAAAGCAAAAATCAGAACTGAGCAGAGGAGAAGAAGAAGAAACGCGTGAGAGAAAAAGAGTAGAGAGAGAAATAAACTTCAAGTGTGGAAACGGAAGCAAGGGTTTCTGTGTTTCATAAACCGGGTTTGGGCTTACCCTATTCTGTCTTGTGGGCTGTGAAAGTGTTATTCACACCTCCTGGGTTTCTTAATTGAGACCCCTACAAGTGGTATCTAAGAGCTGGTGACAATCCAGGGCTAAAAATTCCTTTCTTTACCTATCTTTCTCACTTTCTTTAAGTTTCTTTACAGGTTCTTTTAACACACAGCAAGCAGGCTGTGTGTGAGTTCTTTTGACAGTTTGTTTCTTTTTCACAGGATAGCTAAAGGTGTTAGTTAAGGTGCAAAAATCAAAATGTCAAATGCTAGCTTGTCTACTCAAATTCCTAAGCTAGATGGCAAAAATTGGGATAGATGGAGCTTGCAAATGGAAGCCATTTTTGGCTTCCATGATGTGCTGGAAATTGTTCAGGAAGGGGTTCCAAAACTGCCTGAGAACCCAACCCCTGAGCAAAGGGCTGAACACAAGGAGAATACTAAGAAGGATTGGAAAGCAATCTACCTCATACACCAGGGGTGTGATGAGGGTAACTTCGATAAAATTAGAGGCATCAAGGTCTCTAAAGAGGCATGGGACCTCCTTGATGAGTACTATAATGGTGCTGCACCTGTCAAGGAGGAGAAACTGCAATCTTTAAGAAAGCAGTATGAGAATTTAAACATGAAGGAAGGTGAAAGTATTGCTGATTTCTTTGGAAGGCTAAAGAAAGTCACTAATGCAATGAGCCTCAATGGAGAGACTCTTACAGACAAAGTTGTTTGCAAAAAGGCTTTAAGATCACTAACTAAAAAGTTTGCGAACTGTGCTTTCATTGTTGAAGGCACTACTAATCCGGATGATCTTAAAGTGG
The DNA here is from genome assembly GCA_963573325.1 of Astragalus glycyphyllos. Lineage (NCBI taxonomy): Eukaryota > Viridiplantae > Streptophyta > Magnoliopsida > Fabales > Fabaceae > Astragalus > Astragalus glycyphyllos. The sequence continues at coordinate 12,531,528 of OY754310.1, read as the reverse complement.
AGAAGCTTCAAAGCACACTTGAAGCAAAAGAGATTAGGCTGAATCTCTGGGATGGTGAAGAAGAGGCTAACCAAGCTTTACTCACTAAGTCTAAAGGCAAGAAATGGTCTAAAGACAACAACCAACCAAGCAAGGGCAATTGGTCCAAAGGTAAGGGAGGTAAGTCCAAAGGTAAGGGTGAATTTACTAAGAAAAATTCTGATTCTAGTAAAAAGAAAGATAAATCTAAGGTTCAATGTTATAGATGTGATAAATACGGACACTATGCAACTGAATGTCCTACTAGAAAGGAAGCCAAGTCTAAGGAATCAGAGGAAGAGGCCAATATGGCCAAGGAAGACTCTGATTCAGATTCTGGCCCTGTAGCATTCAGCATGATTACTGATGAGATTGATGAAATAAAACCGAAGGAAAACATTGTGGTAACTAACATAGACCTAGATTTAAAATCTGATTATGTTGTTCTTGCTATAACCACAAGTGATGGTAAAACCATCACAGAAGTGTGGTACCTAGATTCTGCCTGTTCAAATCACATGACAGGTAACAAGGACTGGTTGGTGGATTTTGATCCTACTAAGAAAACCACAATCAGATGTGCAAGCAACAAATCTATTGTTTCTGAAGGTATGGGGAATATCAGGTTTACAAAGGAGAATGGCCAGGTAATCCTAATTCATAATGTTCTTTATGTACCAGGAATTAGTTGCAATTTAATTAGCTTAGGCCAACTAGTTGAAAAAGGGTTTTCAGTAGTTATGAAGGACCTAAAGCTAAAACTTTTTGATACAAAAGATAAACTAGTATTAACTGCCCCTTTAGCCACTAACAGAACTTTCAAAACCAGCATTTGCATGACAGAGGCAGATTGTCTAAGTGCCACTGCTGATTCTGAAAGTATGTTATGGCACAAGAGGTTTGGCCACTTGAATTTTAAAAGTCTAAGTAATCTAAGTTCTAAAGCTTTAGTAAAGGGATTACCTAAAATTAATATGTCTAAGGATACTTGTACAACATGTCTCATAGGAAAGCAACCTAGAAATTTGTTCAAAGATGAAATGAAGCATAAATCTAAGGATATTTTGCATGTTGTTTATTCTGACCTATGTGGACCTCTTGATGTACCCTCAAATGGGGGTAACAAGTACTTTATGACATTTGTAGATGAGTTTTCAAGGAAAATATGGATCTACCTATTGAAGACCAAAGGAGAAGCCTTTGGAATCTTCAAGCAATTCAAGATAATGGCTGAAAAGCAAAGTGGCAGGCAGCTAAAAGTACTAAGGACAGATGGTGGTGGTGAGTATACCTCAAAAGACTTTGAGGAATACTGCATCATTCAAGGAATTCTACATGAAGTGACCTCCCCTTACACTCCACAACATAATGGGATAGCAGAAAGAAGGAATAGAACTATCCTAGACATGGCTAGGAGCATGATTAAGCTAAAAGGCTTACCTAAAAGACTATGGGCAGAAGCTGTAGCTACAGCAGTTTACATTCTAAATAGATGTCCTACAAAGGGGCTTGAAGAAAAGGTTCCAGAACATGTGTGGTCTGGTGACAAGCCAAGTGTGGCTCATCTAAGGGTATTTGGCTCTCTAACCTATAGCCATGTACCTGATACAAAGAGAAAAAAGTTGGAGGACAAGAGTAGGCCTCTAATACTTGTGGGATACCATCCTACGGGTGCTTATAGGCTGCTAGATCCTAAAACTGATAAGATTGAGATATCTAGAGATGTTGTTGTGCTTGAAGACAAGCAATGGGACTGGGATAAGGCTGAACAAGTGAGTTCAGTGGATAATACAGTCCTAGAAGAGGTTCTAGACACAAGAACAGAAACTGGTGATGAAAATTCTGATGAAGAAGAACCTGCCCAACCAGAGGCAGATGCTAATCATCATAATTTTGAAGGAAATGAGGCTGAACAAGCAGCTGAACCTGTTGTACAGGCTCTTCCTAGGCCTCAAAGGTTGAGACAGCCTCCTAGGAGGCTTGCAGAATATGATTTGGCCACTGACATTGAGGTGAATGAGCATGGTGACCTCATTCACTTTGCAATGGTGGCGGATATGGAACCAATTGACTTTAAGGAAGCATTAAAGGATAAAAATTGGAAAAATGCAATGATTGAGGAATTGAACTCAATTGAAAGGAATAAGACTTGGACCTTGACACCCTTGCCTAAGAACAAGAAGGCAATAAGTGTCAAGTGGGTCTTTAAGCTTAAGTTGGACCCCAATGGCAAAATAGTCAAGCATAAAGCTAGGCTAGTTGCTAGAGGGTTCCAACAAAAGCATGGTATTGACTATGAGGAGGTTTTCTCACCTGTGGCTAGGCATGAAACCATTAGGTTGGTGACTGCCTTAGCTTGTAGTAAGGGATGGGACTTATATCATCTAGATGTTAAGTCGGCATTCCTAAATGGACCTTTGGAAGAGACAGTTTTTATTTCACAGCCTCCTGGCTTTGAAATAAAAGGAAAAGAAACTCTAGTGTGTCATTTACATAAAGCCTTATATGGCCTAAAACAAGCTCCAAGAGCTTGGAATAAAAGAATAGACACATTTTTTGTGGAAAATGGTTTCACAAAATGCACCAATGAGTTTGGTGTGTATGTAAAAGGCACTATGGATTCTGATTTGTTACTAATTTGTTTATATGTTGATGATCTTTTGGTAACAGGTTGCTGTCCTAAGGAGATTAACAAGTTCAAAGCTTCTATGAAGAGTGAATTTGAGATGACAGACTTGGGAAGGCTATCCTACTTCCTAGGATTGGAATTCCTAAGGGTGCCGGAAGGTCTAATCCTACACCAAACAAAATATGCTAAGGAATTACTCACAAGATTTGAAATGGCTGAGTGTAATTCTGCCCTCTACCCAGCAGAAGGTCTTTTATGCAAAAAGGAGGGTGAAAAGGGCTCTAAGGTGGATCCTACATACTACAGGCAGATTGTAGGTTCACTAAGATATCTTTGCCACAGCCGGCCAGACATCTTATTTGCTACTGGGATGATTAGCAGGTTCATGAATGAACCATTGGAAATACACTTAAATGCTTCTAAGAGAATCCTAAGATACATCAAGGGAACTCTTAACTATGGCTTATTTTTTCCTAATAGTTCTGATTTAGGGAAAAATGTACTCCTAGGATATTCTGATAGTGATTGGTGTGGTGATCACATAGATAGAAGGAGTACTTCAGGTTTTCTGTTTAAGTTTCAAGGTGTTTCGGTTTCATGGAGTTCAAAGAAGCAACAAATAGTTGCTCTTTCCTCTTGTGAAGCCGAATATGTTTCAGCTTGTAGTGCTGCCACACAAGCAGCATGGTTGGAAGCATTGCTAAAGGAACTAAAAGTGAAGCTGACTCAACCTCCTACGCTCCTAATTGACAACAAATCTGCCCTATGTCTTGCTAAGAATCCTATGGGGCATGGAAGGACCAAACACATCGAGACAAGGTATCATTATCTAAGAGATCAAGTCACCAAAGGCAACTTGGTGGTGGAATATTGTCCTACTAAAGAGCAGCTGGCTGATGTGTTTACTAAGGCACTAAAGGGTGAGTCTTTTATTAAACTTAGGAGAGAATTAGGTTTAGTTGCTTTCTAACCATTGAAAGCAATTTCTATAGCTATTATTCAGAGGCTTGTTCTGGATCATCTTTGTTTTAAAGGCTAAATGTCAGGGGCTTGTCCTGACCAGTGTTTTAGTTATTCTCTCCTATAGGCTTAACCTAAGTTTTGGGTTTTTTCTCATTAAGGTAGGGTGTTGAATTATGATAATTCAAAAGAAACCCTGTAGTGTATTTAACAGCTATATTTCTAACAAATTGATATAGCTGTTACTATCTAAAGGCTGTTGCTTACAGTTAGTTTGTAACAAATACTGTTACAACAAACCAAATCAGTTATAACAGTTTTAAAACAGCCTATAACAATCTCAATACAAGGCTTATAAATATCTACTAGCTATGTACAAAATTCACAGTTGAATAGAAATTACATTTTACAGTTTTAATACTCTTTGAGCTCCAAGATTCTGTTCACAGTTCTTCTCCTCCATTCTGTGTGTTGCTAAGTTTTGTTTCATCTCAAAATCAACAAGTGTTGTACCTTGCAAGAAGAGAAATTAACAGAGTAAGTGTTATTTCTCAAGGTGAGGAACGAGAGTGAAAGAAATAGAGCAAACAGTGAGAGATAGTGAGGAATATACCTTGCAAATACTGTGTTTGTGCTATTGAAGATCCTGGTTGTGATTTCACAAGTGGTGAAATCCCTCACAAGTTTCATAATCAGATCATATACATACACAAACTAAGTTACAAATCAGTTTTGGAAGGTGAGAAAGAAAGATAAACGAAAATCACAAGTGGTGATTCTGTACCTTCGTTTATCTCGTTCGTAATCATCGTTGTTCATCATCTCAGTAGCAGAATCGTACATACAAGTGAAGCAAAACAACACAATCAGATTCGCAGCTTTTAGGGTTTTCTGAAACAGTAAAATCGAAGCAAGGAAACAAAGGGCTTTCGTTAATTACCTGTTTGTTGGTGCTTGCGAATCACCATTGAAGCATTTTAAGCTTTGATTCCTGCAAAATCAAAGCAAAAATCAGAACTGAGCAGAGGAGAAGAAGAAGAAACGCGTGAGAGAAAAAGAGTAGAGAGAGAAATAAACTTCAAGTGTGGAAACGGAAGCAAGGGTTTCTGTGTTTCATAAACCGGGTTTGGGCTTACCCTATTCTGTCTTGTGGGCTGTGAAAGTGTTATTCACACCTCCTGGGTTTCTTAATTGAGACCCCTACAATCTCAAAGCAATTTTTCTGATGTGTCACTCAAAGAGATCGTCCACATAGAAAACATTAAATACAACTGAAATGGAATAACATTTTACAAGGTGGATGATGACATGACATAATTTATGGAGCAATCACACAATTAATATAACGACATAAAAGACAGGAAATAATTGTATATCTGAATCTATAATCTATAATCTATAATAATCTATACATTTGAGAATGCTTCTCAAAGCAATTTTTCTGATGTGTCACTCAAAGAGATCGTCCACATAGAAAACATTAAATACAACTGAAATGGAATAACATTTTACGAGATGGATGATGACATGACATAATTTATGGAGCAATCACACAATTAATGTAACGACATAAAAGACAGGAAATAATTGTATATCTGAATAGGTATTCAATTACTAATCAATTGCATTAATAGAAAATTAAATTAATGTAAATTATATGTAAGTGTATGTTTGAGGTTCATAAATAGAGTCAAGTATAAAATTTTGAAAAATATATATCATTTGATACAAAAAGATTATAGTCAGTTATATATTACAAGAAAACATAAATACTCTTAAAATGATTATCATTCAATTTCTAACTGAAACAAATATTTTTTGTTGGCAAATATAAGGAAAAAAGTCTCATTAAAACTTTCTGATGTTAAGAAACATCAAGAAGGAAAAAGAGTGCTTCCCCCTGATTTTATTAAAAAAAGAGAAAAAAAAAAGAAGATAGAAGGGAGACCAAGGGGGGACTAGACCAATACTCTTGACAAGAAAAGAAACTAAACACAAAGCAATAATAAGGAGCCCTAAGTTAAAGACCCCCTAAAATAAGTCATCCTAACGAAGAGGTATAAGACATATTAAAGAACTAAAATACAAAATCAAATCAAAAGGAGACAGAAGCAGAATTTGCCTTTGAACAAGTATTGTAGCCGACGACCAAATCCTTTTTTTGCCCCAATTTCTTCTTTTTGAGTCTTGGACACAACCGGTCAAAATAATCATGTTGAACAACTATTCCCTGGGTATCGGTCGTCGTTGGATCACCAACATTATATGAAATTGCACCCCAAAGCTTTCCTAAAATTCTAATATCAGAAGCTACTGCTGGATGAGAAGTAGCAACAGACTCTAAGGTAGTAAGCGAGTTTTGGGTCTTGAACACAGCCGCAAATACTTGAGAATCTGCAACAACATCATCATCTGAGACATCCCCCGAAACCTTCCCTAAAATTCTAATGCTAGGTGCAACCACTGGGTTAGAAGTGGCATCTGACATAGAGACATTTAGAGAATCAATCCTTGTCATGGGAGATTGTGTGGAGGATATATTTAGAGGGAAGATCCCTCTAAATATATCCTCCACACAATCTCCCATAGACAAAGGAGCCGACATAGACAAAGATTCCTTTGGCATAGCGATACATTTAGAGGGAAGATTTTTGGCTACACCAAGAAGAGGGTTTGGGCTCTCTGCCACCTCCGCAGGTGTTAAAACATTGTTATTAATACCTTTGAAGCGGTTAGGATCACTATCTTTCTCTACTGATGCGAAAAGTGAATCCCACTCTCTACTAACAATTGATCATGCAGCTTATCAGTTAAATCAATATCAATAAGGACTCTATCAAAGTGACCAAGCATCCTCTTCATAGTGGCTTCATCCAAAGAAATAGGCTACCACTTATCTCAAATAAAATATTTGGCCTCCAATATTGACGTGAAAGACCATGAAATCTAATCCAACATTGAGCATTGGTTTGTTTTGCAGAGAAAGGGTCAAAATCGGGCTTCCAAGCAAACATACGCATAACACGTGGATTCAAATTACGAGAACCAAATGACCATGCTCGTCTCAGATCATCAGAAGAGGCAAAAGAAAACTCAAAAAATCCCTTGCAAAGAGAAACTAGGGACCAATTAGAATAAATATTCCACAACTTAAAGATTTTATCCTTCAGTTCCTTAATCTGATTAGGCTTATCCCCTTTGGGCAAAATAATTCTTCCATACAAAATATTTACGCATTGAGCAATACTATCCTGATATTCGTCTTCAAAGATTTTAATAGCAAGAACATCCCCTTTTAAGAAAGGTTTCTGTAGATGGCTAAAGTGATTGTCAAATAAGGCCAAACTAGAGGAATTTTGTGAAACATCTGCAAAGGATTTTTCGGGTTTAAAAACAGAGGATTCGGGCTTACCTACCAACATAGCAGAAGATGCTTTGTCTCCACCGGGTAAAGAAGACTCCACCGCAGAAAGTATCTTCGGAAAAAGAACCAAATCGGGCGCCACAGTGATGGACGCGCGCTCGTTATGGTAGGAATCAACGCGGGCAGCGCAGGAGCAAGAAATTTAATTGGTTCTTCAAGAAAGAGGTAGACTGCGCATGGATTGGAGTCCAACGACGCAGATTCTTGATTTCCAGCAGAACCAGCGCTTTTTTGCAGAGCCTGTAGCGTGCCCAGAGTGTCAGTCTTGGTGGGGCCAAGATGTTGTTGAATTAGTAAAGCCACAACCATGGAAGGTAGGTACAACACGCCTTCTAATTGGCAAGTAGGTCTCACGCTCTTCTGCTTTATTGGAGCACGCGCAGAAGAGGCAGCATGGCCCGTAAGCAAGAGCTGCAAAAGGTCTGCGATGCTGTCAGTTGTGTCGGCCATGACAGTGATAGGAACCCTAGCAACGCTCCGTGCCCACTATTTCCCAAATTCAACTGAAACAGATATATAATTTCATATATAACAACAAATGCACTTATATCTATTAACAATACATTTGTGTCGATTCCTCAAAGTGTAATTTCTAATCAAAATTGACTATCTCTTTTGTCTTTCTCTTTACCAATCAAGTTTAGATTATATTCTATTTATGATAAGTGCTAGCAACACTCACCTTGTTACTGTCTCTCCAATACACACTTTATGATTAGCTAAAATTCATGTGTATTTTACGTATTTATGGGTCTCATTTCCTAATGTGGGAGTGAGACTACTTAAGTCAATCATAGAGTGAGAGTTGAAGAGAGAATATCAGGTGGATACGGTCGCTAGTATTTTCCTTTATTTATATTGATTATATATCTAATTAGGTGATTTGAAATTACGTTCCCAATATACAATATACAAGATACAATACACTTTTTCAAGAACTGAGTGTTAATTACTATATAATATTATAAATTAATGAGATACTATATAAACTATATAGTAATATAAAATCATTTAAAATATATAACACGTAATTATAATTACATTAATGTTTATTATTTAGTTTATTTGTTGTTTTATGTTATTTTTATATAGTTTCATTTTAATAAATTTTGGCTTAAATATGTTTACGCCCCTGTAAATATAGCGTGTTTTGGTTTAAGGCTCTGCAAATATTTTTTTTAGAAAAAACTCCATGTAAATATTTATTTTTTTGCTATTAGCCCTTCTGTTAACTCTCCATTAGTGGTTTGCTGAGTTGTCAAACGGCTATTTGTCTTTTCCAAATCATTTTCTTTTATTTTCGCCACTTAAAATATTACACCTGGATGATTTCACTAAATTCAAGTAGGAATGATCACATCTGATAATTTTTTTCACGGAATGTGTGTTGTCTTCCTCCCTTTTAATTTGTAGGTTTCTTCCTCCATTGTTGTAGGAGGGGTGCAGTGTATTTCTTATCTCCTTGGCCCTCACCCTGTCTTCGAATCATCAATTAAAATTAGCAAAAATCTTAACAGAAATCAAACTATAACCGCTCTTAATTTTTTATTAGACTATAAAAGCCCAGATCTGTAAATTAAACGAGCACAAACACATATATCTTCTGGCGACAAAAATTACACTTTGCACGGTGATGCCGATAGAATATTGGAAACCCACGACCTTTCTCTTCCCTCTCCCCCTACTATATTTAACTCACCTTTGTTTCCTTTTTATTGTCTCACAGTGGTTTTGGGATTTGCTTAATGTATGAACTGAGTTGAGAAAACATGATTTGGAGATTAAAGGTTGAAGGTAGAAGAAGACGAAAAATAAAAGAAAATGATTTTTTATTATAATTTAATTCATGGCTGCTAACTCAACATAAAAAAATTAGAAAATAAAAGAAATATACGTGGCAGACATGTGTGACAATTTTTGTAACGTCTATCTAACAGAAGGGCTGAAATCAAAAAACTGTATTTTACAATGAATTTTTTCTAAATTTTTTTTTTGTAGAGGCTTAAACCGAAACACGTTATATTTACAGGACCTAAAACATATTAAAGCCATAAATTTTTAACAAAAGTTATATTTCCCGTGTATCTCATCGAGTTACATACTACCTCCGTTCCTAAACTTTACTCCTTTTGGAGTGTTTCACACAAATTAAGAAATCATAAATTTACAATACCTAATTACTAAAGTACCCCTTTGTAGCATTAATACCCAATTTGTATTTTATTTTTTTGGAATTATTGGAAAGAGAAAAGAAAACAATAAATCAATAAAGCCCACACTCTAATTGGCTTTAAGAAGTCCACTAACTTGGGAATCAAAAGAAGTTAATATTGTGAATAGTGACAATTAATTAAAGATAAAAGGTAAACTTGGAAAAATTAAGTAAATTGTACATTGGTATCTCAAAAGTACCAAAGTTTTGGAACAAAAAAGAGAGGTCAAAAGGACCAAAGTTTAGGAACGGAGGGAGTACTAGTTAAGCTACAATTGTTTATATGCAATCATTCATTTCACCACCATGTGTTTCTTTGCTTACCGGAAAAAGATTTATATGGTGGAGAGAAAATAATTATAGTCGCCTTTAAAGTCAACTATCAATCATCAGTAATTGAGTACAAACAAAATAAATCCCTCTAACAAATTCATATAGCCGCCGGGCTCAAAGTTAACAGTTGGCTTTGTTGGTTTTGATAAGTAAACATATGGGCCCAGTTGCGTCTTGATATAATTTTCTAATTCTTAAATATTATTTGTGCCTTGAAAGTGGGGGGTTTTAGTAAGCAACATTAATTTAACTTCCCCTTCATCTCTAACCATTATTTGTATTATAAAAAAAAATCCAACTTTGTTCCACGCTTGTGAAATTAATTAAACTCAAATATATTTGAAGGCTGCCTCGGTATACATATTACTAGATACTTTATTTTAAGGCTGCTCCGTACCTTTTTATTGTTGATAATCAATTTTATTGACGGATCACAAATTTTGTTGATAATCAATATATATATATATACACACACTAGCGGTATACCCGTGCATACGCACAGGTACCGTCGTGTTCTTTATATTTTTGACTAAATTGGAAATTAATTAATCCAAATATATTAAAAACAAATAAATATAAAAAATATAAAAAGTATCATTTTTAAATAATAACCAGTCCGACTATCCTGTGTTTTTTAGATATCAGTGTCTTTATCCCGTGGTTTCTTATATATTAGTGCAGTTATTCTTGTTTTTTAATACATCAGTGCAGTTATTCCGTTTTTTTTAATAATAATTGGTAGTTTAAATAGTCATTAAATATTTTTCTTTTTTAGATAGTAAATTTAAAGTAGTTTTCAAAAATTATAATCAGCAGTTTAAATAGTCGTTAAATATTTTTCTTTTTTAGATAGTAAATTTAAAGTAGTTTTCAAAATTATAATTATCAATAACAAATATTACTTTGAAGTAACAAAAAACAGAGCAAACATTTTTCATGTGTTATTTTGGAATTTTTTCTAGTGTAGAAGATAGATAGTAAAGTCACAGTAGTATTATTTTATCCCGTGTTGAAGTTGCGCGTAATTAACAATGACAAATATTAATTTATATTGTGTTTATTTTATATCAGTGTTAGTAGTGTTAGTATTTGGTTCCAACTTTTTTCCCTTTTCTCTCTCCTCTAACTTTTACTTTTTGTTACTTTTTATGACACCACTCATTTGCGTAGTTTTGTAGATTAGCAGATGATAGTAGATAGTAGAAGATACATAGTAAATTTACAGTTGTATTATTTTATCCCGTGTTGAAGTTGCGCGTAATTATCAATGACAAATATTAATTTATCCGGTGTTTATTTTATATCAGTGACAGTTATCTGTCCCTCTTTAAGTATTAGTGATAGTAGTGTTAGTATTTGGTTCCAACTTTTTTCCCTTTTCTCTCTCCTCTAACTTTTACTTTTTATTACTTTTTAAGATACCAACTCTCTCTCTTCATTATTTAGACATTTAAAAAAAGATTGTTAAATATTTTTTTTTTAAAATTACCAAATTACCCTAAAAAGTTGATATTGTATTATTGTTTTTAGTTATAAGCATTTTAGTAAAATTAGTGGTGGTTGTTTATCCTATAGTAGAGTAGATATCTCCGCCGTCTATTAAATATGGATCATGGGTTTTGTCAAATTGGCCTATTTGTTTGACCGATTCGAAACATTATTATTATTATTATTATTATTATTATTATTATAATTATTATTATTATTATTATATGATGAGAGAGAAAGCTAGAGTAAAGTAGTAAATGAAGTACCAGTATAAAGCATTGCCTTGTAGGGGTGGGAATAGGCCAGACCGACCGACAGGGGCCTACGACCCAGCCTACATCAGGTCAGGCTAGCATTATTATAAAATAGAATTTAAATAGCATTAAAAGTTGGGCCTATGATAGGCCACAGGCCTAGCACTTTTAACGCAGGCAAGGCCCAGGCCAAGCAAAGCCTAGCTTGGCCCAGCCTATTTCCACCCCTATTGCCCTGTCAAATTGAAACGGCTAGCAGGACTTCAGGTCTAGCCAATATAAAAAATGAATTTATAGCCATGGTATTGCATTGGTCAGGGAGAATCAGAGAGAGTGTACTGCATTTATTACTTCTTGACTAAAATACCCCTAACTAAATAATTAGAGGAGAGAGGAATGACATATAAAGAGAAAATTAGAAAAAGTAATATAAATAGTAGACATTTAAAGGACGAAAATAATTTTCTTAATTCTTGTGAAGTGGTTAAAAGAGACTTATATTTTGGGACGAAGGGAGTGCATTTGAGGGGTCTTTTGAACAATTTCAGTCGGTCAGTTAGGGTCCCAATCAGTTTCATAAACGAAGTCCGAGCCCGCTCAATCAAAAAAGGTTAATTCTTTTAAAAAATAAATTCTCCTAATATATTGTATTGTATGTAGTTAGATAAATCAAAAAAGTATGTAACGTTTCGACGAAAAGAAACACATGTATCATCTGAAGCAATCTAAAAAGATTTTAACCGTCTGATTAATTTTATTTTTTTAAGAAAATAATCATGATGAAAATATGTCTTGTTTTGATAAGTAGATCAATAATTTTTTGTTTCGAAAGTGAATCTAGTCGCACTACAAACACCATACCCCAACGCTCACAAATTATTGTACCAACAAAAAACAGAGAGCTTTTTATTGCTCGTACTCTTTCTAGGTTTTCTTTGTCACTTTAATCTTTTCTCGCTTGTGACTCACAAAATTAAGCTACAATTGATTACATGCAAAATGCACTTTTTTTTATAAGTCAAGAAATTTTATTAAGGAGGCACAAGGGGTACTTCCACCATTTTACAATTCATTCCACCAATGTGTTTCATTTTACTGTTTTTTGGTATAAATCGAGTATCCTCTGTGCGCAATTGCAAAGACTAATCCCAGAGTAACTGTTGCATGCTCAAGGCTGGATTAGAACTCAAGACCTTGGTTAATTGGAAGAGATCCCTACCATCGCATCCAAGTGTTATTCGGTATGTATTTCTTTTTATGATCAATTTTAGACATTAAATTGGCATCTCTAAATATAATTTGTAGCTTTTCTTACCGGGGAAAAAGGTTATTTGGAGGAGAGAAAACAATTATCGTTGGTTTTAAAGTCAACCGTCAATCATCCGTCATTGAATATAAACAAAATATTCCCTATAACAAACTCATATAGTTGGCCTCAAAGTTAATTATTTACTTTAATTTTGATAGTATACATTAACAAATAATAAAATTAGTTACATATGTGAGAGCATGGGCCCAATTGCGTCTGGATACAAATTTTAAATTTTAAAATTTTAAATATTAGGTTTTTTTTTTTACCCCACGTTTTTCAATTATACCCCACAATAATTTTTTAGACGAAAATACCCCTGGCTATGTTTGACTAAATTGGATCTACGTGACCCTTAGGTACATCCGATTCATGTTTTTTCAAAGCAGATCTAGGTAGATCCGAAAAGATTGGAAAAATTCCAATCGGATCTACATTGGGTGAGGTACATCCGATTTTATAAAATTCAAAAGCAGATGTATCTAAGGGTTGGGGTACATCCGATTTGTAAAATAGAAAGCGAATGTACCCCCACCCTTGGTACATCCGATTTGAGTTTAATTAAAATAGACGGCCAGATTGACTCCCGTGGCCCAACGGCTATATTTTCAACGGTGTAGATTGCACCGATAATATCAATGGTTGATAATTATTGACGAATTCTATAACACAACGCTCGGACGAGAATAGGCTCTACAGTATACATCATGGGGGTAACATCACCATGAGAGAAGATGGTGTCTACTTCTGGAGTTCGAAGGCGGTGTTATGCAGAATCCACCGCGCCATGGGGTTTGAAGGATAAAGTGTGGTCAAAAGTTCAAGTGACCGTTGACGACCGTGACGTCACTAGTATCACTTATCGCAAACCCGATCGTGGAGACGATGGTCGCATTTCCTTCTCGTCCATGTCTATCAAGATCGACGAAGACGTGGCGAACATGCTCAACATCCATGACACGCTTCAGGGGTATAAGCCATTGGAGCTGTACGTAGAAACTGAACGGAGCGTGAATGAGATTTTACATCGTCTGCGAGACTCGGAATATTAGGAAAATGTATCTGTCTATTTTTATTGTAGTTGGTTATTTTTTATCTTTTATGTAACTTTGTTTTATCGCATGAATCAAATCGAAATTTTAATGAAACTAATCAAATATAATAAGCAAGAAATAATAATAATAATAATAATAATAATAATAATAATAATAATAATAATAATCAAGTGCTATAAAAATAGTTCAAACATACAACGGTAAAACAGTACAATCCCACAAAAGTCCCATCCGAATCTCCTCCTCCAAAATCTCCAACAGCTTTGCATGTCCCCTCACAGGCTGTGGTGCAGCTGGCTGTACTGGTGGTGGTGGTGGTGATGCAACCCGTAAGAGTCTAGGAATAGATGCTCTGACGTACCAGTGTAAGTAGTCCGGAGCAACCTGACCCATCTCCTGAGCATCATAAGTAGTCTGCAACACCTCCTGCACACTCGGCATATAGTGGGCAATCCGGAAGATGCAGTCAGCATGGCTAGGACGACCAGTAAGAGGGGGGCGTGGGATGACCTGCACCAGCCCAAACTGTCGGAGGCACCTATCTGGCATGTAGGGAACAGTGATGTCTCCCCAGCTGAGGTGTCCCCTGTACACACTACAAGAAAATTGACTTATAGCGACGGTAATATCCATGGGTAAAGGGTTAAAAACAGTAGGTATAGCACCAAAAAGCTATACCGACGGACAGTTCTTTCCGTGGTCTTTATTTGGCTATACCGACGGAAAAATACCGTTGCTATAGCCTATAGTGATGGTTTTTCTGACCGTTGGACAAAACATAGAGCTATACCCACAGTTACTTTTCTGTTGGTATAGATTTTAACAACACTCTTAATTTTGCTATACCCACGCTGAATTTCCGTTGGTAAAGAATAACAAATTTTGTAGGTTTTAGTGGCACCACTTATCATTAACACCGATGATAATTTACTTTTTTTCTATTGAAATATTAAACTAATTAAAAGCTAAATATAAAGTAAATAAATATATTTATGAAACAATAAAATAAAATAAAACTATAATCATAATTGAAAAGTAACATCAAGTCTTACAAGCATGTCAAGTTACAAAGTAGTTAAAAATATCAATCTGAGAGCATCATATTGACATAAAAAAAACATAAAATAAGTCTTACAATAATCTCAGAAGTTACAAAAAAAAAATCAAATTGCATACACTTAATTTCTAAGTGTAGTTCGACAAAAGAAAATCAGCTTCTAATCTTCATTGGCACCATTATCTTCAATAGTGTCTGGACTTGGAGAATTCATTAACTGAAACAAATACAATGTTTGTTGCAACTAAATTAACAAATAACTAAAACAAATGCAATTATGTGGCAAGAAAAGCCGATAGGAGAAACAAATGAAAATGATACAAATTATATAGAATCAATCACTTGAAATTATCATAAATCACTAACAGAGTCTTAAAATATTTGTTAAACCATATTATAAGCTAACACCTTCATTCTTCACTGCAGGCATAGCTGCTTTTCTTTACTTCCATCTTTGGAGATTCTATTTTTGACAAATGACAATAGATCTTTTAATGCTTGAAATCAGAACCTATATTTCTATGTTCCCTTCATGTTATATAAGGCAACTCCCAAGAAATAACAATGTTACAAAATCAGAATAGGCATCTTGTGGAAATATACAATAAGCACTGGTATATAGAAAAACTCACCATGAAATAAAGGATTGGAAAGAGAGATGATACAGGCAGTGCTGAATATGAGAAGAAAAAAATACACTAGAGAAACTAGGACCGAGTAGTTTCAACTCACTGATGAAGACATGAGAATTTATAAAGTAAAAGCAATCATTATATATAAGCAACTATTAGGTCTGTTGCAAATGCACATAAGTTAGTGATCTTTACATTAACATTATTAATAAAAACAAAATCATAGAAATAGTAATAAGATAAGTGAGTGCAAATGCTAGAAATTTTTAAATCAGATGAAGTGCCACATTAGCAGAATCAATAGAGAAGACATGAAAATTTAAGATGCTCAAATAAAAAGAAATCGAATTGCTTACTTGTCTGGAACAGCATTCTCATCAGATTTATAACTCCAGTCAATTCCCTTAAGTGCAGCCTTTTCCAGAGGATCACCAACTTGGAGAATATTATATCTTAGGATTGGTTTCTATTGTGTTGTCTTACCTTTCATGATTTATTTGGTAATATAATAATTATGATTAGGAATCTAGTATTAGTATAAAAAAGCATAAGGAGAATCTAGTATTAGTATAAAAAAGCATAAGCATTTGTACTTAGAGCTTGTTAGGATGCAGGCCTCAAACTGGGATAAGGATTAATAGAAATACACAATAATGAGTGGCCTCTCCCTTAGGTTATGATACCAAGCCATATCACAATTCATTTTCAAAACCAAGCCATACCAATATTTACGATTCATCTGTCGGCAAACATTACCTTAATAAGCACATAACCCGCAGCAGTTACAGAAAATACAACCAAGAATAAAATGAACAATCCACTTTCCCAACTATTAGCAGTCGCCTATAATTTGTCAACTCTAAAATTAGGAAAAAAGTGAATACAAACAAAATGAGGCAGAAATTGCATATTTGGGATAATAAAGTTCAGATAAATTACCCTTTTTGTATTGTATCAATTTCCCGTTCCCCAAATTTTCTATTATCAATTTACCCTCTCAGGACAACAACCAAGCAACCCCATTCTCGAGACCATACAGAGGAAGGGGAAAATTGATAATAGAAAATTTGGGGAAATGCCGCAAACTATACAAAAGAGGCACAAATCTATTTGGAAGAATGCTAGAAAATTACAGATCTCATATTAGAACAATTGAAATTTAAGAAAACCTAACTGAGATTGAGATTTAAGAACAAGGAGCAGGGAAAACTATAATCAAGAAAGAAGACTAACGTATTGAGAGAGCTGAAAGTAACCTGGTCCGGTGGTCAGATGTGGTGGCTCAGGGAGACGGCGGTGGTTGTTGCCTTCTTCTCCGTGTTTCGTTTTCCCCGTCTCTCTGCATTTCCTTTTCTCCCATCTCTCTGCGTTAGGGCAACCCTTGAAAAATAAGACGCAATTATTTATTTATTTATTTTCTGAGATTATACGAGGGAGTTATTTAGCTCTCCGCGGGAATGATTTCAAAATTAAAATATGTCTATACCCACGGTATTTAGTCTATCACTAATGCATATACTCTTGAATTTTGATATCCATAAGTATAGGAAACCTATACCCACGGTTTTTGAAAGGTTTGTGGGTATATGACACATATACCTACGGTTTTATATACTGTCGCAAAAGGTGTCTGTTGGTATATGTCAAATTTGTTGTAGTGATAGTGAAACATGCTCAAAGGGTCTATCCCCCCGGCGGCTCTCAAACGGTCTCCAACAGACATCATCGGACGTCATGGCATCAATCCTCTGCCTGTATGCCCCCAACTTCAGTGCATCTGTCTTCTTCCTCTTCCAGATCCCACACAGTGCTCCGCCCTGCGTACCAGTGGGCTTCCTCTCCACTAGGTGAGGAAAATACCATAAAATCCAGCTCTGAAATGCAAAGATAAAAAACTAAGTTAATTAAAAAAAACTATTTAACAGAAATTTAAGCAATGTCGGAAAAAGGGAAAAAATTACTTAAAAAATATTACCTGTAATAGGGACGCATACCCAGCTAAATGTCTCGCCTTCAATAAATTTACGCAAATCCAGCTAAATGTCTCGCCTTCAATAATATTACCTGTAATAGGGACGCATACTTAAATAAATATTACCTGTAATAGGGGAAAAATTACTTAAAAAATATTACCTTCAATTTACGCTCATATGTCTGAATTAAAAAAAAATTAGACTATGTAAAGCAATAAATTTAACTAAAATGACTATGTAAATAAATTCAACTTACCGGCATCCTCAGTATACGAGAACAAATATGAGACGTCAGCCTAGTAAATAGAGAATGATGCTCCTGATGGTGCTCCTCCTGATGGTGCAGATGGTGCTGATCCTGATGGTGCTGCTGATGGTGGTGCTGCTCTTGATCGTCCTCCTCCTCATAGTGTTGCTGCCCAGCCATATACTGGTGCTCAGGCATATACTGCTCATGATATGAGTCGTACTGCGGCTGCTCGTACCGATAGTCTGGGGACTCCTCCACCGGCTGCTGTCTACCCTCGGCGCGCCTACGCCGGGTGGACGCATGTCCCGTAACCCTGTGGCGGGTGCGTGTACTAGGAGCAGACGACAACAAGGACGCCTGCTGTTGAGTCGAGAAGACGACTCCCGACGGATCCTATGTGACACTGAAAAAAAACAAACAAATTAAAAAAAAAACACAAATCGGATCTACCTAGATTCTATGCGAAATCGGATCTAGGTAGATCCGATGGGAAATCGAATCTATGTAAATACGACTCACTGTTTTGAAGTTTCTGAGGGATAATCGTATGTATGTAGATCCGATGCGAAGAAACTGGACTATCGGATGTACATCTGCGAAGCTAAATCCGATTTCCTCAAAGAATTTTCTAGTCAAACGGATGTAAGTGAAATGAGATAAATTTTTTGTAGATTTGTAAAATTATTAAGGGTATTTTTGTCTTTTCGCAGGGTCCGTGGGGGTATGGGGTAAAATGGTGGGGTACAAAAAAAACCCTAAATATTATGCGTCTTGGTCAAAAATAAAAGTAGCCCCCTCACATTCAAGACGCATTTTACATAATTAAGAAACATTAATTATATAAAAAATCCAAACTTTTTTTATAGGCAATGTGAGGGTTTACATAATTAAGAAACATTAATTTAGCTTCCCCTTCATTTATAATCATTTGGATTATATAAAAAATCCAATCCTTTTTATAAGTAATGTTAGCGGAAGAGGGGGCTGCTTACACAACTTTAGAGCACTATTTCGGTATCGCTTAGCTCGCCAACTGAACTATCTACTTGAAATATTAACAAATAACAAAAATAGTTACATACGTGAGAGCATGGGCCCAATTGCGTCTTGATACAACATTATAATTTTTAAATATTATGTGTCTTGATCCTTAAAATTTGTTACATATGTGAAAGTAAGGGTTAATTTGCATAGGCAATATTAATTTAAATTCCCCTTCATTTCTAACCGTTGTGAATTATATAAAAAATCCAAACTTTTTTTATAGGCAATGTTAGTGGGAGAAAGGGCTACTTGCACTCAATTGGTCACTACAACAAAAAAGACTTTTGCTGGCAATAAATTATGCTTTTAGCGGCAATAAAAATGGCTACTAATCTCTTTACCAACATTTATTAAATAGTCGTTGTAAGATTTACCGACCATTCAGACAAACGCTGGTAATGAGTCATTTTAATGTCGCTAAAACGTGGAACTTTTAGTGGCAATTATAGTGTCAATTTTTATTGCCACTAAATGTGGGTTTAGGGAAAAAAAATGAAAACGCTTTCACCAAAAAATCTTTACACATTTGTCATTAATCTCTCTAGAATGAATGATTATCAATAATTCCATCGACAATCAAAATTACCAATCAAATGGAGGCCTGAAGTCAATATCAAACTAAAATATTTTACATAGAATACAATATCCACTTTTTTGGTGAAAGCGTTTTCATTTTTTTGGGGTACAATATCCACTTTTTTGAAAGTATTCCCTCTAATGTGGGTACGGGGGTGGTTTTCACAAAGTTGGGCTCATGGGCTACTAATAACAAGACATTAGGAAGTATTAACTGCTCCCCTTTTTTGAGTGCATCTAATGCAAGCAAATCAAGTAGAAATGTACTCAATATTATGAAAGAAACCGATGCCCAAAATGTTCAGAAAAAATAGAGAATGATAAAAGTACTTAATAATGATGTAATCAATAATAATGATCCGCACATTATACTTACCTAATTTTAGAACAAAAAAAAAAACTATCAAGGAAAGATATCATCTATTTTTTTGAAAGAAAAATTCCATATCAGGTTCTAAATAGTTGAGTATGACTTATGTGAGTATGACTTAGGTTACTAAACATATATATGTTTAGTAACTATTACTAAAGGGTTAAAGAAGTAAATTCAATTTAAATTAAAAAGCCAAAAAAAAATCAAGGAATATCTAAATTAATTACTATCCCAAAAATCATGGACGCATTCCTAAAATATTGGAACCTATTTTATTTGGAATCGTTTCCTAATTAGGTTGAGAAACACGTCTCTTCTCTCCATCGTTTCCTCTCTCTTTCTCTTCACGTTTCATTCGTTCATACACGTCTCTCTTTTCTCTCCATCGTTTCCTCTCCGTCGACTACGTCGTCACACAGATACGCAACCACCGTCACCACCGCAATTAGACGCTGTCATAGTTACCGTCGCACGATAGGTCATTGCCGTCTCACCTTGCTTAGATTACCATCGTCGAACTGCTCGCAACACTGAAGAAATGTCGTTGTCGTCACCGCCGTGGATCACTACAGTGTAGTATAGAAGCGATATGTTTTATATTCTCGCTTTTTCCTTGATGATACGTTCTAATCTCTAGTTTAGTTTCGTTTTATGTTATAAATGTTCGACTGAATAATCGCTGTTATAGTGATAGTCGTTTCCTAGTTTTATGCTTTTCGAAATTGAATGTAACGGGTCCTAACCAAAGTACGTAATTTTCTTGGTTATTATTATACTAACAAAACTATTGAATAGTTTGGTTAGTATAATAATAACCACTCTAAACTATTTCTATGGTTACTATTGAACTACACTAAAGTACGTAATTTTCAAAGAGCAGGACTACGACTAAAAAAACGAGTACTGAACTTATGGGAACTAGCCAAACTTATAGTCACTCTAGCGATCTTGTGAGGAATTTTATTTGCTTATCCCACGTTTAATTTTTTTTTGGTTTAGGACCATTGCTGGCTACCCACGCAATGTCCCAACGCTGTCAACGAAGGACTAATCTGCGCTCGCGCGTAGAGACTCTTAACAATTGCGCTGGCCAACACCCTATTTTGACGTGGGCGGGAATCGAACTCGGGAGCAAACCGGATCGACCCCCACTACGTCCCAGAGGGAGCCCGACCACATCCCACGTTTAATTTATATCTATCTTATACAAATATGCATAAATAAAATACAAAATAAATATGAGACGACAATTGTGTAATTATGTATAAAATTGAAAAATACAAATTTTTTAGTATGAGAACAGTATGTGGGGTATAACAATCGATTAAAAATTCTACCCTAAAGTAATAAAAAACTAAAATGCATTTAGATTGGAAAAATGGAAATATACATACCTATGGAAAAAGGCAAAAGCACAAAGTAATCCAATTAGAACACAGAGGACCAGAGTATGGATCAGAAAAAGAATGAGATTCGCCGGATATTTATCATAATTTTTCTGGTTATTATTCCACTAACCAAACTTTTCAATAGTTTGGTTACTACAATAATAACCAATCTAAGATTCACCACTAGTTGCGTCTTTGTTGCTGACTAACCAAGGTTTAGTCCTTCAATGGCTAGTAATGTGCGAACCAAAGATATGTCATTACGTGGTTAGAAGTCAATTGACCATAGTTTTGTATTCCATTGGTTAGATTCATTTAACCAATGTTTTGTATATTTGTGGTTAGACTTATATATTACTTTATTCTTAACCGTTACTGTAACAATTTACGAATATGACATTCACTATATTGATTGTTTCCTCATTTTCATTTACGAGATCAAAATTTTTGATTGCAGTGACAAGCTTACGTACCATTGCCGAATGGATGAAAGGTTCAACCTCATAAGAAATGAATTATGGACGTTGCAAGACGATGATGTAGACAGGCTTGTTATAGATAGCTGGGCAAACCAGTTGAATTTGGGCCAACGGGTGGATAAGATGAAAAGGCTGGTCTTGACAGCAGGAACCTCGTTAATAACGAATTTGCTATTTACTACCTATGTTACCAACTTATAAAATTGTAGCTAATACAGACTAATAGCGTTTGTCAAATTATTATGAACTTCTTTGCTGGTTAATGTGAACTTCTGTATCACAGATATGTACATTACCCGAAGTGTCACATGGAAACTGGGTGGACCAAGCAGATCAGGCAATGGCGGCGAACACGTTCACTAACAAGCTGAAGATATTCAACAGCTATATGAAATCCAGGCAACTGAATATTACAGGACTTGAATATGTTAGTTATATTTTGATTAATTTTAATTTTTTAAGAACTTGAATTGTAAATCTAGCTTTATGTGTTGCTTTGTTTGTTTTCCCTTTTTAAATTTAAGCTACTAACAATTTGTTGCCGCACTTATATCGCAGATCCTCATACCTGCAATTGATCAGAAAGCTTGCCACAGAAAGATTCAGAATAGATCTATGTTGTGCAATGATGAACCACTGCACCAACAAACTAAGAGGAACTATCCAGCACGAGGCAAACAATTTCTGTCAACAATTGCAAGATGAGCTTTTACAAAATGGGTGTGGAGAAAAGGCTGTTGGAAAAAGGCGTAAAAATTAGGCAAAGGAGTGAATTGTTTCCCACATACATATAACTATTTATTGCACAATTTTGACTGTTCTTTCCACTTGCGTACAATTACTCCCACGCGTTATTTAGTTATACATCAAATGAATTTCAAAAGTGATGTCAATTTTAAATATGTGTTGTCCTTTGTTATGCATAACTGTCCCAGCTAACACCAATTGTGCTTACACTTTGTTAGCAGCCAATAACCACATATATGTCTATCTGTGGTTAGTCGAAGATTATATATGGAGCCAAAACCAGTAGTTGATAAAAAAGACCAACAATTGGTCTCACTAGATATGTCCGCTACACACACACACACACACACACGTTTAGTGGACCGCAAAAATTGATATTGAAAGATTTGATTGTTCATTTGTCACATTTTTTTGATTTTGAGAATAGTACATAAAATCCAAAAATCTGCGCTAACCACAATTTGGTCTCGTTTGGGTGGAAATCGATACCAACAAAATTTACATCATCTGTTTAGATGCACTTTGTATATATATATATATATATATATATATATATGAAAGATTAGTAGTATACATTCAAATGTTCATATATCACATTGGTTAGCTTTTAAGAATAGTAAATAAAACCCAAAAATCTGCACAAACCACAAATTCACTATAGTGTGGTTAGAAACCACCTTCAACGGTTTGGCCAACAAATTTCACCGAAATATCTAGTATCATACCAACAAAATTTACACCATTTGTTTAGATTCACTTTGTATATATATACATCGGTTTGAATAGTTTGGTTACTACAAACTTTTCAATAGTTTGGTTACTACAATAATAACCAATCTGACACCACTAGTCTTTGTTGCTGACTAACCAAGGTTTAGTCCTTCAATGGCTAGTAATGTGCTAACCAAAGATATGTCATTACGTGGTTAGAAGTCAATTGACCATAGTTTTGCATTCCATTGGTTAGATTCATTTAACCAAAAATATAGCTAATTGTTATGATTTAAATTTTCGTGGTATTTTTCAAAATTTAAGTGCATCATCACATGAACAAAAGTGAGCAACACATGATGACAAAGAATATCTATCAAAATATGAGCACGTCGTATTTCTAAGTTCAATGTCCCATTGAATAATTCTACAACTATTGAAGGAAACAAGCCCTTAAAAAAGATAGGAAAGTAGAGGTAAATATAAGAATGGGTAAGAAATATAACACTCACTTGTACACTTTTCATTCAGAAGGTGGTCCATAGTTACATCCTTTACTAGTTCTATGCTCAAATTTGACTGCAACCTGATAAAATAGTTTTTTTTTTGACAAACCTGATAAAATAGTTAAAAACTGAGTTTCTGAAATCAATGGGGTTGACTATAGGGAACAAAAAATGGCATAGTGTCTCATCTTGGATAAGATTACTGTACTTAACTTTATAATTTATTCAAAAGTTACTTTTCAGACAGTTTTGAGGTTGCATGACAAGCCAAAAATGCTCCTTGGTTTACATCAATAATCTCATGATTTTAAATAGAAGGACATGCCATTAGACCATGATGATATACTATTCCAAGAGCACAAATCATACTTATCAGAAAACAAACAAATTAAAAAACTAACAAAGTGAATAAGCAGAACAATAAGATACCTTATCAGAAATAACAAGAGTGTTGCCATCATCAGCATTGGCTTTATCATTGCTCTGAGCACCACTATCAAATCCATCCATCTGATCCTCTTCCTTCTCTGCTTCACCAGCTTCCTCCAATCCTCGACAATCCTCCTCTTACTTCTCTGCTGGTGTTCTGGTTGCTTCTGCGATTGTCATTTCTGCTACATGTTTCATCCTTCAAATTTCATCCTCCACCACTTAGAAAATGTCCCTACAGAAAAAGCGAAAACCTAAAGAAATTAATTCAGAAATCAATTTCCGCTTCTTAAAAATAGGCTTTCTCTTACCGATCAGAATTCACGAGATTCGAACTGAAAGCTGCCTCTCAGGAAACCTTGACGATTTTTTAATTAGACGAAGGAAGAAAATGTAAGAATTTCACAAGGTTTCTGGTTGAGAATCCTGAACACGAAAATTCGCATGTTCAGTGATTGTCATGAAGAATTAGGGTTCTGAAACGATCACACTATAAAAGAAGAAGACGAAGATAGTTGTAGAAGAAGGTGAAGGGAAAGAGAGAGAGAGAGGGAGAGAGAGAGAGATAGAGAGAGAGAGAGAGAGGAACTTGGGAGAGCGAGGTGTTGTTCAATGCTAACTTCCAACTAACACAACCCCACATACCAAAGGCCTATCAATACTACCCCCTCGAAAAACAGACTTGTCCTCAAGTCTGAGCGTTAGGTGTTGTTCAATGCATGGCTTTGTCCTTGATGTGTTAGGTGTTGTGCGGCTTCGGCACGGTTTGTAGTTCCTTGTTGTTGGACTTGGATTAATAGGGATGAGAATTGCGTCCACTTTGTGATTTCTAACATCAATTTGTGCATCCCAAATCTTCCCTCTATCATATACAAAATGAAGCAAACCATAGGTTGAATAAAAGTTTCCCCAACAATATTCACAAGCAACTTCGGACATAACGGTCGTAGGTTTTCCGGGATCCCATGGTATTATTAAATATGATTAATGGAATGACATAGCCAAATAATTAGCATTACCATCCCAAACTGAAATGAAAAGGAGTTGAGCATTTATTGGGCTCAAGAAATTTAATCCTTGAATTGTATAATCTGGTGGCTTAGGTGGTAGTTCTCGCCGTGGAAAGGTTGTCACAGGTTGGTCGGAGTCTGATGGTTCCGACGGTTCGAGTGACATCTTGGTCAATAACACATCCTCGGACCAAGGAACGCCCAGAACTGGTTTTGGCTTTGGTGATGCTGCCGGAAGAGTCAAATCTGGTGGCTTCGGTGGTAGTTCCCATGGTGACTCGTTCCCAAAGGTCCCCTATTCTTTTTCTGATCCCGTTCTTGCACCGTCCTTTCTTCCCAATGAATCGCCTAAGTCAGGCGGTTTAGGTGGCGGTACACACCGTTGAACTAAAACCCAACTTCCTCTCAACGGTTTCCCATTCCTCCTGGTTGTGTTCACCACTTTCTTGGATGTTCTTGTTTCCCGCCCTATACCACCGTGAGTAATGAGGTTGCTCTCACTCTTTTCAAGAGTCAGAGCATTGTTTTCTTGCGGCACGTCGTTTTTATACATTGGCTTCGTCTCTAATTCTGCTAGCGGCATATCAACCAAAAACGAATTACCTCCATCATCGAGACCCACTTTCGTTGACACATCGAGCAACGACAATTCTGCGTTTCTTGTAGCTACGCAAAATTCCTCAAATTCAGAAACTCCTCTGCTCCCTTCGCTTGAAACAATTGCGCCTTCTGTATCGGGAATTTGCGTAATTTTCTTGCGATTTGTCTCTTCTATGTTGTTGGTAATCCTTTTCATTATCTCCGATTCTTGCGTGATTTCTTTCTTTCGTGATCGTTAGGTCACCAACCTAACGATCGCTAGGAAATTAGGAATTTGACGCAATAAAGAATCGGAAAAGGAATGAAAGGGGAATTTGATTGATATGAGATGAATACAATTGGAGAGATAAGGCTCCCCGCCCTCCGACCTCACCTGGAATCTGGCCTCACCCGGTCACGACTAAACTTTAGGTATGATAAACGATACTCAAAAAGGGGGTGGAAGCCTTTATTTATAGGCTTCCAATACACATGGGGGGGGGGGGGGGGGGGGGGGGGGGGGGGGGATAGGAGGGAAAGGCCTAAAAAAATGATAACTACCAACAAACTATAACAAACTTCCTAACAACCTAACAAACTACCATAACTTCCCTAACTACCTAAAACTAACTCACTTGGGACCCCCACTTACACAAGGACTAACAATACCGCCCCCTTGAGAAACAACCTTGTCTTCAAGGTTGGCTCTAGAGAATCGCTTCGTCTTGTGATCAATGGATTCTTCACAAGTTAGGTGTTGTCGTGTTGCTTCGAAAGATTGCCCGTGGCTCCCATCCTTGGCCTTGTCTTCAATAGGTTCTTCACACCCCGTTGTTGCTCCTTGTGTTGGGTGCTGCCGCCATCCCAACACCCGTTCCTTCCACTTAATATCCCCCATCCTTTCCCTAGGACCACCGCGCCTTTGAAAAGTAGACTTGTCCTCAAGTTTGGGCGTAGTTACTTCTCCCACTCCCTTGTAGTTCATCTCTTTAAGTAAACCATGATGATCAAGATCATGGAAAAAGTTTGAAGCACACATGAATTCAAACCCATCAAAATCCATAATCTCATGTGAAGTACGTCTAATAAAAAATTTATTGATGACGAAAAGAGCACTTAATATGGTGCATAATTTTTCCAATGTGGAAGGCATATGTAATTGACCCAAAAAAGATTGTATTGGACTCAATGGAATCAGCTCCTGAATTATTCCTTGTGTCAGCCCAAAACAAGGATTGAAAAGAAGGCATTTACTCCTAGTTTCATACTCAAACCCATAATAGCAATTGAATGGTGTCCACATTCTCTTAAATTTAAAATTAAAGGAACATACTTGGGCTTGGCTCATTTTGCCATACCATTCCGTCAACGCTGAGCTTTTAAGGGGGTGGCTCACATAATTTCTATCCTGAATATGCCCTTTGCCATTCCATAGTCTTGGGCTAGTTCCACAGTGGGAGAGGCCCATTGCAATTCCTCCCTCGTGAGGCGTTTCTTGCAGATTGGCCTAGATCGGAACCTAACCAGTATCACATGTAGCAGAACATCGTTGTCCCCCTCTCTTTGTCGTCACTGCTAATGTCACGGCCCTCGACCCGCACCATTAACCTCGACCCACGGAGTAGAACCTTCCTCACGATTGCGACGGTGTCGGGCGACTTCGAGGAAGGAGGAGGCTTTGCCAAAACTAGTTGCATATTCCTTCTCTTCTCCTTGCTCACGTTCTTGCCTCCTCCTCGGCAAACGGTTTCGCTCCAATCTGGCGGTTTGGGTGGGGGTTGTGGAATGATCCCCGTGCCGTGCTTTTCTTTCCTCGGTTCTACGCATGGTCGCGTGTGACTCCTTCCTCTTGTAACCGCACTGCTAACCTCTAAGATCTTGTTCCAACCAGCGTTGAACTTCATCACCACCCATGCTTCTGCTTCAACCTCCGATATTTGGTTCTTGGGCTTGGTTTTCTTTGATGTCTCTGTTGCAACGCACACACCCGCAGCCTGAATGAATGGTAATTTTGCCGTTGCCTTAGTCTTGGTGCGGTGAGTCAGAATTTCATGGTCCTTCTCGATTTTTTGATTGAGTTTTCCTTCGCCTTTTGCAACAGTCACTTCTAGTGCCTTCTCGATTTCTTTTTTGGTGTTTTCTTGATTCAGATCACTTTCTTCATCCGGTGCGCGCGTTATCTCATTCTTGATTTCCCCTGTTTCTGCGATATTCACCACTTCTGGCTTCTGTGTTGCACTGTTCTTGGTGCTGCGGTCTGAACCTTGCTTCTGTTGGAGACTCTGAATAGCCTTCATCATCTCTTCAAATCTGTCATCAGCCTTTCTTGACATGTGAGCCATGATGTTCTTGATTTCCTTCATATCGCTGGCTATGACTTGAAATCTGTCATCCATCCGTTTCTCAAAAGCTGCAAGTTCTGAGTCTGCACGCGTTGTTGGCTTCATCATCTTTAAGATCCAGTAGGTCGGATGAATTGTTAGGTCACCAACCTAACGATCGCTAGGAAATTAGGAATTTGTCGCAATAAAGAATCGGAAAAGGAATGAAAGGGGAATTTGATTGATATGAGATGAATACAATTGGAGAGATAAGGCTCCCCGCCCTCCGGCCTCACCCGGTCACGACTAAACTTTAGGTATGATAAACGATACTCAAAAAGGGGGTGGAAGCCTTTATTTATAGGCTTCCAATACATGGGGGGGGGGGGGGGGGGGGGGGGGGGGAGGAGGGGTAGGAGGGAAAGGCCTAACAAAATAATAACTACCAACCAACTATAACAAACTTCCTAACAACCCAACAAACTACCATAACTTCCCTAACTACCTAAAGCTAACTCACTTGGGACCCCCACTTACACAAGGACTAACACTTTCTCTTACCGATCATAATTCACGAGATTTGAACTGAAAGCTGCCTCTCAGGAAACCTTGACAATTTTTTAATTAGATGAAGGAAAAAAATGTAAAAATTTCACAAGGTTTCTGGTTGAGAATCCTGAACATGAAAATTCGCATGTTTAGTGATCGTCATGAAGAATTAGGGTTCAGAAACGATCACACTATAAAAGAAGAAGACGAAGATAGTTGTAGAAGAATGCGAAGGGAGAGAGAGAGAGGAGCTTGGGAGAGCGAGGTGAAGAGAGCACAATGCAGAGCAAGAGTGAGATCGAGAGCTAGAGGCAAAGCGAGAGTGAGATCGAGAGTCGAGAGCGAGATCGGGTGTTGGTAGCGCTATTGCCCAAAATTTGAGAATGGTATTGCTGAGCGAGATAAACACCTGTTGTGAAGAAATAATTTAATGAATAAGTAAACTAGTGACCATTATACAATGGCCACTATAGAATTGTCGGGAAAAGCATCTTTTGTGGTAGTGGGTGCACTCATTCGATATCCTTTAGCTCGCCAACTGAACTACCTACTTGGAATATTAAATAATAAAATTAGTTACATACATGACAGCATGGGCCAGTTGGGTCTTGATCAACTCTTTTTGATTTTTAAATATTATGCATCTTGATCCTTAAAATTAGTGACATACGTGAAAGTGAGGGTTTACATAAGCAACATTAATTTAATTTCCCCTTCATTTCTAACCATTTAAATTATATGAAAAATCCAACCTTCTTTTACGCTTGTCATATTAATTAAACTCAATATCTTTGAAGGTTGCCTCCATACACATGCAAACTCAATATATATACGATGCACGGGTTGTGCACAAATTGCGCTATAATGAAATAAAGAAGTCAACACAAATTCCTTCTTTTAGTAAAAGGAAAGAAGCCTCATTAAAACTTTTCGATGTTAAAAAACATCAAGAAGGAAAAAGAGTACTTCCCCCTGAATTTATTAATAAAAAAAAGAAAGAGGGGCAATGGGGGACTAGACCAAAACCCTTGATAGGAGAGAAAAATAAAGTCAAAACAATAATAGAGAACCTTGAAGATCCCTATAGCAATCCATCCTAAAGACAAATGGTAAGACTTTTTAAAGGATCATTATTTGTCGTTGAAAGAGTATTATATCCAACGACCAATAATCCAACGACCAATAAAGACTTTTTATACGTTGGATATAATACAATTGGATGTATTATATCCAACGTATCCAACGACCAATTGTATTATATCCAACGTATCCAACGACCAATAATCTCACAACTGGTTTGAAAGTATCGGTAGTCATAGGATCACCAACGTCGTCTGACATACCTCTCCAAAGTTTTTTTTAATAATCTCATATCAGATGCTACTACTGAATTAGAAGTAGCAGCCGACTATAAGGCATTTAGCATAGGATCAGCATTATCATCTAACACATGACCCAAATACTTTTCTAATATTCTCATGTCAGATGCTACCACTGGGTTAGAAGTAACATCAGACTCAGAGACATTTATTGAATCTAGCCTTATAGTGGGAGTCTGAGTGGAGGACTCAATATTACCACCCTAATAGCATTAGCGGCATTAAAAATCTGAACAACATTATGTTGAGCTTCTGTATGTGTACCAGAGGTAGATTCATTAGTCAACTTCTGAGTGGATTTTATAGATACCTCTTGTGTCTACATAACCATAGGTGATACTTGCTTACTCTCATCTTAAGCGAAGGAGTCCTGAACAAATTGGACATAATATAATTTTTCATTAAATTGCATGATCGCATCACTAGACTCTGTGGATGAAGAATCGATTTGCTTCCTATTCAAGTCTAAATATTGTTGTATCTTCAAAGGTAAAACTTTATGGGCATTAGTCGCTTGTTCAAAATTTTGCTCCACGAGAACAGCACTCCCTTTATCCTTCTTAGGAACATATTGAACAACAGTTTGAGAAGGGAAATGATTAGCTTCATGCAGCTCCTCTTTATTTATTTTTGCCTTTTTTACAATGGCTTCAGCCCTGCTGGCAAAGTTATTAGACTTACTATGTTTGCAGTTTTGGATAGAGTGCCCAATACATTTATAAGCTTTGCAGAATAGAGGAATTCTTTCATGTTCCACGTCAATTAGAAAAGCATATCCCTCCCTTTCCACTAGTATATGCTCATGTAGATTAGCTGTTAAATCAATATCTATCAGGACTCTGGGAAAGTGACAAAAGGTTCTCTTTGAAGTTGCAGCATCCAAAGCAATTGGAACTCCTAAGCTGCCACTAATCTCAAACAAAATTTTAGGCCTCCAATATTCACAGGAAAGACCAAGTAGCCAAACCCAACATTGAGCAGTGGTGTCCAAACCAAGAGGCACAACACACCAGGATATAGATTATAGAACTGTTGAGCCCGTATACGTTTCTGATCTTCAGCAGCAGAGAAATAAAATTCAAAAAAATCCTTTCCATGAGAAACCATGGACCAATCGTCAGAGGTTTTCCAGAACTTGGAAATTTGTGACTGTAAATCTTTACAGTCAGCGATACCAGCCTAGTATTCATCCTCTGAAATCTTGATTGCCGAACATCCCCTTTAATACACTGCTTGGGTAATTGGCTAATTGGTGTATTCCAGAAAGCATTACCCGAAACATGGTTTTTATTTTGTAATACTTAGAGAAAATATTTTTTAGATTCTAAATTAATACTACCTCCGGTCCACAATATAAGAGAAAAAACACAACATCACACAGACCAAGGAATGACATTGAAATCAACTATTCTCATTTAATAAGACTAAAATTTTACCTTTTTTCCAAGATTGCCCTTTTCATTAAATGATGATTTACACTACTAATTAATGACATATTTTTAACCACACCACTTAAATAGGGGCATACTTGGGATTGCTCATTTAATACACCTTTAAAATTGTGCTTCTTTATTATATTGTAGACCACCAAAACACAATTTTTTTCTCTTATATTATGGACCGGAGGGAGTAGAATTATTAGACATACCTTTACATCCATTGCTTTTGGTAGACCCCACATCAGCACTACCATACGTGAGCTTTGATGGCAAAACAAGATCCTCTTCTTCCAAATTAAAAGAAGGGTAAAATATGTTTTTGTCCCTACAAAATTGGGTCCTTCTAACTTTTGTCTCTACATTAACGAAATAGGCGTTTTGGTCTCTAGTTTTTTTTTTTTAAGTTTTCATTAATAGTCCATGTCGTTAAATCCAACTGATTAGGCAACCGAAAAATGACCTGGTTGTAACACGTGGAATTATTTTATCTACGTGGCGAATAATCTAATTATACGCGGGTTAATTAAGTTATATATGATGTGGCACCAAACCCTACCCGTTTACCCATACCCGACCCGATTTGAAGATTAAATTCCTAAAATCATCACCTTCTTCACAGAACCCTAAACCCCAAATAATCGCCTCTCAATTCAGTTTGATTCTCTTTTGTTGAAATCTTGTTGAAATCGTGTTCATATGCGAAGGGGTGGATTGAAAAATGAAGAATCATCGCGGGGTACAACAACAGCTTCGATGGCTTCATCTGCAACACCCAGAAATCGTCAAAGAAGGGTCGTATTTCGTTTATTACAATGAAGAGTCGTATTTCGTTTATTACAAAGAAGGGTCCTAATGTAGGGCGCAAGTTTTTAAAATTTTTGTAGATGAGAGGTACGTGTGATATGTTGATACGGACTGATGAATTTGAAGCCATGAATGGAGTTGGTGAGCAGGTTGAGTCAAGTGTAGGTCCCGTATCTTTGTTGTATGCTGTATCAGTGTTTATTTTGACATAGGGTATACGAGGAGGTCTCCACCCCTCATTACCATTAGTCTGCATTCTGATCACTGGGTTGGGATGAGTAAGATCTCTAGTATGAGCTTGGATAAACTCATTGCAAGATGAGTTGATCTGAAGCAGAGATCCAAGAGGGTTTGGGGGAACCCCATTGAAACTAGCATCATTTCTCGTGTTCCATAGAACCCATAGTGAGAAAAATAGTCTGGCAATTAATTCCTTAGCATAGTCTTCATACTGCTCAAACAACTCAATTCGATCGAATAGCCACTACTGGATAGATGAAAGACCAATCCTTGAAGGAGGGGGGCCTAATTGGAGCGCAAACCAACAAGGTTCTGTCCATGGACACAAAAGGAACAAATGCTCAAGAGGTTCCAAATAAAATGCTTTATCTTCTCATGAACTGAAGCCTGCCAAATAATCTTCCACAACTTCTCAGGAATATTTGAAGACCTAGAGATTGAATGCTGGATACTAGGGGAGAGTTCAACCAATTTCTTGTACCCTGATTTGACTGAATACCTTCCATCTTTAGTCAGAGGCCAATATAGAGAGTCTTCCTTTTGAGTCCAAGAGATAGGAATCTATATAATTTCGATTGCAGTTCATTGACTAAAATTCTCCCTTAACTTTTGTATATCCCACTGATGTTCTTCATTGATGAGTTCACTCACCATATTGACCGATGCATTAGGCTTCAGTTCTGGTCTTACACCAGAAGCAATCCAATTATCACTAATTATACTTACATTTGAGCCAGAACCCAAAGTCCACCTCCCAGAATCAATTAGAACATCTCTGCCTTGGAGAATACTTTTCCAAACCCTAGATGAGCCCCTACAATCCTTAGCCTGCCAAAAATGAGAGTTAGGGAAATAAATCCCTTTTAGAGTTGCTGCCCAATAAGAATTCTAATCCTGCATAATCCTCCAAGGCTGCTTAGCCAAGTAGGATGAGTTCATCTTACTGAACTCTTTGAACCCAAGGCCACCTTTGTCCTTAGGAGAGCATAAAATGTTAACATTCTTCCAATGAACCCCTTGACCTACCATTTTTGGCCCACCAGAATCTAGCCACAGTAGAGGTGAGCTTTGAGCAAAAAGTTTTAGGTAGAGACAATATAGACATCACATATGAGGGGATGGCCTGCACTATAGCTTTAATCATCACTTCTTTTCCTGCTTGGTTCAACAATGCTCCCTTCCAATCTTCCATTCTAGCAGTCACTCTTTCCTTGATCCATTTAAGCCCACGAACTTTGGATCTTCCCCATTCAGCTGGAACTCCCAGATAGTTCCCTGGGTTACTCCAAATAGGGATAGAAGTGATTGCTGTTAAGTTACTTCTCAAAGCATTATCAATTCTAGCACCACAAATAATACCAGACTTAGCAGTGTTGATCATTTGTCCTGAAGCTTGTGTAAACTTGTTCAAGAGTGCAATGAGATGGTAGATATCAGCTGCTTTATCATCGGAGAACAATATGGCATCATTTGCAAATAAAAGGTGAGTGAGAGCAGGGGCAGATGATGCCAATTTGATGCCTTAAAAGCATACATTAAGATGTGCCTTTGTCATAAGCGTGGAAAGAACATCAAATATCAAAATGAACAAATAAGGGGAAAGTGGATCCCCTTGTCTTAATCCCCTTTGAGGAGTTAGATTTCTAGATGCAAAACCATTTACTTGATATGAATAAGATACAGTAGTAACAAAGACCATGACTAATCTAATCCATTCCTTCTCAAAGCCATAAGCTTCTAGGACCTTCTCAAGGAACACCCAGCTTACCCTATCATAAGCCTTGTTCATATCCAGTTTAATGGCTATACCCTTCCCACCAGTCTTGTTCTTCTTTTTAAGATAGTGAAAAGCCTCATGGGCAACCACTAGGTTGTCCTGGATTAGCCTTCCACCCACAAATGCACTCTGTTGGGGTGTAATGAGATCACCCATACAAGACTTAAGTCTACCCACTATATCTTTAGAAATGACTTTATACAAAAAAGTTACAACAACTAATTGGTCTCAAATTGTTTATAGACTCAAGATTGGGAATTTTAGGAATTAATGCAACTATAGTATGGTTGATATCTTCCCCCAGTTCCCCTGTAGCACAAAAACTTTTGACAGCCAAAAACACCTCATTTTTAATCACATCCCAATTTTTTTTGGAAAAACAGCCCATTAAGGCCATCGGGGCCAGGAGCTTTATAAGGACCCATAACAAAAACAGCCTTCTGGATTTCAGAATCAGAAACTCCCATTGAAAGCTTCTGATTCATATCATCAGTCACACACTTAGGGATAGCCCTCAAGCACTCATACATATTTGAATCAGTAACAGGGGAATAAATATCTGCAAAATAATCTCTAATACCTTCAAGCACTTACTCTTGTCCTTCTAGCCATCTGCCATGCTTGTCTTTAATTCTTAGCATCATTTTCTTGTCTCTTCTTTGGACTGTTGAGGCATGAAAGAACTTAGTGTTCTTGTCTCCATTGTTCAGCCATTTCACCCTAGATCTCTGCCCCCAGTACTTCTCTTCTTGCTGCCATAATTCATCATTGTCAGTTCTCAACTTGGCCACTCTCTGCCAGTCCACTAGACTAGCAGGAAGATTCAAACACCTCTGGAGCTGCTCCTTCATTCTATTGATCTCCACAGCTGCATTTCTAAAGGTCTTTTTATGCCATCTAATCAACTTCAGCTTACAAGAGGAAACATTATCCTTCCATCTTGCCCAAACATTAGGGCTAGAGCTTTGCCAACCAGCAGACACAGTTTCTCTGCAGTCTTTGTGATCTTCCCAGAATGCCTCATACATGAAGGATCTACCACTCTGCAAATTTGGTTTAGGATGAAGGATAATGGGGGCATGGTCTGTGTTTATGATAGGCAAGGCCAAAGCCACTACATGAGGGTAAAGATGCCTCCAGGACCAATTAGCAAGAACTCTGTCAATCCTCTCCCTTGTAACAAAACCATTTATAGGATTACTTAGCCAGGTGAATTTACTCCCTTTTAACTCCAAGTCAAAAAGTTCTGCATCATTCAAGAACTCTCTAAATCTTTCAATACGGCCAGCTTCAACTGGTCTAAGTCCATCCTTCTCCAAAGAGGATGTCATCTCATTAAAATCACCCATACAGCACCAAGGTTCCCCATTTCTAGGTTTGTGATTAAGCAGCCTAGGCCATAGCCCTCTCCTAGCTGAAGTTGTTGGATTGCCATATACAAATGATGCTTCAAAGACAAAACCAGTTCTTCTTTCCTTAGCACCCACATGAATAAAATTTTGGCTAAATTTTAGGAATTGTATCTCATAATAGTCACTCCATAATAGAGCCAGGCCACCTGATTGACCTCTAGCTTCAACACAAAACCAGCTTTGAAACCTGAACCTCTGTTTCACTCTCTCTACTCTTTCCTTATGAGCCTTAGTCTCCATAAGGAAGAGTATGGCCGACTTTTTATTAGAATTTAGATCATTAAGCTCTCTATTTGTCGTGGCCGCCACCAAACCACGACAATTCCAATTTATGCAAGTCATTGTGCTCGAGGGGACAGGGACTTGCATGTCGCCTCTTATTTTGCATTGCTGCCAATTGGGAACTCACCAAAGTCACCATGGAACTGCCCTTGTGCTGTAGCTTATGTATCAACCTTATTCTTCTTTCCTGAAACTGTTTCTTCTTCATTTGGCTCCTCTCTCTCCCTTCTCTTCCTCAAAGTCATCCCATTCACCATTGTCATTGCCAAATCTTCCTCCCCATCTTCTCTTATACTTATCTCTACTCCCAGTGGGGTTGCATCTTCTAGTGGAAATTCCACCAC
This sequence comes from Astragalus glycyphyllos, assembly GCA_963573325.1. NCBI lineage: Eukaryota > Viridiplantae > Streptophyta > Magnoliopsida > Fabales > Fabaceae > Astragalus > Astragalus glycyphyllos. The sequence continues at coordinate 12,495,545 of OY754310.1, read as the reverse complement.
ATAGTCAGTGGTTGTGCTAGGAAGAGCTTTAGGAGGGTCCCTCCACTGCAAAAAATTTAGAAGCTTCATTAGGTCTGGTGTCACTAACAAAATTCTTAGGGATTGAAAAAACTTGACTATCAAAATCCATCAGACTAATCTTTTGAGCAATTCTTAAGTCTTCAAGTTCAGAGTTAGAAAGATATGCCTCAGTTGGCTTAGGATATTCCTTCTCATCTCTAAGAGAGGGGCACTCCTACCTATGTAGAGAGGGGCACTCCTAGCTATCATTTCCTCCCATTCAAGCTTAGATTTCTCTTTAGCTCTCCTTTCAGCTACAGACTCCTCTCTCTGAGTTTCTGTGTGCTGTGGATGTTGTTCATTGTGAGTTTCTATCCTCCCAAAAAATCTGCGGGCAGTTCCTTTGGTAGAGTCTCCATACCTTTTCACATGTTCCCTTAAAATATTTGCTATTGATCTGGGTACTTGAGCACATATATTCTAATCATATTTTGGTATTGATGAGCAGAATGTGGCCATCTTCCTCGGTATTTTGCTGAATCTCTGCTCATGCCACAGTTAAAACAGAGGTCCTGTAACCTCTCATATTTGTAAATCACCCAAATCTTTCGTAGATCTTTCCTTGGGATCCAACATCCTGCTAGTAAAGGGTTGTTAACATCCAACAACACATTTGCTCTAATGAAAGTTCTTAGGATTCTCCCCTCAACTACGGACTCTTCCATCTCAATAACCTTACCCACCTTCTGAAGTATAGTTGCAGTGTTGATACTAATCATGTATTCCATTGGGAGGTTATGTACCTGAATCCAAAACGGATTTAGGTCAAAACAGATCTCATGAGGGGTTACCTCTGGGATCCAAAACTAAATGCACATTAGATGGTTAAGGAAGAGCCATGGTGCCTTATCCATGACTTCCTTACTATGATTCCCATGTTCAAAAGTAAAACATAAACTTGTTTTTACCCAGATCTGTTATCTGCAGGTTCTTGTACACTGCCCATGCCTTTTAAATCACATCTTTGGCAGCTGTACGATTAGTAGTTCTTGATGTTAAAAGTTTGCCCACTAGGGTTCTTCTCGCTACTGACATGTTTATTGGGTTTGCATGTACCTGTATCTCGTTGAGTTCCTCTGGATTATTCTGATGGTGAGGTTGACATGATGAACTAGATGCCATCACAACTACAGGAAGTGTGAAGATGTGTTCTAGGGTTTGGGTTTGTGAAGGCTAGATGGATGTTGTTTGGCTGTGGAGGTGGGTTCTAGGGTTTGGGTTTATGGGATCTATAAGGGCTATTTCTGGCTACATGTGTAATGGTGATATGGGTACTGGTTGGCTAAGCTTTGTAGGTTGTATGTAGTTGGTTTTGTTTGTTTTCTGACTTTGCTCGGGCCATATTTGTTGTTGTAATGGGGTTACTGTTCGGCGTGTTGATGTTATGTTTTGATGTTTTTTTGGTTGTTATTGTGTTGGTTTTGCGAATACGTGAGGGAGTTGTTTTGGAGTGTTGTTATGGGGGAGAACAGTGAAGGGGGTAACGATAAGCAACTGTGGGAGAATCAACGTGAGAGTTGAGAAACAGTCTAAAAAGGAAACAAACACCCTAGAAGGGAACAAAACCCTAGCAAAGTTGCAAACGGGAACTTTCCAATTCACAAATAAAAGCTAAGTTTCAATTGGCTTTGTGATAGTCCAAAAGCAAAGAGGCCCACGACCTATATGAATTGAATGAAGCCATGTGAATTTATAACCTCAACTTCAGCGCATGAAAAAAAAAGAAGACATCAGGCCCATGATTGGATTTACAAGGCTTGCTAATCACGCTAGGAATGGAAAAAAAAAGGAAGTGATGTGAATGATAATTGGTAGGCTCGCAACCCTAGGCGCTATTGGATAAATAGAAGCCGTGAATAAGAAGAGAAGGAGGGTAACACATACTGACGCCGAGGAAAGAAGAAAAGGAAGATTTTGGGTACTGTTTTTAACACCGTGAGAGAGCTCTGGAGCAGAAAAAGGAGATTGAAGACTTAGACCAAGAATTTCTCTATTTACCGGGTTATTCTTATCTCTGTAATTCATTAACCTTATTTCTATTTTATTGTTCTTGATACCTATGGATACCTAAATTCTCTTCTAGGGTCTTAGGTGAATCTTGCTTGCTTAGAGACCTTTTTATGTTCTAATTTCTGGTTTGAATTCCTATTTTTATTTCAATTAATATTGTCCTATTGATTTAATCACATATTTAGGATTGATCACCATTTGCATGTTCATAATCAATTAGTTGATAAACGACCGTACTACAATTAGTTGGTGGACCTATAGGATAATTGGGGCTATAATTAATGCATGACCAAATTTTAATTGGGGCCATAATTAATGAAATTACTACAAACTTCTACAAATTATTTTAAATGTAAATGTGAGTCATCAGTAGGTCCTCCACCAAATTGCCCAATTGTTTGGAGCATTTGAAACATCATAGGCTTAAATTCAAAATGAGTTGTGGCAAGTTCAGGCCTTACTATGCTAGTTTGCATAGTATGAGGGTCAAAAATTGCATAATCCCTCATAGGTCTGTCCCTGTCATTTGCCATGCCTATGACTGTTTCATTCAAAACTTGTTGCACATGAACAGGTTGCTTGCGGTGTTCAGTGGCAATTATGGTATGTCTGTCAGAACCTTGGTTACTAGGAGGTGGTGTTGCCCCATGATTAGAAGGTGGTGGTGTAGCCATATTGACAGCTCTACCCAATGAAATAAGTCCTGAGTGATCTTGATCCCTTCTCAAAGCCCTAAACAATCTTTGTATTTCAGGATGAAGTTGATATTCTGGTGAACTGCGCTTGTGCATATGCTGCAGCACCAGATGCTGTAGCAATCTAATACTAAAACACTCAGAAACAGCACACCAAAATTAGCAACAAAAATCACTAGTTTGCCAATTAATTAAACAGTGTATTAAGCTATTTAATCCTCGGCAACGGCGCCAAAAACTTGTTGTGGTAAAATTAGGTAGTGCAAGTGTACACTGTCCAACAAGTAATATAGTAGAAGTTAAGTTCGTTCGCACGAGGATTAGCACTTAAAACAATGCTTAATTTAATCAACAAATTAGTGATGGTAAAAATAAAGACACAAGTTTTTGGTAACATTCACAACAATAAAAGTAAAAGGGTAATAAAGATCAGATGGTTGGAATAAGTTGAGATGCATTCACTTTCAGTAACTTAATTAAAATGCAATTAATGGTATGTTCAGTGCTGCAGCAATAGATATATTTTCTCAAATACTTCACACTAGGGTTTCCTCGCAAGAGTTTATCTCTAAACCCTAAAGGAGTACACCCTAGGCTGCTTAGGCAACCGCAGTGTTCACCTTATGGAATATGCCCTCCTATCTCTAGGGTTTAAGCATGGAACATTAAAATCTCTTTTAATGCACACAATCCATATTATCTTATGAGGTAAATTTATAAACCATCTCTGAATTCATAAATGCTACTTAGATTAGACGGCCAATCCTAACCTAAGATGGAAATTTTGTCATACACAAGATAAAATGCTCAACACTAAACATACTTCATTAATCACACAATAAATTCATTACATAAGTTCAGCATCCCAACTATAAGAAATTAGATCATGTTGAGCATAAACAACAAAGGAAATAACTCAAACACAAGATTAGAAGTCATACTACAATCTCAAGGAGAGGGGTTACACTACTAGTTGTTGAACCACGAAGGTAACTCCAAGGATAGCAATGGAGGAACAATCTAGCTCTTCAATGTAGATTCCTACACGAAATTGTAGTTTCCAGTGTTGCTGCAGCAACTATTCCAGCAATTGATCTTTGAGTGAGCTTGAGTGTACACGGAAATGGAGGCTATCTCTATACCTACCCTTTTCGGCTCTGTCTTAATGAGGAAGAAGGGCTCTATTTATAGTTGAGGCTCATGATCCTAGGCAACCCTAAAATGGGAGGCGCCACTTGTCCTTTCATGAGCCTAAAATGTCCTTCTTACCCAAACTTTCATGGCATCAGCGAATATTCCTGTTTTTGGCACGCACACACACGCCTGATGATTACTGACACCTGTCCCTTCCTTGTTTTCCGTGTTTCTTGCAACTTTCTCTCTCATCTTGCGCAAAATGGGATTGCTGCCACATTAGGTGCTGCAGCAATTAGGCAAACATATTAAAACACACAATTGGGCACCAAAGTGCCAAATATCACATTTCCAAGCCTGCACCTTAGACTACTTCTAAACTACCATAATTGCACAATAATTACAACTATGCTTGAGAATTTACAATGATTTAAGCTTGAAATAAGAGGTAATAACCATCATAAATGATAGTTATCACACCCCCAAACTTGAACCATTGCTTGTCCTCAAGAAATGACACTTGACGAAGGCAAACACAATACTAGCAAGCAAACCAGACAGTTGAATTATCAAAAAGCACACAAACAGAATATCAAGTTGAGCATCAACTTTCAGATTGGTCTCTCAATTGTAAGCCTACTGAATAGCAAGTTTCCTAGACTACATCCTGCTCAATAGTGTGTGTGTGACACTTAACTCAGTTCAGATCGTAGCAAGGTTCAAAACTTCACTTAGCTAAGACTAGAGAGGCTTTCTTTTGGGATTGCCAAAGATGTTTCAAAAGGAAAGGTAGACTAACAATTCAAGCACAGAAAGGGGGGATAAGCATGACAAAGGTCTTTGATGTAGCAATCGAGAACTCTAGGCCAGTGCACTTATTACATCTTAACTTAAGTGCTACAGCAACAGTTGCTGCAGCAAGATAGACTAAAGGAGAATTTAAAAACAAATATTTACTTGACACTTATGTTGCATTGCCCTTATTCTATGGATTTCTTTTTGATAGCATTTCTGCTTCCATTTTTTATTTTATGTTTGGGCAGTGACAACAATTACAACCATTTACAAACATTGGTGCTTTTTAACATAGCACATTACATTGACTTTGATTACTTCCTAAACTATGTGCACATGACCTAATTCCATTCTTCCATGCTTTGCCTTAATATAGCTCAAAGAACCCCCAAACTTAGTTTCTTATGCTACCCTAAGTTTTTAGTAAAAATTAGGCAATTCCCTAGGTCTACCAACAACTAGCTTAGGTTCAGATTATTTCTAATTCACTAAGTTCCTACCTGAAATTATGTTAATGTGTGGGAACAGGAGCAGTTTAGTTCACTCACAAACAGGGGCACTTAATCACTCAATTCTCACCATTTCATCACTAAGTTTTGGCTCAACTCAACTTCTAAAATTTAAAATTCATTCAACTAACTAGCATTCATGCTAATAGAATACATAGACTATAGGTCCTCCCTCCTACTTAAGACCTTGCAGTGTCCCCACTGCTCATGCATACTAAAGGAGGACTATTTTAAAGCAAAAACAAACAAAATAACAACAACTAACACAACTGTTGAGTGTTATCACAGAACAAAAACACTCAACAGGTTTATTCCAGAGAAAGCATTAAAAACAGAAATTAAAAGACATAAACTAAAAAGATTAAGGTGCAGAGGCTCCTGGTTTTGCCCTTGGGCTTGATCTTGTAGATCCTCCTCTTTTTGGCTATGGTGCATATGGCTTCTGTCTTTTTGGCCTTGGGCTTATAACAGCATCAGGGGTTTCTGTTGCTGCAGCATCAGATTGCTGCAGCATTGATGCTGTATCTGCAACAACAGCACCAGCATCAAAAACACCTGCCTTCTTTTTGGCAATCAGTGATGCAGCAACAAGCTGCAAAGCTTCTCGTGCTATTCTTTCATCTTCAGCCTTTTTCTGCTCTTCAGTTGTTGCAGCATCAATAGCTGCAGCATCAGCAATTTCCTTGACCACAACAGCAATAGTTACATCAGTTTGCGCATCCTCTCTCTGTGACTTTGGCAGCATCAAGCTCTCCATCTTCTGGCACTTCCTCAAGCTTCCTCTTCCTTGTCATTCTCTTTGATCTTGACTTCTTAGTTGGTGTAGCAGCAGTTCCTTCTTCATTACCAGCAGCATCAGTTGCTGCAGCAGGTGAAGTGACAGCATTGGATGGCATTGTTTCAAGCTCTTTTTCTTGGGTTTGGTTTGTGGTGGATATGGGTGGATTTTCTGGTTGGGTTTCTGAATGGGGAGTGGACTGGTTTGGTATTTCAGTGGTGGCTTGAGTTACAGGGGTTAGGATGGGTGATCAGTGCATTTTGATGCACATTCTTCCATGTTTGTACTTAAGCATTTCTATGTTTTGCTTTGTTTATTTTTATGTTTTATAAGGTTTTTCTAATTTAGTTTATTTTTTGGTTTAATTTGATTTCCGTATTTTATTTTCAGCTTTAGCAGCTTTCACGGAAAAATTCATAACTGGAGCTACGAGTATCGGATCGACGCGTTCTAATATGCGTTGAAAAGCTAAGAGAAAGAGCTACAACTTTCATGTTGAAGCAAGAAGATGATTCGGACTGTAGAAGGCTTGAATAATTCGTTGAAGTTGCAGCATTAGATATTTTTAAGTTTTGGTCGATTTTGGGCCGGTTTTTTTTATGTTTTTGACCCAGTTGGGTTATGACCCGAATTCCTTGTTTTCCATTATACCTAGGCAGCCATTTACTGTTCAGGGATAGAGTTTTACTATTCACGAAATATTTTGGAAGCTTTTGTACGAATTCTCATGGAGAACTAACCGATCCAGACAATTTGCTGTATTCAGGTTCCGACACCTTGAGATTTTAGTAATTATAATTCAGGTTCTCTACTCCTTTCAATATAAATCTATGTCTCTTGTTGCTTAATTTGATTTACATAGGTTATATTGGTTTAATTCGATTGATTGTATGATCCTAACTATAGTCACGTTATCGTTTGCTTAATTCGTTATCGTGTTCGTTTAATTCATGTTTGCGTAATTCATGAAACTTAATCCCGTTTGCTTAATTCGGATAATAGGAACATACAACTTATACTATCAATTGCGCTTGTCACTTGATATTATAGTCGAATAGGAATAGATAATTTGCGGTTGGAATTACGACAATCGATGATAGGCAGGAACTGAATCAGTAAATTGATTTTTAAACTTATTTGATAATCACTTAATTACTCTATTCGTTAATTCGAACCTTAAACCAAACACCCCCTAATTCGATTTCAGTTGGTTAATTATTATACAAGAATCCTTGAGAACGATATTCGAGTTGTCGTTACCGTATACTATATTTTCAAAATACTCGTTTTTGATCCGTGCGCGACAGCGGATCAAATTGGCGCCGTTGCCGGGGATTCTTGTTGTTATTAACTGATTTTAGAGTCATAGGTTTAGTGTTCTTGCGTTTAGGCCCTAGTTTCCTCACGGTTTTGGCCAATTCGCGACTTAGTGTCAAAAAAATTTAGTTTTTGGGAAAATTGCGTCCGATTAGAAATCTGTTCCGGGCATCTGTAGCAAAATAATTCCAGGCTCATTTGTCCCGTACTCTAGAAGAGTTACGGGACTTCGATTTCAAATCGCCAAATTCCTCTTTTTTCTATTTTTTATGAATTATTTACTGTTTTCATAGAGTCGGAAAAATCCAAATTTTTTTTTAAAATTCTTATTTCATCTAATTAGATCAAAATTTGTTTTTCTTTTTTTCTGAAAATTTTTTTTAATCGATTTCCTTCATGGTGTTTGTTTCTGCCTTATAGGGACACTGTTGGCATTTTCACGATTGTTGCTCCATTGCTGTGCATTAGTCCTGGCTATTAGGTCTTCTTGTTCTGATTTTTTTGATTTCGATCCTGAGGTAGAAAGAACTTTGCATACACGTCGTAGAGCAGTCCAGGCTAGCAATAGCTCACCACCCACAATTGAGTCTGATTCTGATTCGGATTATTTTCATAACTTGTTTGATTCTGATTCTGAATTTGTTTTTGATGTGGCTGATCACTTGAGCAGGATAGAGAGGGACGAAGATCCTTTTCCCATTCAGGATGACTTTCCTGATGAGCTACTTTTACTTATGCATGGAGTTACTCCTTGGTTTGCTGATATTGTTAATTATCTTGTTGCTGGTGTTTTTCCTACAGGTGCATCCAGGACACAAATTCACAAACTCAAGAGTGATGCCAAGTATTATGTTTGGGATGATCCATATCTTTGGAAGTTTGGTAGTGATCAGGTAATTAGGAGATGTGTCCCCGACTATGAGATTGAATCTATTTTGAATTTTTCTCATGCATCTCAAGTCGGGGGACACTTTGGTCCTCAAAGGACTGCAAGAAAAATCCTAGACTCAGGTTTCTATTGGCCCACTGTTTTTAAGGATGCTTATGAGACTTACCGCACTTGTAAAGAGTGCCAGATAGCAGGTACAGCCATCACTCGTAAGAGTGAAATGCCTCAGCAACCTATGCTTTTCTGTGAGGTATTTGATGTATGGGGAATCGACTTCATGGGTCCCTTTCCTATATCATTTGGTTTTCTCTACATTTTACTTGCTGTTGATTATGTTTCAAAGTGGGTAGAAAGTATCCCCACTAGGACTAATGATTCTAGAGTTGTTGCAGATTTTGTCAGGTCTAATATTTTTTGCAGGTTTGGAATACCGCGAGCTATCATAAGTGACCAAGGCACTCATTTCTGTAACCGCACCATGGAAGCTTTGCTCCGCAAGTATGGAGTTGTGCACAAAGTCTCTACTGCATATCACCCACAAACTAATGGGCAAGCTGAGATCTCAAACAGAGAGATCAAACAGGTTTTAGAGAAAATGGTGCAGCCAAACAGGGAGGACTGGAGCCGCCGTCTAGAAGACGCACTTTGGGCTCAAAGGACAGCTTTCAAGACACCCATAGGGATGTCTCCTTATCGACTTGTTTTTGGTAAGGCATGTCATCTTCCTGTAGAGATAGAACACCGTGCTTATTGGGCGGTGAAAAGTTGTAATTTGGAGATGCAACAAGCGGGTATTGAAAGAAAACTCCAATTACAACAGCTTGAAGAGCTTAGGCTAGAGGCTTATGAAAGCTCTAGGATTTATAAAGAGAAAACTAAGCACTTCCATGATAAGATGATTTCTAGGAAGGAATTCTCTGTGGGCCAACAGGTTTTACTGTTTAATTCCCGCCTTAAGCTTATGGCTGGGAAACTTCGATCCAAATGGATTGGCCCTTTTGTTGTTACTAATGTTTTCCCTCATGGTGCTGTAGAGATTAAAAGTGCAGGTACTGACAAAGTTTTCAAGGTCAATGGGCAGCGCCTAAAGCTATTCCATGAAAGTTCAGCACCTGAAGATGTAAACATAGAGGAGCTTTTTTTGGAAGCGCCCAACTACACTGCAACTTGATCAGGGAGTTCTTCTTTCCTTCTCTCTACTTTCATAGTTATGTCCTTTCATTGAGGACAATGCTTGTTTTAAGTGTGGGGGAGGGAATCATTTGTTTTCTTTGGTTTTGTTCGTTGTTTTGTTTTGTTTTCAGTTATTATAAAAAAAAATGCATCTTTTTGAAAGTTTTGGGTTATAGATTAATCTGAGTTTTGGGTTGTGGAGACTTGGGAAAAGTTCACAAGATCGGTATCGTCTTAACACCGTGAGTCTCCTGCATATGGAAATTAATTTGAATCCTTATTATGACATAACCTTGAATTCCCATTCTCTGACAGCTCTTGAGCAGTTTATCTTTGCAGTCGGCACCATCTCACACACGCTCTATGTAAGGAAGCCGATGAAAATAAGTGAGAGATTTTAAAAAAAAGAAAAAAAAATAGGGAATGTTCCTTCTAAGTTTGGTGACCCTCACCCGGTCACTTAACCCAACGGTCGTAGAACCTACACAAAAAAAAAAAGGGATCCCCGTTGTTAGTTGGTTCAGAGGTTTCTGGTGCTGAACTTGGTAGGGCGGATTACGGTCCGATCCCCCGCAACTACAATTGGGTAAACAGGGGGTTATGCCACTTAATTCCAGAACCCTATGCAAAAAGGATCAGAGTCACTAACCGGTAGCCTTAGTATGAGTGTGTGCAGATAACGGGCTTAATGTGATTGCGCCAGAATGAAAAAGCGGAAAAAGGAGGATGGGTAAGTTAGGCTTAGGCATAATAACATGATTTAGATTGGTTTGTGTATTCAGGAGGCTTATGATTGCACAATTGTGGATTAGTGTTCCTACGATATCCTTAGTGTGCAAGATTAGTACCTATCGATGCAATCTTAACTGAAGAAAAGTTTGTGGCCTGGAATGAGTAACTGATGATGCTTGTGTGTTTCCTGAGTTTTTATTTTATTTTGCTCGGAGTGCAAAAGTTCAAGTGTGGGGGAATTTGATCAGTGCATTTTGATGCACATTCTTCCATGTTTGTACTTAAGCATTTCTATGTTTTGCTTTGTTTATTTTTATGTTTTATAATGTTTTTCTAATTTAGTTTATTTTTGGTTTAATTTGATTTCCGTATTTTATTTTCAGCTTTAGCAGCTTTCACGGAAAAATTCATAACTGGAGCTACGAGTATCGGATCGACGCGTTCTAATATGCGTTGAAAAGCTAAGAGAAAGAGTTACAACTTTCATGTTGAAGTCAGAAGATGATTCGGACTGTAGAAGGCTTGAATAATTCGTTGAAGTTGCAGCATTAGATATTTTTAAGTTTTGGTCGATTTTGGGCCGGGTTTTTTTATGTTTTTGACCCAGTTGGGTTATGACCCGAATTCCTTGTTTTCCATTATACCTAGGCAGCCGTTTACTGTTCAGGGTTAGAGTTTTACTATTCACGAAATATTTTGGAAGCTTTTGCACGAATTCTCATGGAGAACTAACCGATTCAGACAATTTGCTGTATTCAGGTTCCGACACCTTGAGATTTTAGTAATTATAATTCAGGTTCTCTACTCCTTTCAATATAAATCTATGTCTCTTGTTGCTTAATTTGATTTACATAGGTTATATTGGTTTAATTCGATTGATTGTATGATCCTAACTAAAGTCACATTATCGTTTGCTTAATTCGTTATCGTGTTCGTTTAATTCATGTTTGCGTAATTCATGAAACTTAATCCCGTTTGCTTAATTCGGATAATAGGAACATACAACTTATACTATCAATTGCGCTTGTCAGTTGATATTATAGTCGAATAGGAATAGATAATTTGCGGTTGGAATTACGACAATCGATGATAGGCAGGAACTGAATCAGTAAATTGATTTTTAAACTTATTTGATAATCACTTAATTACTCTATTCGTTAATTCGAACCTTAAACCAAACACCCCCTAATTCGATTTCAGTTGGTTAATTATTATACAAGAATCCTTGAGAACGATATTCGAGTTGTCGTTACCGTATACTATATTTTCAAAATACTCGTTTTTGATCCGTGCGCGACAGCGGATCAATGGGTTGAGAGGTTGAGGTGGAAGGCATGACAGTTGTTTTGGTGATATGGTGATGTGAGGGTGATGGATCCATCTCAATGTCAGTGAGGTCATCCCAATCAGGTTTCCCATCATTATTTTTACTTTCATCAGCAACAGAATCATCATCTTCACTGTCATCCTCCCTATTCAATTGAGCCATAATTTCTTTGTTTTCTAATTTCTCCCCTTCACTGAATGATTCATCATCCTCAGTTTCAAACAACTCTTCCTCTTCTTCTCCAACCCTCTTCTTTCCCTTCTTCACTTCTTCACTTCTTTTCTTCTTCTTTTCTTTTCAACTATCCTTTCTTCTTCTCTATCATCAATTGCAGCCTCATCAAATAATGTTGCATCAAGCGCTTCTTCATCTAACACCCATTCTGGAAAAATAGGCACTTCAACTCCAGCAAACTCCTTCAGATTTGTTGTGAAAACAGCAGTTAACCATTCTTGTTGCTTCCTCATGAACTCCCAGATAAATCGTTGCTGCAGCATAAACTGTTGCAGTATGGTGGGATCACCAGATGCTGCAACAACCTTTGCTTTTGCTTTCAGAACAGTTGGGAAGGCAGCAACAGGATACCCCTTCTTTTCTCCTTTGATCTCCACCCCTGCCTTCACACACAGGTCTGTGATCAGGCAAGGGAAGAATAGATAGCCAGCAGTCTTTCCTTTGCATACAAGAATCTCTCTGCTTATGAGTCTTCCTACATCAACATCCTTACCTTCCAGAATTGCATCCAGAAGCATCATTCTCTCCTTCTCAACGTTGGTTGTGTGAGAGGTAGGCATCAATGAGTGCTTGACAAAGTTGAACCAGACCATGGCTTCATGGTTGAGACTGCTCCTATTGACTTTGAATTCATTAGCACTACAAGGCTCCCATGGTGTGCCAGGAATGGTGATTGCTTTCTTGACAGACTCCATTTCTTTCTTTCCCCATTTTGTTGAAATTCTTTGCAAAGGTTAAGCCATGATGACTTAATCCCAAGCACTCGTTGATCACCATGGAGTCAAACTTGACATGCACGCCCCTGACTTCAGCAAAGAACTGGGGTTTTCCATCTTTTGGAGGGGCTATCCTTGCGTAGAACTCTCGCACAACATAGGGGAAGAAAAATGATGGGTGCTGCACCAATTGCTCCCACCCCAATGCCTTCACAGTGGATGTGAATGCATCAGGGGCGTTTTGCAGCACAAAACCCCTCTCAGCTCAAAAATTCATGGATTGAAATTTCTCTGGAGTTGAAGCATCATTCTCTTTGGTATTCTTGCGATGGGCTTGACTTGATTCCCCACGTCCCATGGATGATTGGCGTTTTCCAGAAGTTTTGGTAGCGCTCACTTTGGTTCTTGCCATTGTTATCACAATTGAGGTTTGACAAAGAGAATTTGCGAGTAATTTGGGATTGCTAGAATGGAGAGGTTACTGTTTAGGAGATTTAGGATTCAATTTTTCATGCGATGGTGAAGTGACGATGGAATGGAGGATAGTGGGTGGTTATAAGGGTGAGGGAAAGACGATTTTGGCAATTGGTAATCTTAATTAATGAGGTAGCCGTTGAGATTAGGGTGATGTGTATGGTGGAGGTTTAATGATGAGACGGTTAATGTGATTGATGGGACGAGCCACTGATGACGCATCAGATAAAGGATTAACTGCCATTATTTTTTTTCTCAACTGCCATTCACTGCTGCAGCAATGTTGCTGGAAGTATGCTGCAGCAACAACTGCTGTCACACGCTCAAACTTCAAATTGCTCAAAATTAAATTCCTGCAAAACAAACACTAAAACAAACAACAACAACTAATTTATTAGATAAAACCCTGGGTTGCCTCCCAGTAGCGCTTGGTTTAAGAGTCCTCAGCCTGACTTCCCTCTAAGATTAGAGGTCCTTCAACTCAGTGGTGATTTTGCTCCTCACCACTGGTTCTCCATAGTATTGCTTCACCCTTTGACCATTAACCTTGAAGGTTTGCTTTCTCACATCATCATAAAGTTCCATAGCACCATGAGGATACACTTTCATCAACTTGAATGGCCCAGACCATCTAGACTTGAGTTTTCCAGGGAATAACTTGAGTCTTGAATTGAACAACAGAACTTGATCACCTTCAACTAGTTCCCTTTTTTGAATCCTCTTGTCATGCCAAGCCTTGGTCTTAGCCTTATACAGTTCAAAGTTCTCATAGGCAAAATGTCTCATTACTTCCAACTCATTCAATTGTAATAGCCTAGCTGCCCCTGCCTTAGCATGATCAAAATTGAGCTTTTTGATTGCCCAATGAGATTTATATTGAAGCTGTAAGGGCGGGTGGCAAGCTTTGCCATAAACAAGTCTGTATGGAGACATTCCCAAAGGAGTCTTGTAAGGAGTCCTATAAGCCCATAAAGCATCATCAAGATGATTAGACCACTCCTTTCTAGTAGGCCTTACCATTTTCTCCAACATTCTCTTGATCTCTCTATTGGATAACTCTGCCTGACCACTGGTTTGAGGATGATATGCAGTTGCAATCTGGTGTTTTACCTCATACTTAGCCAATAGAGTTTCAATCAATTTGTTGCAGAAGTGAGATCCTTTATCACTGATTATTGCCCTAGGAGTACCAAACCTTGTGAAGATGTTTCTATGCAAGAACTTGCTAACAGATTTAGCATCATTGTTAGGTAAAGCAACTGCCTCAACCCACTTTGATACATAATCCACAGCTACAAGGATGTAAGATTTGCCAAAAGAAGGAGGAAAAGGTCCCATGAATCCCATACCCCAAACATCAAAGAGTTCAACCTCTAAGATGTTGGTTAATGGCATTTCATTCCTATTTGAAATGTTCCCACTTCTTTGGCAACTATCACATTTTTTAACCAACTCCTGAGCATCCTTGAAAATTGTAGGCCAGTAGTACCCAGATTGAAGCACCTTTGTTGCTGTCCTCATACCCCCAAAGTGTCCTCCATATGTTGCAGCATGGCATTGCTGTAGCACCACTTGTTGTTCTTCATCTGCCACAAATCTCCTCATTAGCTGATCAGGGCACTTCTTGTATAATAAGGGTTCATCCCAAAAATATTGCTTGACAATGTGAAAGAACCTCTTATTCTGTTGGTAATTCATGTCACATGGTACCACTTTGCTGACTAGGAAGTTGACAATGTCTGCATACCAAGGTGCTGCAGCATCAATAGCTAACAATTGTTCATCAGGAAAGTATTCCTTGATTTCTCCACTATGATTGCCTGCACTATCACCTTCCAATCTAGACAAATGGTCAGCAACTTGGTTCTCCACCCCCTTTTTATCCTTTATTTCAAGATCAAATTCTTGAAGGAGGAGAACCCATCTTATTAGCCTAGGTTTTGCATCTTTCTTAGCAATCAAATACTTAATGGCAGAGTGATCAGTGTAAACAATTACTTTTGTGCCAACTAAGTATGATCTAAATTTATCAAATGCAAAAACCACAGCTAATAATTCTTTTGCAGTGGAAGTGTAATTCAGTTAAGCATTAATAAGTGTTTTGCTAGGATAATAAATAGAATGAAAGACTTTTCCATACCTTTGGCCAAGGACAACTCCAATGGCATAATCACTAGCATCACACATGAGCTCAAAAGGCTTGCTCCAATCAGGAGTCACTATCACTGGAGTAGTAACTAGAGCACTCTGCAGTTTCTGGAATGCTGCAGCACAGGCTTCATCAAAGACAAATGGAGTGTCATGCTGCAGCAATTGACACAATGGCTTTGAAATTTTAGAGAAGTCTTTAATGAATCTTCTGTAGAACCCAGCATGTCCCAAGAAACTTCTAACACCTTTGACTATTGTTGGAGGATGCATCTTCTCAATTACCTCAACTTTGGCTTTGTCAACCTCAATTCCCCTTTTAGAAATCTTGTGTCCCAACACAACACCCTCTTGGACCATGAAGTGGCATTTCTCCCAATTCTATACCAAGTTGGTTTCTTCACATCTGTCCAGAATCTCTTCTAAGTTATCAAGGCATAATTGGAATGTTTCCCCAAAGACAAAAATCATCCATAAACACCTCCATAGATTTTTCAATAAAATCTGAAAAGATTGACATCATACACCTTTGAAATGTTGCTGGTGCATTATACAACCCAAATGGCATTCTCCTAAAAGCAAAAGTACCATAAGGGCAAGTGAAAGTAGTCTTTTGCTGATCTTCAGGCACTATGGCTATTTGATTGTAACCAGAGTAACCATCCAGAAAGCAATAGAACTCTTTACCAGCAAGTCTATCAAGCATTTGGTCTATGAATGGTAAGGGGAAATGATCTTTTCTTGTGGCCTTGTTGAGCTTTCTATAATCCATGCAAATCCTCCAACCAGTTACTGTTCTTGAAGGAATAAGCTCATTCTTCTCATCAGCTACCACTGTGACCCCTCCTTTCTTTGGAACACATTGCACAGGGCTCACCCATGCACTATCTGATATAGGATACACAATGCCAGCACCAAGCCACTTGATAATTTCCTTTTTCTCAACTTCCTTCATGATGGGATTTAGTCTCCTCTTCCCTTCAATGCTATTCTTAGCATTTTCATCAAGAATGATTCTATGCATACAGATGGTAGGACTAATCCCCTTTATATCAGTCATTTGCCACCCAATTGCCTTCTTATGCCTCTTTAGGGTAGCAATGAGATCATGCTCTTGACTTTTGAATAGGTCAGAAGCAATGATCACAGGCAATGTATCATTTTCCCCTAAATAGGCATACTTAAGGTGCTTGGGTAACTCTTTAAGCTCAAACACAAGAGGTTTCTCAATGGAAGGCAAATTTCTTCTAAGATTTGAATCCTCAAGCTCAAGAGATTCATACTGTCTACTCCAAATTTCCTTCACAGTAGCCTCCTCATGCAACATACCTTCTTCTACAAGCTCACTTTTGTCAATTTCAGCAAGGGCCTTCACCAAATGGTCACTTTGCTTGTGGAAATGTTTCTGAACCACAGAATCAAGAGACACTACAAAGGAACACTCCTGAGTTCCTTGGTCAGGAAACTTGAGAGCATTCATCACATTGAACTTTATCTCTTGATCATTGACTCTCGTAGTCAATTCTCCTTTTTGCACATCAATTAGAGTCTTGCCAGTAGCCAAGAAAGGTCTTCCAAAAATTATGGGCACTTCCTTATCTGCATCACAATCTAAAATCACAAAGTCAGGAGGAAATACAAATTTATCTACCTTTATTAAAACATCTTCAATGATTCCTTCTGGGTATGCAATAGATCTATCTGCAAGTTGGAGAGTAACAGTTGTAGGTCTGGCAACCCCTATACCCAACTGAGTGAAAACAGACTTAGGCATCAAATTGATGCTTGCACCGAAGTCATAAAGAGCTCTGCCAGTATAGGTTTCACCAATTGAACATAGAATAGTGAAACTGCCAGGATTCTTCAACTTGCTTGGAAGCTTGCTTTGCATGATCATACTACATTCCTCTGTCATAGCTACTGTTTCAAATTCTCCAAGTCTCTTCCTCTTAGAAAGCACATCCTTCATGAACTTTGCATAGTTGGGCATTTGTTGAAGTGCTTCTACTAGAGGAACATTGATGTGAAGTTGTTTTAGCACCTCTAAAAATTTGCCAAATTGCTTGTCTTGCTGAGCCTTCTTCAACCTTTGAGGAAAAGGTGGAGATGGAATAGGCTGATCAACAACTGGTGATGGAACTAGTGCAACATCAGATGTTGCAGCATCAACTGTGACAGCATCTGTTGCCTTCTTTTTCTCATTTTTCTAATTTTTGTGGTTTATGTTGGTGCCATCACTAAGATCAGTAGATGGTCCATTCAAGTCCTTCCAACTCCTTAAAGATATAGCCTTGCAATGCTCCTTCCCTTTTGATGTTGATGGTTCAGTAGTGGAAGGTAGTGATCCACTAGGCCTTTGGGTAAGAGCAGTAGCTATTTGACCAAGTTGATTCTCCAAGTTCTTGATTGCAGCCCCTTGAGTTTGATACTGAGTTTTTGTTTCATTCATGAAGGCCTTGAGCATGGTCTCCATAGAATTTTCAACTGGTGGTGTTGCTGCCTTGGGTTGAGCAAGGAATCCTGGTGGTGTTGCAGGAGCTGTAGCAGGTGTTGCATTGTTGCTCCATTTGAAATTAGGATGATTCTTCCACCTAGGATTGTAGGTACGAGAATATGGATTATTGTTTTTATCATATCCCACATAGTTGACTGAAATAGCAGAACCCACTGGTACTTGTTCAATTGCTGCTACAGTGGTTTCTAGTACAGATTCAGTTGCTGCAGCATTGGTTGCATTCATATTTTTGATCATGTTGGATAAGGATGCAACTTGAGCAGATAAAGCAGTAACTTCACTCACTTCATGCATACCAGCAACTTTCTTCTGAGCACTAACCCTGGTTGTTGGCTGATAAACTCCAATTTAGTGCATTTTTAGAGATACTTTTGAATCATTTTTAGAGCAATTTTAGTAATTATATATATCACTAACTTAATTTGCTCTGTATTATGAGGGAAGAAAGAAAATTTGCAAAAGAACTATTTGGAGCTACTTTAAATTATAATATATATATACATATATATATATAGGCTGAATCACAAATGTGGGTGAAGAAGCCGTGGAATTCAACTTAAAAAAGGAGAAGCATGTGGCCCAAGTGTGGAAAGGGAAGCCCAAGTCCAATTTAAAACAAGGCATGCACATGAGATGGAGAATTGTGAGATAACCTTGAAAAGTAACTTTGGTGATCACGTTTAGGCATCATCAAATATAAAAAAGGAAAGAAAGCAAATAAAAAGGGGAGAGGATCAGAAGGCCAAAAATTGAGGAAGTGCCGTGAGAGAAGGGTCTTGGCACCAAACCCTAGGCATCCATTATAAAAGAAGAATTGCAACATAAAATAAGGGAGCCGTCAATTACATATCAAAAAACAACAGAGCCGCACATTCACAAATAGGAGGCTGCGACGTGGGAGAGTGAAAGTTTGGGTACGAGTCTTGACACCGTGAGATAGTTTTGGAGCAAAAAAAGGAGACTAAATACCGAAGATTAGAATTTTCTCCATATTCTGGGTTATTTTAATCTTTGTAATTTACGTCTTCTTATTTTATTTCAGTGTTCTTCATAACTATGGATAGCTAAACCTTTTTCGTCAGTCTTAGGTGGATCTTGCAAGTTTAGAAACCTTTGTGCTTAAATTTATACTTTGAATTTCTAGTTTTTATTTCAATTAATATTATCCTATTGTTTTAATCACATGATTAGGATTGACAACCCTTTGCATGTTCATAATCAATTAGTTGATCAGCGACCGTACTGCAATTAATTGGTGGACCTCTAGGATAATTGGGGCTATAATTAATGAATGACCAAACTTTAATTTAGTCTTCCAATCATTCAACCTTTTTGTACTTTATGCTTTTCTTAAATTTAAATTCTAGCATGACCAAACTAGGGTTAATTTAGGAAAAAGAATATTAATCGCGAATGACCAAACGGATTAATAGCTTTAGTAAAGGGATTGGTAATTAAATAAAATAAGGGAATTCAGGAAGAGTTAGACATAGGGGAATCGAAGCTTGCAAGTGAAACCGCGACCCTAGACCTCTCTCCATTTATTAAATCTGCATTTTATTAATTGTTATTTATTTACTTTTATTTCTTTGTTTCAATTACAACTCAATTATTCGATCGTCTAAACAATAAATAATTTTAAGTAGTTTGGTACTTGTTAATTAATCCCTGGGGACACGATAATCTTTTATACTATTTCTGCGAAAGAGTACACTTGCTCTAAGTGTGTTTTTAACGCAACAAGTTTTTGGCGCTGTTGCCGGGGATTAATTTATCAATATTAAACGAAAAAGATTTTTATTGCTTTAGACAGTTTTTTTTATGTTTTTATTTTAACTTTGTTTTTATTTATTTATCTTATTGAAAAAAAACAAAAAAAATGCTAATAATTTCCCAAGAGACAGTTGCAGTTCACTTTTTTTGCAGCGAAAAGTTTAAATCATGGTTAAGACTCTTGGAGACTACATTAGAGAGGCAGAGGTGAAAAGGAATTTTGAGAAGTCATCTTGGTGTATGCCTCAATGTCAAATCTCATTTTCTCCTCCTTTTTATAA
The DNA here is from genome assembly GCA_963573325.1 of Astragalus glycyphyllos. Taxonomy (NCBI): domain Eukaryota; kingdom Viridiplantae; phylum Streptophyta; class Magnoliopsida; order Fabales; family Fabaceae; genus Astragalus; species Astragalus glycyphyllos. Next base: position 12,475,985 of record OY754310.1, on the reverse strand, counting down.
GCCTTATTCAAATTATTGCGATGACTATGAGCCACCTCTTTATTCCTCCAACTGGGATAATTATGAGCCACTACAAGTGCAGAGGAAAGAGGAGGAATCTGATATCGATGAGGTCTTGGTCAAATTTATGGAGCAAATAAATGAGAGATTTGACAGATTTGAGAAAAATATGGATGAAAAATTTGATACCCTTGGGAGAAGAATTGATATATTGGGGGATACCATGACAGATCAAATCTCAAATATCATTGCTTTGTTGTCTCAAGAGGCCCAACAAGTTCCTTATTCACAAACTAAATCTACCCCAAATGAAGAATCTGAGCAATACAAAGATAATATTCTTAGTAATGATAAAGAATTCTCCATAGAAGCTAATTTAGAGGAAGAATCTCTCAAGAAAGATGAAGAGACTCCTACTGAGGGGAATCAAATTGAGACAACATATTCCATTGATGAGTGCGGTTGTGAGGAGAATGAAAAAGATCCATTGGTTCATGAGTTGGTGAAAGAGGAAAAAGCCAAAATTTAGTAAAGGGATTGGTAATTAAAGAAAATAAACGAATTCAGGTAGAATTAGACATACGGGAATCGAAGCTTGCAAGTGAAACCGCGACCCTAAACCTCTCTCCATTTATTAAATCTGCATTTTATTAATTGTTATTTATTTACTTTTATTTCTTTGTTTCAATTACAACTCAATTATTCGATCGTCTATGCAATAAATAATTTTAAGTAGTTTGGTACTTGTTAATTAATCCCTGTGGACACGATAATCTTTTATACTACTTCTGCGAAAGAGTACACTTGCTCTAAGTGTGTTTTTAATGCAACATTGGCCATTGATAACTATTTGCAGCAATGGTTTCAATAAGATCATAAGCATTTTGGTAAGAGCCATTCAGCAAGACTTCTCCAAAGGAAGCATCAAACATCAGTCTAGTCTGGGGTTCCAATCCATTGTAAAAAGTTTCCATTTGAACAACCACAGGCAACCCATTATGAGGACATTTTCTTAGCAACTCTTTAAATCTTTCCCATGCTTCAAACAGTGTCTCAAATTCAGTTTGTCTAAAAGATGTAATCTCAGTTCTCATCCTAGCATTCTTGATAGGTGGAAAGTATTTTGTCATAAATTTCCAGCCATCTCATTCCAAGTAGTGATAGAGTTAGGTTCCAAGGAATTTAACCAAACCTTAGCTCTATCCTTCAAGGAATAAGGGAAAAGTTTGAGTTTAAAAGCATTATCAGTCACACCAGGGAGAATGAAATTACTACAAACTTCTACAAATTGTTTTAAATGCAAATGTGGGTCCTCAGTAGGTCCTCCACCAAATTGCCCAATTGTTTGAAGCATTTGAAACATCATAGGCTTAAATTCAAAATGAGTTGTGGCAAGTTCAGGCCTTACTATGCTAGTTTGCATAGTATGAGGGTCAAAAATTGCATAATCCCTCAAAGGTCTGTCCTTGTCATTTGCCATGCCTATGACTGTTTCATTCAAAACTTGTTGCACAAGAACAGGTTGCTCGCGGTGTTCAGTGGCAATTATGGTATGTCTGTTAGAACCTTGGTTACTAGGAGGTGGTGTTGCCCCATGATTAGAAGGTGGTGGTGTAGCCATATTGACAGCTCTACCCAATGAAATAAGTCCTGAGTGATCTTGATCCCTTCTCAGAGCCCTAAACAATCTTTGTATTTCAGGATGAAGTTGATATTCTGGTGAACTGCACTTGTGCATATGCTATAGCACCAGATGCTGTAGCAATCTAATACTGAAACACTCAGAAACAACACCAAAGTTAACAACAAAAATCACTAGTTTGCCAATTAATTAAACAGTGTATTAAGCTATTTAATCCCTGGCAATGGCGCCAAAAACTTGTTGTGGTAAAATTAGGTAGTGCAAGTGTACATTGTCCAACAAGTAATATAGTAGAAGTTAAGTTCGTTCCCACGAGGATTAGCACTAGACAATGCTTAATTTAATCAACAAATTAGTGATGGTAAAAATAAAGACACAAGTTTTTGGTAACATTCACAACAATAAAAGTAAAAGGGTAATAAAGATCAGATGGTTGGAATAAGTTGAGATGCATTCACTTTCAGTAACTTCATTAAAATGCAATTAAAGGTATGTTCAGTGCTGCAGCATCAGGTGCTGCAGCAATAGATATATTTTCTCAAATACTTCACGTTAGGGTTTCCTTGCAAGAGTTTATCTCTAAACCCTAAAGGAGTACGCCCTAGGCTGCTTAGGCACCCGCAGTGTTCACCTTATGGAATATGCCCTCCTATCTCTAGGGTTTAAGCATGGAACATTAAAATCTCTTTTAATGCACACAATCCATATTATCTTGCGAGGTAAATTTATAAACCATCTCTGAATTCATAAATGCTACTTAGATTAGACGGCCAATCCTAACCTAAGATGGAAATTTTGTCATACACAAGATAAAATGCTCAACACTAAACATACTTCATTAAACACACAATAAATTCATTACATAAGTTCAGCATCCCAACTATAAGTTCAGCATCCCAACTATTCCAGCAATTGATCTTTGAGTGAGCTTGAGTGTACACGAAAATGGAGGCTATCTCTATACCTACCCTTTCCGGCTCTGTCTTAATGAGGAAGAAGGGCTCTATTTATAGTTGAGGCTCATGATCCTAGGCAACCCTAAAATGGGAGGCGCCACTTGTCCTTTCATGAGCCTAAAATGTCCTTTTTACCCAAACCTTCATGGCATCAGCGAATATTCCTGTTTCTGGCACGCACACGCACGCCTGATGATTACTGACACCTGTCCCTTCCTTGTTTTCCGTGTTTCTTGCAGCTTTCTCTCTCATCTTGCGCAAAATGGGATTACTGCCACATTAGGTGCTGCTGCAATTAGGCAAACATATTAAAACACACAATTGGGCACCAAAGTGCCAAATATCACATTTCCAAGCCTGCACCTTAGACTACTTCTAAACTACCATAATTGCACAATAATTACAACTATGCTTGAGAATTAACAATGACTTAAGCTTGAAATAAGAGGTAATAACCATCATAAATGATAGTTATCACACCCCCAAACTTGAACCATTTCTTGTCATCAAGCAATGACACTTGACGAAGGCAAGCACAATACTACTAGCAAGCAAACCAGACAGTTGAATTATCAAAAAGCACACAAACAGAATATCAAGTTGAGCATCAACTTTCAAATTGGTCTCTCAATTGTAAGCCTACTGAATAGCAAGTTTCCTAGACTACATCCTGCTCAATAGTGTGTGTGTGACACTTAACTCAGTTTAGATTGTAGCAAGGTTCAAAACTTCACTTAGCTAAGACTAGAGAGGCTTTCTTTTGGGATTGCCAAAGATGTTTCAAAAGGAAAGGTAGACTAACAATTCAGGCACAGAAAGGGGGGATAAGCATGACAAAGGTCTTTGATATAGCAATCCAGAACTCTAGGCCAGTGCACTTATTACATCTTAACTTAAGTGCTACAGTAACAATTGCTGCAGCAAGATAGACTAAAGCAGAATTTAAAAACAAATATTTACTTGACACTTATGTTGCATTGCCCTTATTCTATGGATTTCTTTTTGATAGCATTTCTACTTCCATTTTTTATTTTATGTTTGGGCAGTGACAACATTTACAACCATTTACAAACATTGGTGCTTTTTAACATAGCACATTACATTAACTTTGATTACTTCCTAAACTATGTGCACATGGCCTAATTCCATTCTTTCATGCTTTCCCTTAATATAGCTCAATTAAAGAACCCCCAAACTTAGTTTCTTATGCTACCCTAAGTTTTTAGTAAAAATTTGGCAATTCCCTAGGTCTACCAACAACTAGCTTAGGTTCAGATTATTTCTAATTCACTAAGTTCCTACCTGAGATTATGTTAATGTGTGGGAACAGGAGCAGTTTAGTTCACTCACAAACAGGGGCACTTAATCACTCAATTCTCACCATTTCATCACTAAGTTTTTGCTCAACTCAACTTCTAAAATTTAAAATTCATTCAACTAACTAGCATTCATGATAATAGAATACATAGACTATAGGTCCTCACCCCCTACTTAAGGCCTTGCAGTGTCCCCACTGCTCATGCATACTAAAGGAGGCCTATTTTAAAGCAAAAACAAACAAAATAACAACAACTAACACAACTGTTGAGTGTTATCACAGAACAAAAACACTCAACAGGTTTATTCCAGAGAAAGCATTAAAAATAGAAATTAAAAGACATAAACTAAAAAGATTAAGGTGCAGAGGCTCCTGATTTTGCCCTTGGGCTTGATCTTGTAGCTCCTCCTCTTTTTGGCTATGGTGCATATGGCTTCTGTCTTTTTGGTCTTGGGCTTATAACAGCATCAGGGGTTTCTGTTGCTGCAGCATCAGATTGCTGCAGCACTGATGCTGTATCTGCAACAACAGCACCAGCATCAGAAACACCTGCCTTCTTTTTGGCAATCAGTGATGCAGCAACAAGCTCCAAAGCTTCTCGTGCAATTCTTTCATCTTCAGCCTTCTTCTGCTCTTCAGTTGCTGCAGCATCAATAGCTGCAGCGTCAGCATTTTCCTTGACCACAACAGCAATAGTTGCATTAGTTTGCGCATCCTCTCTCTGTGACTTTGGCAGCATCAAGCTCTCCATCCTCTGGCATTTCCTCAAGCTTCCTCTTTCTTGTCATTCTCTTTGATCTTGACTTCTTGGTTAGAGTAGCAGCAGTGCCTTCTTCATTACCAGCAGCATCAGTTGCTGCAGCAGGTGAAGTGACAGCATTGGATGGCATTGTTTCAAGCTCTTTTTCTTGGGTTTGGTTTGTGATTGGGGAGTGGACTGGTTTGGTATTTCAGTGGTGTCTTGAGTTACAGGGGTTAGGATGGGTTGAGAGGTTGAGGTGGAAGGCATGGCGGTTGTTTAGGTGATGTGAGGGTGGTGGATCAATCTCAATGTCAGTAAATATTTAAAAACAAATATTTACTTGACACTTATGTTGCATTGCCCTTTTTATTCTTTATGCTTTTCCTTAAATTAAATTCTTGCATGAGCAAAGGAGGGTTAATTTAGGAAAACGAATATTAATCGCGAATGACTAAACGGATTAATAGTTTTAGTAAAGGGATTGATAATTAAGTAAAATAAGGGAATTCTGGTAGAATTAGACATAGGGGAATCGAAGCTTGCAAGTGAAACTGTGATCCTAGACCTCTCTCCATCAATTTAGTCTTGCATTTTAATTCTTGTTATTTATTTATTTGTTTTTATTTTTGTTCGGTACCGGAGTACGGAGTGTGATGTCGGAGTGAGGAGTTCCGCGAGGATGTAGAGCTGACTTCGGGTAAATGAGCTTGGACCTCGGATTGGCCGAGGTGGTCTTCTCCCGCACCTCGGGTGGGGTACCTGCAAACACTCCGATGTCTAAGTCAGCAAGGGAAGTGAAGAGGTAATTTGAGAAAGGAATGAGTGCTTACCTGGAAATGGTGGATGAACCATGTATTTATAGACCACGGCGCCGTTCATAGACCGTTGGATCTGGCGAACAAGTGTCGTTCGTTGGATGCGGGTGTTACTGCAGCGAAGTTCGGTTTTGCCTTTTGGCAGCAAGTGCGGATTGGGCCAGGCCCAAATGGATGGTTGTTGGCCTAGTCCGGAATAGTGGCCCCCCAAGCCGAGGTCGAGCTGACCGGGGTCAAGCTTGGCTTGAAGTCATTCGAGCTTTCCTCTGCTTTGGGAGCGGCTGCAAGTGAGTCTCGCCTTCCCGACGTTTGAAGGTGCGGGGGTGACTTGCTGCGTTCCTGCAAAAAAGGCTTGACAAAGCATTTAAGCTCGGAATCAAGTAGATCTTGACTGAGCATTCAAGCTAGGAGTCAATTGCGTCTCGACTGAGCATTTAAGCTCGGAGTCAAGAATGTTCGAAGCCGCAATGGACTTCTTCCTCGGTCCCCAACTGAACATTGAAGCTCGGAGTTCGGGAGAAGGCAGGTGCTCGTAGAGCGGGGTCGATGCCACCTGGGACTTCTTCCTCCGGTCTCCGTCTCTGCATTTAAGCCAAGCCAAAGAGGAGTCTGGCTCGTAAAGAGCAGATTCGGGGTCGCTGTGGACCGTTGCGCGCCTCATGACTGAGCATTTAAGGTCGGAGTCACGGGGGACATGTGCATTGTTCTTTGACGGCCTTGCCTCATACCGTTGTCCGCTGAGTGGCCAACTTAGTGTCGGACTCGGGTGAGAGGGGCGTAGTTTTTCAGCTGTGGGTCGGCGTCGCCGTGAGTCCTGCAAGTGAGGAAAACAATGATTGTTTCAAAATGTTTTTATTCAGGGACGCTACCGGTCCGAATGTTACATTAGATTAGCTATAGTATAGCTTGAGTTTGGCAGCATTCCAAGTTCGGGGTATCGGCTCCTTGGAGAGGGTTTCCAAATGATAAGCTCTTGTCCCGGTTTTTGCTGCTACTCGGTAAGGACCTTCCCAGTTGGGTGCGAGTTTTCCTTCACGAGCGTTTTTGTTGCCGACATCGGCTCGCCTGAGGACGAGGTCCCCAACATTGAAGTCTCGGGTAATGACTTTTTGGTTGTATCGCCTGGCGATCCAGGCTTTGACGACGGCCTCGGCGAGCTGTGCCTTATCTCGGACCTCTTGCACGAGATCGAGCTCTTCTCTTGTAGCTTTGCCGTTCGCTTCATTGCTTAGAGGGTATAAAGTTCTCCATGTGGACTCTCCGACCTCGACCGGGAGGACGGCCTCGGTCCCGTACGTCAATCTAAAGGGGATCTCGTTAGCGGTGGAATGCGGAGTGGTCCGATATGCCCAGAGGACATATGGCAGCTCGGCTGGCCAGGCCCCTTTTGCCCCTTTCAACCTTTTATTTAACCCTTTGAGAATGTCCCTGTTCGCCGACTCCACCTGCCCATTGGTTTGGGGGTGCTCAACGGAGGTAAAGTGTTGTTTGATGTTCAGGTCCGTCATCAACTTCCGGAAGCCCTTGTCCACAAATTGTGTCCCGTTGTCGGTGATCACCACGGAGGGGACCCCGAAATAGGTGAGGATGTTCTTTTTGACGAACTTGATGCAGTTGATGGCCGTTATCTAAGCAAGTGGTTCTGCTTCGATCCATTTTGTGAGGTAGTCAACTGCGACGAATAGATACTCGACTCCACCTCGGCCAGGAGAGAAAGGTCCAAGGAGGTCTATACCCCACTGACTGAAGGGCCATGCTGCCGATAAGGAAGACGGCTTGGCTAGTGGAGCATGATGAACATTGACATATCGCTGGCAGGTGTCACACCTTTTGATGAGGTCAGAAGCATCCTTTGTCATGGTGGGCCAATAGTACCCCGCCCTAAGGGCCTTCTTCGCCAGAGCCCGGGCCACCAGGTGTTGTCCGCATATTCCTTCGTGGATCTCGTTCAGTACGTACCCGGCCTCGTCCCCTTCAACGCATTTCAGGAGGGGGATAGAGAACCCACGCCGGAAGAGTTTTCTGTCTACAATGAAATAGGACGTCGCCCGTCGCTGAACTGCGGTGGCTTCCTTTAGGTCGGCAGGTTCGACGCCGAGCTCGATGTAATCTTTGATGGGCCGTATCCATCCCGAGTCTCCTGTGACTGTATTGACCTCGGTTACCAAAGCCGGCGATAGGTCTACACATGGTTTTGTCAAGCTTTCCTGGATGATGCTCCACAGATTGCCTGCAGACTTTGTGCTGGCCAGTTTGGCAAGGACGTCGGCTCGGGCGTTCTCAGCCCGAGGTACATGCTTAATTGAGGCCTGCTCGAATCGGAGTAGCAACTCCCGTACTCGTGCAAGGTACCGCTGCAGGATAGGATCGTTTGTTACGAAATCCTTCTTGACTTGGGATACTACCAGCAGTCGTGTTTAACTCGATGGTCCTTGCCCCGAAATCCAAGGCCAGTTTCAATCCGGCAATGCAGGCCTCGTACTCTGCCTGGTTGTTCGAAGTGGAGAAAGCGAAACGGAGGGAAACCTCGATCATTAGCCCTTCAGAATTCTCGAGGATGAGTCCGGCTCCACTACCCTTGGAATTTGATGAACCATCAACGTGGAGCTTCCACTGCAAAGGATTTGCCTCGGACAGGGATGGCGTCATTTCTGCTACGAAGTCAACTAGAACTTGAGCTTTGAGGGCTGATCGGGCTTCCTACTTGATGCCGAACTCGGATAACTCTACGGCCCACTTAATGATCCTTCCTGCGAGGTCGAGACGATGTAGAATCTGGCGGATTGGCTGGTCTATCCTGACGATGACTTGATGGGCCACGAAGTAGGGTCTTAACCTCTTGGCTGCCACGACTAGGGCTAAAGCCACCTTTTCTATCTTCTGATACCGGAACTCGGCCCCCTGCAACACCTTACTTACGAAATAGACCGGCCTCTGCCCCTCCTCTTTTTCTCGGATGAGGACTGCGCTCACTTTTTCCTCGGCCACAGTGAGGTAGAGGTAGAGGGTTTCTCCTTCAACTGGTTTCAGTAGTATTGGGGGTTCGGATAATATCTACTTGAGCTCGGCGAGGGCGTCCTCGCATTCGGGTGTCCATTTGAACTCCACGCCTATCTTCAGGACATTGAAAAGGGGAAGCGACCAATTGGCTGCTCTGGACACGAACCTGGAGAGTGCGGCAATCATGCCTTTTAACTTCTGCACCTCTTTCTTGGAGGTCGGGGAACGCATGTCGGTCATGACCCTACACTTATCTGGGTTTGCCTCGATGCCTCTTTCGGTTAAGCAGAAACCAAGGAACTTCCCGGTCCTTACGCCAAAAGTGCATTTCTCAGGATTGAACTTGAGGTTGTTTTTCCTAGCCTCGTCGAAGATCTCCTGTAGGTCGGCCAGATGACCTTTGTCGGCCTTGCTTTTCACAATCATGTCGTCGAGATAGACTTCAACGACCCTGCCAATTTGGCTGCGAAAAACCTTATTCAACATCCGTTGGTAAGTGGCCCCAGCATTCTTGACCCTAAAAGGCATGACTCTGTAGCAGTAACTTCCCTAGCTTGTCATGAAAGCAGTCTTCTCCTGGTCCAAGGGATTCTTGGCGATCTGGTTGTAGCCAGAGTAGGCGTCTAGGAAAGACAGAAGTCAGAATCCGGACGCGTTGTCGACGAGTTTGTCGATGCTGGGGACGGGGAAAGCATCCTTAGGGCATGCTTTGTCGAGGTCGATGTAGTCCACACACATTCTCCATTTTCCGTTACTCTTTTTGACCAATACTACGTTGGATAGCCAGGTGGTGTACTTCACCTCTTTGATAAAGCCCGCTGCCAGGAGGTCGGCCACTGCTTTCACCGCTGCCTCGGCCTTCTCTTCGCTCTGGGCTCGGCGCCGTTGTGCCACACACTTGGCGTCGGGATTGACTGCCAGGTGATGACATGCTACCTCCAGGGGAATTCCGGGCATCTCGGAGGTGGACCATGCAAATAGGTCGGCATTTCATCGTAGACACGCGACTAAGTTCTCTCTGACGGTTTCGGCGAGTTCGGCTCCTACCTTGACAGTCTTTGCGGGGTCGTTCCCCAGGGGGACTTCAATGAGTTCACCCTGGGGCTCGGGGTGTTTGATCTTTCTCTTGAGCTCTCTGGCCAGCTCGTCGTTGTCTTCATCTTCAGAACTCTCCAGGTCGTAACGGGCGTCGACCTCAGTGAGGTGTACCTATGCAGCGGTTGGTGGCAGCTCGGGGAGCTCTTGCAGCCGGCGCTGGGTGCCTTTGAGGGCAAGGTACTGGAATCTTTCAACAGCGTTGATGTCAACCAAGATGGTTACGACGTTACCTGACAGGGTATGGAACTTCATATTCAAATGCACCGTGGAGGCGACGACACCGAGCTTAGCTAACGTCGGTCTTCCCACAATGCATTGGTATGGGGTGATAAGCGGTACCACCAGGAAAGTTGTTCTGACGGTCTGAGCGAGCTTCTTTCGACCGTAGGTCACCATGGTATCAAGGTATCCCAAAGGCCGGGCTCGCTCCTCCCCAAGGCCGGATAGGTCAGTCCCGAGGTAAGGGTACAAATCCGCGAGGGATAGGCCGAGCTTGGGAAGAAGGTCTTGAAACATGATGTCGGCAGAGCTTCCTTGATCTACCAAGATTCTCTTTACCTCGACGTCGAGCATAGAGGCCGAGATCATGAGAGGGATGAACTCGTTTGGCTCACCTAGCAGATAGTCTTCGTCGGAGAAGAAAAGGGCTTCCTGGATGAAGCCGAGGTAGAGGCTGAGCTGGAGGTCAGGCTGGCGATTTCCCTCCATTTGCGCTTCAAGATCTTTTTGGTTTCCGTCGTCGAGACGGATGAGCCACCCGAAATCACCTTGAGGGAGTGATTGCTCCCACAGTGGTCGCCAGTGTTCGGTACCGGAGTACAGAGTGTGATGTCGGAGTGAGGAGTTCCGTGAGGATGTAGAGCTGACTTCGGGTGAATGTGCTTGTACCTCGGATCGGCCGAGGTGGTCTTCTCCCGCACCTCGGGTGGGGTTCCTGCAAGCACTCTGATGCCTAAGTCAACAAGGGAAGTGAAGAGGTAATTTGAGAAAGGAATGAGTGCGTACCTGGAAATGGTGGATGAACCATGTATTTATAGACCACGACGCCTTTCATAGACCGTTGGATCTGGCGAACAAGTCCCGTTCGTTGGATGCGGGTGTTACTACAGCGAAGTTCGGTTTTGCCTTTTGGCAGCAAGTGCGGATTGGGGCAGGCCCAAATGGATGGCTGTTGGCCCAGTCCGAGACAATTTTGTTTCCATTCGTCTAATCTTGATTAGTTTGATACTTGTTAATTAATCCCTGTGGATACGATAATCTTTTAATGAGAAGAATCATTTCTGTCTGTGTCAACACTAGAAGGAGAATAAGAAGAGTCAACCTCAGAAGCATCATGACAGAACTGACATGAGAAGTGTCCTTAGAAGAATAGAGATGAGAAGCATCAAATGAGAGGAGTCAAGATCAGAAGGGTCATGATGAGAACAGTCAAGTTGAGATGAGTCACACAAATAATATCTTCATTAGAAGCATCAACTTGAGAAACATCATCTCCAGAAACTGTCACAGTTGAGAAGAGTCAGAGTTGAGAAGAGTCATAAGAGCTGTAAATTGTTTTCTTCTGCAGAAATGCAGAAACACTGATGTCTTAAAGAAAACAGCCTCTCAACGGCTATAATCTTTTGCCAACGACTCTTTTCTATGGACCAGAAGGTATTACACAAACATTCAACTATAAATAAATGCATTTGGCCATCGTTGATCCGTGTGAGAGTACATTGAGCTCAAATCTTCCTATCTTCTCAAGTATCAAGTTTTCACTCATCCATACTCAGCTACATCATAACTGAAGGGATTAATTTGATCTCTGAGTATGTACTTTTGCTTGTGTTGTTGTGTCTATTGAAACACCATTTGTATCAATCAAGCACTAGAAATCCCACAAACCCATACACTTAAAAGAAAACCTGTAGGAAACCTTCTCAAGTAGCATGTGTTGTTGTAGGGCTTCAGAAATGAGTTTCTTCTGGGTTAGAAGCTACCTAATAGATCAAAAGGATCTTATTAGGTGTGAAAACAATACGTAGAACTGTGTGAAGAAAACTACAACAAAACTTTTAGCCTAGGGAGGTTGTAAAAGTTGTAAACTATTTGGGAAATAGTGGAAATACTCACAGAGAGTGAGGAGTGGATGTAGCCCAAGGATTTGGGTGAACCACTATACATCGTTGTGTTATTTACTGCTTTCTCTAAGTTGCTTTACACCGTGAGACAAAACTCTTCTCTTGGAGTAGATTTATGAAAACTGAGAAGACAGCATGCTGACCCTTCTTTACTAAAACTGTTTTAACTAAAACATTGTTTTCAATCCTTCTCACATCTCTCCTTAGCTGGTAGTTATTTAGAAAGTCTCTTAAGGTTTTTGAACATAACAATATCACTTTATAAAACACAATCTCAAGCCTTAAAAAAACTCTACTGAAAATTAATATTTGACAATAAGTTTTGAAGAAGGAACTTACTAACCCTTCTCAACTCTATTACATAGTTGAGAAGACTGTTTTTCTTAAACCTTCACTACTTGCTATCATGGTTAAGAAAATTGTTTTCACTCACCCTTCTTAACTAAAAGCACTCAGTATCTTAATATCTAAACATACTTGTGAAGATAGTTACCTTGTTTCAGGTGAATTTTTAAAAGGGTCACAATTCCAACCCCCCTTCCTTGTGACACTTATTGACTTCTGGTCCTACTCCACTTTGTCTTACTAGTGTCTTCATCTGGCTCCCCTCTACACAAGTTTTGTGGACTTCCAGACCCACACTTGTACTGAGGAGGCAACACATCAGGCAAGTCAGTTTTGGGCCACTTGTTTTGACCATTGATTGGTGAAATTATTTGATCATAACAATCCTCATAAGTGACTCTATTGTACTACCTATGACATACAATGTCAGGTCTTCTCCTTTCAAGCATATGGCATCCACTGCATGCCTACAAGGGATCCCTACCAACTTCCAAAAGTTACATGTACACATTCTCTTATCTAGGTCAACAACAAATTTCTCAATAAATAGAAAATGGGTCACTTCAAACTTAAGTTTACCTGCCCATGTAGCAAACCAATTTCCACTTATATTTCTATATCTCTTTCAAGTCTCTTTCTAGGTTTAGGCATGATTTTCCCTCTATATTTCTTAACCTTTTCCCTAAGGCTAGAAAATCTTCCCATTAAGTAAGTCCTAATAATATAATCCATATTCATCTAATGTAAATATAAAAACTTAACCCGTAATTAGAAAGAAAGGAAGACGACACAATTAGAGAGTGAAATAAAGGTTCTATTGTAAATGTGATTGAAGTTACCGCGGGAGTAAATGCTGCAACACGATACTCAGAAGCAAAAAAATATAAAAATATAAAAATATAAACACTAATTTAAATATACTTTTAAGACTTAATATATACTTTTAATACTTTTTTTATGGAAACTCACCAATAGGTAGGTGGAAGGCTGAGGTGTATGGCTGCAACCGCTCAATAAAGGCATTTAATAGGCCACCAAGGACCTAACCATACCCTAAGTCCCTCAAGGGGTATATATGCCAGATGTCACCACAAAGTTTATAATGCGTGGAGGTGGGTCTATCTTTGGGTTGCTCTGCCTGTGTGAAATAATTTTCAGCCCCTTATAATCCTGCATTTGGCAAATGGTTTCTACTACTCAAGCATTAAATAGGCCACCAAGGACCTAACCATACCCTAAGTCCCTCAGAGGATATATAGCCCAGATTTCACCACAAAGTTTACAATGCGTGGATGTGGGTCTATCTTTGGGTTGCTCTGCCTGTGTGAAATAATTTCCAGCCCCATATAGTCCTGCATTTGGCAAATGGTTTCTGTTACTCAAGCATTAAAAAAACAATAAATCTTAAAAAATTTATGAGCTGTAAATTACCGACCCATCCCATAGGGATTTAGCCAAATGAAACCCGTAAGTCGACAAGACCGACCTATCCTCTAGACCACCCGGGTAAGGGAATGTAGATACAACTGATGTGGAGGGAGCATTAGCGCGAGCAGCGTACTAATGATCATCATGATCAAGAACATCACCATTAAGATCAGTAGCCTCATTAGATCAGCGGCAGGAAGATCAGCATCATGCTCAATGTCCCGTCCAATGTCAGTATCAGACTCTACTACTAATTCTGGTTCCATGTGTCTGCGGGTGGGTCTGGCTTTGGACGCGCCTTCATCCTCCTTCCTTTTTCGGTTTGAAACAATAGGAGGTGGCCTCCTTGAACATTGCTTAGGCTGGGCCAGGGACTTTAGGACTGTGAATGCCCACCTCTAATCTTCGCCATACCTAAACAACTAGAAGACAACAAAATTCAGCACCATTTACAACATCATAAAGTTTACACTAATTCGACCCTAACTAACCGCACCAGTTTGGTGGTGGTGTGCTGAACCTTGCATTTTCTGAATTTGTAAAAAAATGAAGTACGAAAGAAACGCATCGGACTAATTCGTAACCAATCTGTGGGAAGTTGTAATTTTGATTTTTAAAAGGGTCCTGTATGTATGTAGGAAACAAGGCTCTAATGAAGAAAAAAATTATGAACGTTGAATAAAAATGCAACGTACCTGGGTACTTATAGACGCGATGAGGGAGCGAGAAAAAGGGTGAGAGAGTTGGTGGGAGTGAGAGAGAGATGATGGAGGGTGAGAGGGTGAGAAGTCATGATGTAGAGTTAGAGAGAGAGGTTTAGGGTTCAGTGGTTTTGAGAGAGGGGGATGTGAAGGACTTAGGGAGGGAGAGTGTGAGATGAAATGGTTTTGGGTGGGGGCATTTTTGGGAGTTTTGAGGGATGCCATCAGACCGGATCCCAAGAGATAATTGCTGATGAAAGATAACTAAAGAGAGACCCTCGGAGGCATACTACAAGACAAACTCCCCGAGGAAGGTGGTAAGCCCGAGGGTCAACAAGCTAGGCCAAGGGATAGTAAAGCCTCGGCCTATAGAGTACCACGGCCAGGGCAATTTGGGTGCCTATGTTACTGCCCAAGAACAAAGGTCAGCCGAGTGACCAAGTGGCCGAGGTAAGGCAGGCTTGCTTAGATGGCAAGGAATAGGAGGCATGAAGACAGAACGTGGGAGCAGTTGAAGATCAAGCGAAGGAGCGAGGCCGTAAAAATTGGAGCGAGAGGGATTTCCCCAACTAACCGTGCAAGTGGGATCATGGGTAATTGCTCTGTCTCTTTAGGACTTAGGAGCAATGATAGGCGTTGATCTTAGATTGATCCAACGGTTGCCGGGAATTTCTGTTGTAATCCAATGGACCGAAGAGATTCTCTTCCTCTTCCCACAAGAGGTCGTCCTCTGCAAGTTCTTCTTCTGTCATTGTTCCTTCCACCAGGGGAACATTAGCTGGCTGGGGTTGCTTAGGACTATGAGGTCCGTACATGCACTCTCTCACTTCCTCGTTAAGAGGGCTATGGGGTGCATCCATCATTCCTATCATGGTGTTGGGCCCCTCTTCCTTGTCAATGGGTGTATTAGGGACCGCTACCTCAAGGGGTTACTGCTCTGGAACTGTGTCCTCTGCTGGTTTTGGGAAAGTCTGGTCCAAACCGTAGAAACAAAAGCTGCGGGGATGGCCTGGGTGTTCCCTTCTCTAGCCGCGGTGAGCATATGGAGCGTTTCTCTCATTCTATTAAAAGCTCTTGCCTTCTGTAGCCTCCTCTTCTGCAAGCGAGCTTTGGAGGCCACTCTAGGTGTAGGGGCTTCCACTGTTGTCTGTGTCATCCACTGATCCTGTGGCACCTCCGAGGATGGCCTCACAGTTCTAGTAGCCCTCAAGTCGCGGTCATTCAAAATAGTAATGCCAATTGAGGTTGAGTCTTGAGCCCTAGTGACCTGTGCTGCCCTTCTTTCTTCTTTGAGGTGAGCCTCTTCCCCTGAGGTTGGCATGCTGGCTTGTGCAATGGAATCATCGAGAGGCCTTCCATGCCCCCCAAGTGGGGTGTGTTGGAGACTTTCCCTCAAGTCTCTAGGCCTAGGTGCATACCTCTCAAGGTTGAGGTTAGGCAAGTGTAACTTTCTGAGGTCATGGACAAGCTTGGCTTTGGGTGTTTTTTCAGGGATCCTTGGGGTTGACTCGGTCCCCCTAGTTGCAACTTTTCCTGTAGGAGAGCCAGCGTTCAACCACTGTGGTGACCCTAATCCATCAATTACAGATGTTTTCTTTTCTAGGGAGACCTCCTACTTGGGAACCCACACGTACTTTTTCTTCCCTTTCCCTCGGTCACTCCCTTAGAAGGAGACCATATTTATGTTCATGTTGGGGAAAGGGTCAGTATCGACAATCATCTCTGATGCCCCCTGGTCAACCATCTTGAATCTCCCTTTTCTAATGGCTTCTTGAATAGCTCGGCGGAAGATAATGAAGTTGGAAGTAGCATGATTGAAAGATTATGACACTTACAATACTTCTTCCCTTTTATCTCTTCAGGAGGAGGTATCTTATGGCCGTCGAGGATTTTGATCTGTATGTCTTTGAGGAGATAGTCAAAGATTTGGTCAGCCTTAGAGATGTCAAAGGAATACTCAACCTTATCCTCGTCTTTCTCCTTCCCCTTGGCAAGTTTAAGAGCAGGACAGAGGTAGGCCTTGCCCTTCACTATCTCAGCCATCAAGTTGTCTGCCGTGTAAACGGTTGATTCATCATAAGAGTCTTTTGTTGCATCCACTACTGATACTAATTGAGGCCCTCGACCCCTAGTATTTTTCTTCCTTTCTCTTTCTTGTATGAATTGTTCCAAAAGTTTCTCCTTCAATTGAGGGTGCATTCCAGAGATGACCATGGAAGTAAGTTGAGATTCTAGGAAAGGTACTGAGCACTTTCCGGCCATCTTCCTGAATCTTTCAATGAAGTCTGTCTCAGCCTCATCCACCTTCTGCAGTAAATTCCTGAGATCGGCTGCGGTAACTTTAGGCTGTGGCCAATAAAATCTGTCATGGAAGAACCTTTCCATGTCTGCCTAGGTCTGTATAGAATCGGGTGGGAGAGAAAAGTACCATGAGAAGGCAGTCCCTGTCAAGGACAAAGGGAACAGCTACAGCTTGTGGTACTCATTCTGGTTTCCTTCGCCAGATTGAGTCGTTAATCGGCCGATGTGCTCCACTGTGGACCTGTCATCATCCCCGGAAAATGTGGCGAAGTCAGGGGTTTTAAATCCTCTGGGAAGAGGCACCAATCTATCCACCCTTTCAGGGTAAGGCTTCCTATACACCGGCCTGTCGAGTGGCTTCAACTGAACACCAAAGAACTTCTTGATGGTGTCAGCTATCAGATTAGGGTCCATGAGTTGGGGTCCCGGTGGTCTTTCAGGTGGAGGCGTTGGTTGCCACATTGTATCTTGGGGAGCCTGCGCCCCTGGTTGCGGTGGTACCTGACCAAATCTTTCAGGTTAATGATCAGTGCATTTTAATGCACTCTTTATAGCTTTGCATTTGGTAATTTTAATTGTGCTTTGTACCTAATATTTAAGTCTTAGCACGTTTCTAGATTTTGGGTCTTATTTGAGCAATATAGTAAATTCTTGATTAATTCTTCTCTTTATTGCATATTGACCCCTATCTATTCTGCACCCATAACTTTGGCTGTGGTTATCCGATTTGGGCTTGTGACCATGCACTGGAAAGCTAAGGAATAGAGCTACAAGTATTTTGTTAAGCTCGAAACCCAATTCTGATATATGGAAAGTTAAAACTGCGAATTACCGTAGCAGTTTAGTTAATTACGGGTTTATGAGCCAATTACTATTTGTTATCGGGCTTTTATCCAAAAACCCAATTAGGTTTAAGGTTTTTGTTTTTAGTCTTACAAGGTACAGTTTGAGCACCCGTTTTACCTCTCTTACGCATTCCTACTTTCAATTTTACGTTTTGTGCCCTAACCTCCAGCGAAGCTAAGCTTAAAGCCCTAGATCAATCTATTGGTGAAGGGTGTTGCTGTAAGGATTTTGAGGTTCGGTGCTTAATGTTTATTTCGTTTTTATGGTTTTAATTCTTTCTCTATCAATTTCATCTCCGTAATTCTTGCTGCAAATTCAGTTTGTGTTTTGCTTAATTACTCAAACTCTGTGATTTGCTTATGTGATTCGTTTTATGATTCAGTTTTGCTTAATCACTTAATCATGATTCTGTTTTGCAACTTTCATTAGTCAAACTATTTTATTGCTTGTTTAATTTAGTTTGGATAGGAATTGATAGAGTCTATGAGGCTTGTTTATAGGATTGATAGAATTCAGTTATGACGTTAATTGTGTTACTGGCGCTTGTTCACTCTCGCGATTGATTGAATACACTGTTTTGACGCTTGCTTTAAAATGTTGCGAATTTGCATAAACTGACTGACCCTGGTTCGCTTAGTTTATAATCAATCAAGAATTAACAAACCTTGCACGAATCTTTATTAGAACCGATGAGAAATCCAAGAAACACATCTGAATCCAATAGATTGATTATCTATCTTTAATTGATTATCTATCTTTAATCAGATACAAGCCCAGAGATCAAACCAACTGCCTGCCCAAGAAGTAGCGAGTCCTTTATTTTCAGTGGAACTACTCTTGTTGAAACTCCGAGGGTGACTGAAACAGTTGCAAAAAATAACAAAGCTGCAAATTTTGGTGACACTAGTGAAAAACTTGGGATCTTTGATGCTAAGAAACACCCCATGGAAGAGCATTCCCTTTGTAAAATGGAATTTCTTGATGGTTTGGTTGATTATACATGTTCTGATAATCCTTTTATTTGTGCTGATTGAGAATAATTTGCAGTTTGATACACTTTCCATAGCTGATGTTGTATGTGGATGCAGTTGTTGCTGCCATTGAGCAACCACATGTTATAGAGCTCAAACCACTCCCTGAAAACTCTAAATGCGCATATTTAAAAGGAAGTGAAAATTTGCTTGTGATTATTTCAGCTAACATTGACTCTGAACAGAAAAAGCTACTGTCAATTCTAAGGGAACATAGAAAAGCCATCGGATTGACCTTGGCGGACATTCCTAGTAAGAAAGTGTGGCAAACACAACAACAATTCAACTCCTTGATTCTGGACGTGTGGAATAAGGAGGTAGCCAAACATGTGTGTGGTAATCATAAAAGAGCCTTCTTTGGCAAATTCCAACCACTCACAAGTTTCAAGTTCTTTACCTTCAATAGGAAGTTTTCTTTCCTTATCCTTAAGTTATGCTTGTTTTTTACATTGAGGACAATGTGTGATTTAAGTGTGGGGGTATGTCTTTTAGTATTTAAGTTTTTTATTTTTAACTATAAAAAAGAAAAAAAAAAGTTGTTATTTTTGCATGTTTTTCAATGAATTCTTAGTTTGCATAGGTTGTCAGTGAGATCACTATTCTAGGACTATAGGTGTTTTGACATGACTTGATTAATTTCTTGTTGCTATTGGTATAATAAGTTGGATATGAGCACTAAATTTTGCATCATTTGTGATAGTCATTGTCCCTGGTGAGAATTAAGCTTTTTAATAGATGAAATACATTTTGTCATTCTCTCCTTTCTTGTGTGTGACTCACTCAAGTTTTTTAGTTACTCTAGAACTTGACTTGATTCTTGTTGAAACACTTTTTCACATGCATGTTTGAAATGATCTAGGCAATTTTGTTCTTTTTTAGCTACTAGCCAAATAAGCCTACCCTGAATTTATCCCTTTGTGTAAGCCCCTTTGAGCCTTTTCATCACATTCTTTGTTTTATAGCTCATTACAAGCCCAAAAGTAAAAAACAATGTTATTACCCAATCTTAGAGGGTGAAGGAGCTATGAATTGAAAATTGTCAAATCTATAAGTGTTGGGGTGTCCAAATTGTTGAAATTGTGGTTCTCACTTGGGTCAGTTCTTGGGTTCTCAATGGGAAGTTTGACAGGTACATTTGTAAAGAAAAATATTCCCCAAAAAAAGAAAAAATAATAAAAAAATGAAAAAAAAAGAGAAAAAAGAGTCAAAAAAGAAAAGAAAAAAAAACGGAAAGTGTTTATATCTTTTTATTTTTGTTTCAAGAAGAGTGAAAGTTGTGTGGAGAGAGTTATGGGAAGAAATATCAAAATAGTGAAGTTAATCATATCTTGTTGAAGTTGGATCCACTCATTTGAATTCCACATTTGAATTCTTTGTTTGCAATTTTCGTCTTGTGTGATGCTTAATTACCCAAATTCGGTTTACTTGCAATACGCGAATCGTTTATATATGACGCTTGTTTATATGTGAATCTGTTTTCGCAACTTTTAACTATTCGAGTTATTTAATCGCTTGTTTTATTTAATTCGAGTAGGAATTGATAGAGTATTGATTGAATTCGGTTATGATATCGATTGTGTTAAATGGCGCTTGTTCACGATCACGATTGATTGAACACATTGCTTTGACGCTTGCTTTAAAACGGTGTGAGTTCGCATAAACTAATTGACGCTTGCTTGATTAGTTTATTATCAATCAAGAACTAAAACTTTGAACGAGTCTTGCACGATTATTTGGAACCGATGATAAATCCAAACGCGCACCCGGAAACCGGTGGATCGATTGTCTCTTTAATTTGATAAAACCCCCAATAGAAATCGTTTCCTTCATAAACAAACTCCCATTGTCTTATTGTTAATTTTGTTCCAGATTGTGGTAATCTTAGTATTAGAGATCCTTGTGAGACGACCAAGGTTAACTTACCTTGTTACTACATTTTAATACTTTCTATTTATTTTGACCCGCGTACGACCGCTGATCAGGGTCCTAAAGTAAGGTCTTGAAACGTATTTTTAAAATAGTTTTACAAGTGTAAAGGATAGTGAAACCCTAGTTCCGTACGTGCAAACTAACCTAAATCAAAACCCATGAACTTGATTAAGAAATGATATAAGTTTTTGAGATATCTCTTACCAAAAAGAAAGGGATCTGGCCCTTGTTTGGAGAGAAAAAGGGAGAGGAAATATCGCGAATTCCAACATTACGTTCCGCAGCTAGCTCATTCCATCTCCACACTCGATCTATAGAATTGTGCTTAAGGAATGAAATAAACTTCAAGAGTTTAAAGAGAAGGGAGAGGTTCAGCCATGAGAGAGAAAGGAGAGAGAGTTGAAGGAATTTTTTAATTCTAGAGAAAAGTTAGAGAATGAGAGAGAGTAGGAATTTCTAGAGAGAGAGAAAGAAATGGAGAAATGATATAATGGTGTGAGAAAGTGAGGGGTGTGAGGGAGTGTTTATAGGGTTAAGAACATCTTTTGATTTGCGTGCCAAATATTTTCATTAATAGTTGATGTGATGTGATGTGATGTGACTACGATTGTCACATCGAAGTGTAATGTCGGTCAATCAAAGCGGTTATATGTCACAAAAAATTGTCGCGACAGTCATTCATATACAAAGCAAGAAGAAAATTGAGGGAATTACATCGGCCAAGACACTAAAATGTTCTTGGGTAGTATGTGGAGGACAAGAAGGATATTGTTCAAGTGAGTCAATAGATATAGACGAAACTAAGCGCCTGGGGAATTTACAGGGCTATCTTCGCCACTTTAGCTCTGTTCTCTGTTTTAGGAGTCAGAGTTGGAAAACATGGTTGGAAAAGTAAAAACAAAGCCTGGGAAAAGTAGACAATGGAAGTAAAATAACAATAGAGAATTGAAGAAAAGTTTGCATTGGGTAACAGTAGAGTTGCAACTGTTGAACAATGTGCAACTTATAGCTTCTAGAATTAATTCCAAAGCACTAGTTAACTGTTTCCTAATACATCAGGTGAAGGCAAATGGTTGTTTAACGTCTAATCAATGACTCAACAACTAGTTTACCAGTCATGATTGTTGTCGTCTCTTCAAATGATTTTTTGTGTTGCTACAATTATCTTCTATCTCAACAAAGTAACCACACAAAAGCTTGGGTAAGTTCTCAATTGAGCTTAGATTAGTTAATTTGTTATAGCTTAGGTAAGTACCTAAAATAGGTTAGTACCTATGGGAGGAAGCCTCAGCTTAGGTAAGTGCTCAATTGAGCTTAAATTAGCTAATTTGTTATAGTTCCTAGTAAGACAGAAGCTAAGAGGCTATGAAAATAGTCTATTTCTCTACTACTACACATGTATTGTTATTGTGCTTTTGAGAAGAGCAACCACACATATGAGATGTTGGTAGCCTTAGAAGAAAATGGTCAAAGGGAGAAGCCTTCTAAAAAGAAGTCTTACTCAAGATTGAAGTGACACATTCTCATTAGTCTAGGGTCATCAAATTTGATGAGTTTCAGCCTATTGTGAGGTCAACTAGGATTATAAGAAAGAATACCTAGCGGAGGAAGGTAAAGAGGGCTACACTTAAAAAAGATTATATGGGAGAAACTAACTGTCATGCTAAGGATCAATCCTTATGCTAAGACTGCTAAGATGATGGCTCTTCTTGCTGAATCTTAGTGGCCCGACCAAGAAATAGCTCAAATGAGGGATTACTAGTAGAGGGCTCAAGTGTTAATGATTAAGCAGCTAAAGACACCATAGCTGATGTAGAGGACTTACTTGGGGAGAAAGTAAGAAAAGAATGTGACGAAAATGCTTTGAAACTTGGAGCAGTTGTTAAAATGGTTTTCCACCCACTTTGTGTGCTAGTGGAAGTTATGGAGTGGTTTTCCTAGATTTTACGGTAAATGATCATGGCTGACAAAGATTATTGTATATCTGTGTGTAGCTTGTAAGTTTTTAGACACATGACAATCAATCAAACACTTATCTTTTCAAGCCTTTTTCTTTCAATTAACCTTAATGCACAGCCTTTAGATAATTATAGAGCTACTACTCCTCCCTCTCACAACTAGAGTTGTCAATGGGCCGGGTTCGGGCCGGCCCGACCCGGCCCATCGGGCCAAACGACACATATGGGCAGAGTCGGGCCGGCCCAATATTCTAATGGGCTGCAAAATTTACGGCCCAAGCCCGCCCAACACCAGCCCATGGGCCGGCCCAACGGGCCACAAATCATTTACTTTTTAGAATTTTGACTATATATTTTTTCTACAAATGAACAACATACATAAATAGGATTCCTGGCAAACATCCAACATATATAAATCTGTTTTGGCTCATACAAAGCCAATTTAAATCTGTTTTGGCTCTACAAATCAACATGGATAATACATTAACACTTTTCCATAACCATAAGTTGCCAAAATAGCAATCAAAATAGCAGTGTAAATCTGTCTTTGTTTTAGAAAACACTTTTTTCTTTGTTTCCACTTTTTTAATGTAGGTTTCCACTTTTTTAATGTAGGTTTCCACTTTTTTTGAGTGGAAAAAAAACGAACTAGTCGACCCGAAGCCCATGGGCCAGCCCGACCCGGCCCAATAATATCATCGGGCCAATCGGGCAGGGCTAAAAAACATACCGTTGATTTTGGCCTGCTATTTTTAGAGCCCAAGCCCGCCCAAAAAATCGGGCCACTGGGCCGGCCCATTGGGCTGGGCTCAAATTGACAGCTCTACTCACAGCTAACCTAACACTCATTGGAGGAGTTTAGGAACTCATAACTAAGGATTCCGTCGTTAGTGAAATCGTTAGAAAAAAGGAATCAATAGTTCAAACTCCTAGGTGATCCTCGGCTAAATCTAAAGTTTGAAACAGATTCTTTCGTTGATTTACTTCTTGTTGGGAAGCTTGTCGAAGATGGGAAAGTAATACTTTTTCGATGATTAATGGGCTTGCCCTTGTTTGAGGAATCTTGTGGTAATAGGAGCAAGGACTAGTCGCAGTACGAACGAGTCATTCCTCAAGGATACAAAAATTAATGTATTATGTGATCACAGAGAGTTTGCCACAAGTTGATGATGTTGTTAGCTTATAACGCTTTGTTCATCATCATTGATAGAAGTGGAGATAAGTAAATGACTCTGGTAATAAGATGCAGACGACCATGAGGAGCTCTACTCAGCCTTGTGTATTTCGCTTAGGGATGGGTCTTTTGCAAAAGAAGTGGCGCTTCACATGTTTTCGTGGCCATCCTGGCTAGACTCTACTTATGTCCTGGGAGTTGAGGGAACTCTCATCTGCTCACCTAGAGTATCGATGGTAACAGACGCGTGACTAGAGTTGGAGTTAGGTTTGGGCCTTCCATATCTTCACTTCGTGATATGTTGCAGTATGGGCATGTCGTGTTTTATATACGTTAGTGAATGACTAACTGATATCGACATGATGGATTGTGGTAGTCATTGTTATTTTAATTTCGGTGTTATGTTTCTTATATGGTTTGGACGCTCTTTCTTACCCATGCTTCATTTTTTAGATTGTGTACTAGGTGTTGTTGAGGTATCCTTCTACGATCCTGCAGTGGTGGAGGCATGATCACTATGGATCACCAAATGACATGTTTTATTGAAGTACACCTTGGTTTTATGTCTATGGTATTTTGTTAATTATGTTAAAGGTTTATTGCTCTGATCATTTGACACCGAAATTCCGGTTTTATCGATAATATCTCATATTGTAGTTTTGAACTTAATGTTGTCTTTGTGAATTTATTAAAAGAAATGCTTTATTTATGTACCCTATGAAGTTAAGTTATCATCAACTGTGTTTATACAATTTAAGAAAGTCGACGACATCTATTTCTTGCGAAAAGTATTTTTAAAATCATAGGCAAGTATTATTTAGAACGCAAAATTATTCATGATCTGCATTATTTTCTTTATGACTACTTTCAGGGTAAAAAGAGTCATAGTTTGAAATCATTCCTTTTGAAGTGAGACATGCCTTTTTGGTGCAACATCTATACATACATTAGCCAACATGAAAAAAAAATTATCAAACTAGGTCGGAAATAGGCTTGATTGCATAACTTGCTTGGTATTATTTTTCCTTTGTTGTGCTCATAAAATTTCAGGTTTGCCATGGAACATTTCTACAATACTCAGCAAGAGCCCATGTTGGATAAATATCTCTATACATTGGGTAATGCAACATACAATTTCTCATGACTGCTCCCGTGATTTCCTGCAACAAATAGACACAAACATATTTAGAAATATAAACTCAATCAGGAGCATTATTACTTGCTACGAAATAAATTAACAATGGTTTTTTATTTTGTTTTCTTAAATTTAAAATAACTGAAATATTTAAATATTGTTTTTTTGTTTGATGTGGAGCCGAGTTCATCTAATCGGATAAATATTTGTTATTATTGTTTATTACATAGTGCAAGAATGTGATGCAACTCCATTTTAAACATCAGATTGTAGCTTTAAAAGAGTTGAAATATATGAGACAGAAAATGCAAGCATACACCTCAACTTCATGGATATTTAAATTATGTGTTTGATTACATTTTTATTTTGATTCTACAATGCTATTGACATTTGTCCTACATTTTCAAAATCACAATTATCATTAAATAAGTATAATCAACCTTGCTATTGTGAGCTAGATATAAATACATATCATGTAATATCAAACGATTGGGATGAACCTGTTGTGGCCAGTCACCCTCTTCTAACTGAGAATTGATGAGCAATTTTGCAGCACGGTGAAGAGGAGTAGGATCTCTCTCTGCCTATTATAAAAGTTAGAAAAGAGAAAACACTTATTTCAAAATTAATTGCAGTTATGGTGTATAAGTATTTTACTTTCAACTTATAAAGAAGTTGATCAATAATCAACACAAACCTGGCCAGCATGAATTAAACCCAAAAGAGCCCATGAAGTATGCACAACATTTGATCGGTTTCCTTCTAGAGGTACGTATATCTGCATTATTAATATTTAGTATGACCTTATCATATTGTTGTCAATTCAATCATGTTGAAGTACAAAATGGATTGGTAGGTAATTAATAATTATGAACCTTTTTGGGGCTTGAAAGATAGCTCTCTCCCCACCCACCATCCTCTCCCTGTGTTGTGAGAAGAAATTTAACAGCTTTGCGAATAGCAGCACAATTTGTATAAGTCTTCCCAGCAGCTGTTAAACCACCAAGTGCGAACCAAGAGCCATAAGTGAAACAAACTCCCCAATTTCCATACCATGAACCATCAGTTGTTTGTGTATCTTCTACGAATTGAACAGCATTGGCAATAAAATTCTCTATCTCTTTCTTCCTATGCTCTGGATATAAATTCTTGAACAACACTAAAGCTTGAATTGCTGATCCAGTGCACTCAACAAATTCATGCTCAATTACGACATCCTCAAAAAACTCTGTGGGGTTGAGTAACTGAAAATAAATAATAAAGTTAATTTATATATTATTATCTAATAAATACATATTGATAATACTTACTTCTAACCATTTTGGAGCTCCTGCTGGCTCCCATGCTGCTAAACCACCATTCTTACTCTATATTAATAAAAATAGTGAAGTTGATAAAAAGAAAATAAGACAGCGCAACTTAATCAAACATCAATTAATGATCAAATAGGAGATACGATAGTAACAAACAACTAAATAATTTAAACGCATATGGAAATAAATTTAATAGTGCTTGCCTGAAGCGACAACAGGATATTCACTGAATCATATAACCATTCTGGTTCCATCTTTTCCCCCACAATCTCAGGAGGCAGTGTTGATAAAAGTAGGCAACACTGAAACACAAAAGAATTTCACCTTGGACATCTTACATTTGTTGTGATAGGTAAAACTTATTACTAACAAATTAGGTTGTTCATTTCATGGTCTATGTAGTTAAATACCTTCAAACCTTCTGTGGTACAATCAGAAACCTGCCATCCATGGTCTTGATCAGAAAAGGTCCATGAGCCTTTAGAAATATGACGATACATACTCTTAAAATCTCCTGAAGGGTTGTCCCTAACCTGTGAAACAGGTGTATCAATTTTATTGCAAAATCTAATCAACACTAACCATGTAGCACACATATTGTTCATAGGTCTAATGGACACTAAACAAGTTGCCAAAAAAAAATCGTGCCTCAAATAAAATAATAGAATTGTACAGTTCTGGTTAATATTAGTTACCTAAGTAATTAGACAACATAGTGCAACTCAGTTGGTAACATTTTTGATCCCCTCTTAAAAAAATGCTAATAATTCACTTAGTTTTTCATTTCGTTGGATAGTTCAATATATAAATAAGAGGGATCCCAAAAATGTCATTTGGGAGTTTACTTTCCTTAACTTAAGGCAAGAATAATTGTGATTATGTCATATTCTTATCATCTAAATTAAGTATATATACCTGAGATTTCTTGATGAAATCATGTCCTTTTGCAAGTGTAGGACCAATTTCCTCAGTTAATTTAGTGGCAAGCAAAGCTTGAACGGTAAAACCCGCGTCCCATTCTTGGCTGCCAAAACTCTGCATTATTTTGACAAACAAATTATAACTAATTAATAATAGTAATAATAACAATAATAATAGTTGAATATTGTTAATTAACTTTTATTAAAATATTAAAGTGTAATATATACCTGCACGGTCATTCCATCTTCCGAAACCCATAAATAATCGGGGACTCTTGCAAGATGCTTTTTGAAAGCATCCCCATTTGGATCTTCCACCCAACAAGCAAGCATACATAAAACCTGAGAAAAATACATACGTGTTAACGGAACATTTGAATGAATCTCCTTTTATAACTTCACCAAAAAAGAAAATGAATCTCTTGAGTTGATGCACATAAGCCATAGTTAAATATTTAATATGCATTATTTCTATGCCACTTACTTTTTCCACGCAACCAATGGTTATGTATCGACTATTCTCATCTTCATAGTGGATATGCTTCATTGTTACCTGAAGGGCTTTTTCTCTAATCAGCTTGTTGAAAGGCCAACGAGTAAGAAATGGTTCAGTGAATATGTATAAGCTATCCCACATAAGATTTTGTATCAAAGGATGAGGATAGTAAAGATCTTCCTGTGATACATATGATGCAGTGTTATCCCTTCAATGTTAAGAGGATTTCTAAATTCACACATTCTGAATAATTTATAGAAAACATGTCTCACCTTTGCACATTGGTGACGTGCTTTGGTCCAATTAATTTTTTGATAAGGTTCGGTATAGAGTTCTTTTCTCAACTGTAAGATGAGTGGTCCGATTGGACCTACAAACCTCTTCCCATACAAGTAAGACATAGGAAGGTATACGAGTCGACAATAACACCATATTTTAGCTGCAATTAGTTAATGTAAAATTGAGATAGAATAAACTCTGAATTCAATAATTAAACAACTTTATATTAAAAACCTCTATCTCGCACACACACAAACACGCATACACATATATGTGTGTGGTTCCAAAATACTTTAATTGAACAAAATAAATTAATTCAACCTGGATGTATAGGAAGAAATGAAGGAAGGATCCAAAATTCAGGGGGCATTGGGTTGCATCCGAACCAATCATATACACCAAGTATCTGATGGTGTAGGATACATTCAGAATTAGTAAAATACATTACATGTTTGTTTGTTAGTTTCTGATTTTTAATGTTATATGAAGAAGAATGATACCGAAAGCCAAGTTTTTCCCCATGAAGGTATCTGAGTGACACCACCATGATCATGAATCCAGTTTCTTGCTCTAGCACAAGCATTGTCTTGACCTCCATCAGGCCCTTCTCCAAGAATTCGCATACATATATAGTTGAATGCAGTACCGAACATGGTGCTCTGACTCTCTATGTGTAACCCCCACCCTCCATCTTCATTCTTCAAATGAAACCACACAACTTTTGATTGTTCATAATCGACATGAAGAAATGTGAAACAAAATTATAGTTTCCTGCATCATGTGAAGAAAATCAATGATACCTGATGGTAATATATGTATCGAAGAATCTCTTTGCAATGTTCTTGTGGGAATACTGAATCTAGATGTCCTGTAATATACATACAAAAAACCTGCAGTGTTTTGAGAAAGTAGGGATTCAAAATACTAAACTTTAATTTTAGAGGGAGCTTTACAAAACAGTAGCCAAGAAAGGGATGCGGTCTCTCAATAGTGTCCTCTTTAATTGACCATAAAATAGAAAATAATTATGATTCATATTAATATTTAGTACTTTTACTCACCAAGGGAGGAACAAAAAACATAGGACCTGCAATTTGAGCAGGCCAATGGCCATCGCTAGTCTGCAATCCTGCTAGGTGATGCGCTCCCCGTCTCACTGTCCTTTTCACTTTTTCATATGTTATCTCTTCTCCATCTTCTATTTTTACAGCGCCTATGCTTTGTTTGAACTTATTTTCTCTCAGAACCTACACGTTCCAAGAATCAAATTTTCTGAAGGTGAGAAAAATGAATTACATTAGAGGAAATTCTCTCCTTCTCACATAATTAATTGTATTAATGATTATACTACATACTACTCCCAAACCAAAATATAAGAAACAAAGGGTGTTCTTTTGTCCAAAATATAAGAAATAAGTACTATTTTAAGATATATTATATGATCAATTCCATCTTTACCCCCCTTAATATGGTATATTTCAAGATGATGTCACTAATTAGTAGTACAAGTCATCATTTATTAAGAAGATTTTTTTGGAAAGAAGTTAAACTTTTAGCCTAATTAACTGAGAATAGATATTTCAATTTCATTCCTTAATCTATGTGATTGATGTTGGGACTTGTCTCTTTTATTTTGGACTAGAGGTGTTAGTACATAATCCTTTGGTCTCAAATTGTGTGTCATTTAGGTGGCGTTTGGATGGAGTAATTCAAATTTCTAGGGAATTTTAATTTCTAAGATATTCAATTGATTCAATTGAATTCCCTTCATTTGTAAAATTATTTGTTTGGATGGAATAATAAAAATTCTCCATTCTTAAAATTTCTTGTTTGGATAGAGTAATTAAAATTCTTCACTTTACCCAGAGGTCGATTACGTGCAAGTTCAACGACCGACAGGACCGACCCACCGGAGACCTACCAAGTTTTTTTTGTCAAGACAATAAAAAAAACTTTTTTATTATAATTTTTTAATCATAAAAATCCACCCCCTCTCTCTGAAGCAAACTTTTTATATATACATAATATAATAATATAAGTAAATATCTTGATTGAAAACTGGAACTGATACATACATATAAAATTTATAAATTACGAGAGAAGCTAACTTTTTGTTTTTTTCCAAACAGAAGCTGACTTTTTTGAAAAAATAAAAACGAATGGCAAAAGAAAAATTGGGCATATCAACGATCCTTAATCCCACAGATATGGATTCATCTAATTATGCAATAGCTTTTTTGACAACAATCTAATTATGAAATAGCTGATCCTTATTAAAATCAGATGATTGGCATTTGAATTTATTGAAGTTCAAATATCGTGTATTTGTTCATGAGACAGTCCAGGCAAGTTGTTGTTAAGACTAGTCTGGTTGCATACACTATGATCCATGAGAGAGAGAGAGAGAGAGAGAGAGAGAGAGAGAGAGAGAGAGAGAGAGAGAGAGAGAGAGAGAGAGAGAGAGAGAGAGAGAGAGAGAGAGAGAGAGAGAGTTTTTGTAAAATTATTTTTTTTAAGAAAAATTAGAGAACTTTTTAAGCAAGAAAAGAATTTCAAATTCTTCACTTTTAGGTGGTATTTCAATTTCTCTAAATTTAGTCTTACTAAAATGCTTCACAAAATTCATTCATTTTGAAAATTCTCCACATTTATTATCCAAACAAGTTAATTTAGTTTGAAGCATTTGAATTACCCTCTTAAATTACATTACCCTAAAAAATTCCCTCATCCAAACACACTCTTAAGGTTTATGCACAAGTATTACAAATACTATTTATTATGCTCATTTCTAAAGTAAAATAGTTTATTTTTACTAGAATACACTCATTATAGTTGAGGTTATGTGGAATTAATAGTTCATATAAAATAGTTCACATATCAATTAATAATAGTGTTATTGGAAAAATGTAATTACTAAACCCTTGAAATTATAATAGTGATAAGAAATTTGAGACAAACAAAAATTTCTAAAACAACACTTAATATGAGACAGCGGGAGTACAACGCCATATAGCCATTGCCCCCACCCTCCCACCTTCGTTTTTAACTCTACTCCTCTTTTTCTTGATCCTTCGCGCGCGCATCCACCTATCTACTATTACTATTGCAAAGTTTTTTAATCTTACATGTTATTTGCATAAACTGATAAATATTTCAAATACTTACTTTGTAAAAATAAAGCAACTAAACAAAATCATAATATATTATCAATATTTTGCAAATCATTCTGTTAAAGCAAAAAAGATGAGTTTCCTTATTAGAAGATTTTTTTGTTGTAGATTGAATTTAATATTCTTTCCTGCCATAAAACATTCAAAAGATGGACACTAATTTGTTGTAGATTGAATTTAATATTCTTTCCTGTCATATGCTCTAGTTATGTCCATGATATCAAAATCCTTGGGCTATCATAAATTACATTGTGGAAAGTTTGTAATAATATTCTAACTATATTGAATTTGTAACTGTATAAGCCTTTGATTTTGGGTTCATTGTATTTCTTAGGGTTTGTTACTCCAAGTAGTGGAGGAAGGGAAGATGAATATGGCTACAACATACGACAAGTGATTAGGAGCATGAGAAACTAACGGTGCATGTTAATTTTATGAATATTTATCTAAAAGTAGTTTTGACATACATTTTGATTTTTTTTTTGTTTTTTATGTGCATCTTTATATTTTTGTCTCCCTATTTGGTGATCTATATGTTTATGCAATATAACCTAAATCTGATTATCAAGTAAATCAGGTTGTAGATCTCCGTGATTTGACCTCAAAACTCTTCTAAGTTTCTTATATATTTCAGTTCTTTGCTTTCCATAACGAGAATTCAATTAGCTTTCAGAAATGATTTGCATCCAAAACAACTCTTTGAAAAAATAATCAACAATTGTTTGTTTTTTGATTTTTGCTTCAATTGATATGTTTTTATTTTTAAAAAATTACGGAAGAAAATATTGTAAACAGTATCTTAAGAATGTGAAGTTACTCTCAAGTATCAATTTTTGTACTATGTCAATATGAGTTTTATTTGCATTTTCTCAACACTATTAATGTAGAACACCGATATGAGTTTTTTTGCATGTAGTTCCCAGGGTTAACAATAATTATCCTATTGAAAATACAATTCAATCAACTTCCAAAATTATTCCAACTTTGTGTCATGATCCACTTAATCGTGAATTAGAGAGATTCGTCAAAATTGTTCTAACTTTGTGTCATGGAGACATGGTTAGCTTTTGATCAACTTATTGCTATTCATATTTGATATTTATTATTTTTAGGAAAAGTGGTGTAAATAGTAGACATAATTAATGGGATTAACTAATTAAACTAATTTTCTAAATTTTTGTGAAGTGATTAAAGGAAACTTATATTTTGGAACAGAGGGAATATATGCTAATACCTGAAAGCGCCAAAGGAGGTCGCCACATGGCTTAACCTTAAAGCGGTTGATATAGAAATTATGACGAGCTTTTTCAACCTCAGCTCTCTCTTCAGGAGTACCAGCATTGGGGTCAAATTCCCATGTCTGCCTTCCCACAAAGTTATTTGTGCTGAATATGTAGGGGTCTTTCCCACCATCTGCAATTTTGAGCCTCCACATCTCACCAAAAGAAACTAGCTACCTATTATTACAAGCTTTAATTAGCAGAAAGGCTGAATATAAATTCTCACCTGCCACTACCCCTATTTATACTAGAGAGTCAAACTAGTTTCCTACATTTTTTAAGACCGGCGGCTGCTCTCATATTTTAATGGAGTAGTCATTATTACTCCAAAAATAAAATAACAAATTAAAATTAAGTATAATAGTAATATATGGTTGCTTCAAAAATAAAATAATTTGGAGCTCTTAGACTGAAGGAGGAAGATTTCAACTCTTAGATCTAGTCCTAAATAATTTGGAGGCCCTGTTCAAATTTTAAATATTGAGCCCCTAAAGCTGAAATATCAAACTACTTTATTTAAATTTTAAATAACATTTCAATACAACTTTAAGGTTGGTATACTAATTTTCAAACGATGAATGGATATGGCGCAGTTTGGGATGGACTAACGAGGTTTCATTTCTTGATTCAGCGGTAAGTAGTTTGTCAAGTAGCCCGGTGACTCAAGTTCGACACCTATTTTAAAGAATCGGATCGGTGTCCGACTCGGTGAAGGGTCGGATCGAGGTGTCTGTAATTGATTAATATGACTACTGAATCGGTCTCGATTAAAAAAATCAAAATTTTCTGGACGTATAAATTTCATGTATGTAAAACTTAATTTACTAATTAAAATTAAACTTATGAAAAACTAATGCATTGAATTTCACTCTATGAAAAAACACTATATTTTTATATAAAAAAAAATATAATTTCCATAGAGAGTACCAAAAATTGGAGAAGCTTTCCAAAAAAAGAATTTGTGGAAAGGTTTGTTTTTATATTGCAATTATTTCACAAGAAAATTTTCAAAACACTGATTTAAAATAGCAAAACAGCTCTAACGTGGTTTGAACTTGCCAACAGTGAGCAACTAAGTGGAAAACTTGCCGCTGAAGTAGCAACCATTTCGTTAAATTAGTTTCGAATATTATTTCTATACATATAGAGATATACAATAATTTTTTTGGGGCACTAAAAAAGTAACTTTGGGCTTGGGCCCTATGCGGTAGCACAGGCCGGACAGGTCCAAGACTGGCCCTACTTAGATCCACCAACCGGCTCACATCACTCCAGAGGTCCTCCTCACAGGGTCGGCCCAACGGCCCATGAGACTAAAGTTAGGGCTTTAGGCCTCAAAATTTTATTTGTTAGGCCTCAAATTTTAGAAATTCCATTTACTTCCAAACCGAGTGACTAGCATGCTGTTGAGAGTAATATCTGCAATCCCTGCTTCCTTGGGTTCGACACCTGCGTGCAGTAATTATGCTTCTTTTTTTGTTATCAACAATTGTGCTTCTTCTATATTCAAAAAAAAAAACAATTGTGCTCCTTCTTTTCATTAATTTGCTGGGCCATATGTTTTCATCTCATCATATAGAAGGAGCGTCCTTTAGTTTTTTTCTTCTTCATAAACTTGCACATCATGGCATTATGCCAGCAAGAGGTAATAGAATAGCTCGACCATCTACCCACCCCATGAATAAACCAGCACTAAGAATGACATTTAATATGAAAAACAATGGAGTCTACCATAGGTTCTTGAAAATGAAATTATTCCTAGCAAGCTACACACACCAACAAGTAGCCAACCATATAATATATTTGGTCTTGGATGGCTTCTTTCCGAAAAAATAGCGCCAAAGGAGTAAAAATGGTCCAAAATATTGTTGTTATACTGAACCAGAATTCCTAGCCAATCTCCCACCTTTGTCCACACTTGGTTTACAAGGTCACAATTACAGAATAAATGCACCAAATCTTCACGGTGATTGTTGCAAAAAGGACACGCAGCATTTTACTCCGAATCAATAACATGTCAAGACAACAACAGCCCACGAGTAGGAAACGCATTGCCAACCAAAAGTGTTAATTTTTTATGGAGCTGTTGTCTTCCAAATTGCTGAAAAAATTGGTGCACTAGCTGCTGATAAATCAGCACTAGGCTGAAGCTGCATAAGCTGGATATAACAAGATCTGACTGAGTGTAAATTGTGACTTTCTAGGATCCACTTCTAGCTATCTTTAGAATGACGAACCGGTGACACCTTGTGCAAAATTCGAGACAGAATCTACGCGTCCTTTAGACACCGAGAGTCTGACAGTGAGCTATTAGGGAGGAGCCACTGCTACTATTCATCACGCCAAATCCCTGCTGCAGCCACTGTCAATCAGCAAATATACCAGGGAAGGTCCGATACAAGGGTTGATGACCAAGCCAATAATGATTCGAAAAGCCCGCACCTTCACCTCCCCCTAAACCACGCCTCACGTAATCGTGGAACGTTCCAATAAAAATAACTAGCCTCTACCAAACACATCATCACCAATAAAAATAACATCACGCCACCATAATGAGTCATTCTTCCCTCCCAATCTATCATCATTAAGCAAGAAAGACGTAAGATTGTCAAATCTGTGAGTTAAAATTCCTTTCTAGATAGCATGGTCATCCACCAAAAACCTCCACTTGCATTTAGACAAAAGAGAAATATTGAATGGCTCCAAATTTTTTATGCCAAGACCACCCTCCTTCTTCGGACGACACACCTTATCCCACACCTACATACCCTACTATCTTCTTTAACACCCCACAAAAAATCCCTCTGAATTTTAATCGTAGACTTGATCGCCACCTTTGGCTCTTTATAAAAAGAGAAGAAATATAAAGAGATGCTATTTAAAACTTAATTTACAAGAGTTACCCGACCACCGATAGAGAGGTTGTGGCAATTCCAAGAAGCTAGTCTCTTGCGAAGCATATCAAGCACCGGCTTCCAAGTAGTTTCACGTCTAGGATTTGCACCAACTGATATGCTAACAAATTTAAAAGGAATAGTTTCCGTTCGACAATGAAGAAACAACAAAGCATTCCCCATAAAATCGCTCAGCACATTAAGACCAGTTAGTTTGCTTTATAAAATTGTCTAACACAATAAATTTAATTATTTATTTATTTCCATTATCATTTCTTTTGATTCCTTTCTCTTTCTCCTAATCATTCATTGTTAAGTCAACTTTCCCACACCCATGAGCACTTGGATTAGATGGTAGGAGTCTCTTTCAGCTTAACCAAGGTCCTGGGTTCTAATTTGCTTAAACATCTCCCAAAGTTGCTAGCCAAGAAATACCCAACACCATATCTACACCTCCCAAATCAAAAACCAGAGTGTCAATTGTGCAATCATAGTCTCCAATGGACATTTTCACTCCCCCTGCATTTTCCCAGAGTGCTTTTCCTCTTGCCATTACCCAAACGCACACTATAGACTCCTTCTTTGTCCATGTGTAAGCCCAATTTCTCCACCAATTCCCTTGAGATGAAGTTATGTGTAGCACCACTATCAATGAGCACTAGTATAGCTACCCCATTGATAATGACAATCAGCTTCATGGTTCTAGGTTGAGTTAATCCCATTGAGGCAAATTGGGATAGTTCTATGCAATTTAACTCTTTCTCTTACCCTTCCTTGGACCCATCACTGTGCTCTGAGTCATGTTTTATTTGTATAATTTCTCCAGAATCATCAGTTTCTTTGTTTTCCCCTAGGATCACCACCCTCAAACTACCCTCATGACAACGGTGACCAGGGCTGCAAGGTCCCCCACAAGAAAAACCGAGATTCTCTTTCCATCTACGCGTGCGCTCTACTTTTGGCAGAAAACAAGTACCCACCCTGCGAATTTGATTTTTCACCCCTATTGATTTGCTTCCGTTGCTCTCAATGCTAAAGGAAGGATTTGGTGTTCGTGTTTGGCTTCGAATTTCCCATTCTAGAGCTGCCTGTGCATCGTGACCCATTCGGGTCATCTCTTGACCCGCTTCACGCTGTCACACATTTCCCCTTGAAACAAGATTCCCTTTATCTTTGAGGGAAATTACTCGAGCTTCTTGGATCCCTTTGCGATTCCTCAATGTGACGCACCATTAATAAAACTTTACCAACTTCTTGGGGTCTTGAATTCGAACTTGGTCTTGAGCGAGAAGCAATTCAAAGTCACGAATGTAATCGCCTACGCTACCACGTTGCTTGATTGTGGCCAAACGCTAAAAAATGGTGCCTTGGGCACAATCCCCAAATTTTTCCAGTAATGCTTCTGAGAGAGTGTTCCAATCCGGATCAACCACATCATCACGCCAATATTGGAACCAATGGTTTGCTTCGCCTTCCATACAGATAAGGGCAAGGCGCAATTTGTAACATCCCAGACTGCTTCCAGAACTGTTGACTGCCCCCACAAACCAAAACGAGTCTTTTCAACATGCGTTGTCTTCACTTGCATGCATTCTAGGAAACTTCCCAGAAGGTCACCCATCCCACTACTACTCCAAGTCAAGCACACTTAACTATGGTGTTCTTATGGGAAGGGCTCCCGAAAAGAAGATGCATCTTATTGGTATAGGTAGTCCATATCGATTCTTTTAAGCCTTCCTTCAACTGCAAAATCTCATATCTGAAGCACAACCTCAGGATCCTTCTCATTCTGGTGCGTATTCATATTATCCATATTATCCTTTGAGATCAATTTATAAATCCTGTCTGAATCTATAAATGGTACTTATATTTAGGTGATCAATTCTAAAATAAGTTTGGAAATAGTATCACACAAAGGATAAAAATGCCAACCATCAAATTCACATTAAAACCATTAGAAATCCATTACATAGCTAATAGCATTCCAACCACAAAGGGTTTAACTCATGGTGAGCAACAAATACATGAAGAAAAGCATAGATGCTAGATCTAGTTCCATACTACTGAAATTAGAAAAGAGATGAAGTGAAATGAGAGAAATATACTGTTTAAGCTCCAAATGCCATTGCAAAAGAAGAAGAATCAGCCTCAAATTCGCACTATGCTCCAAGAATGACAGCTTCAGCAGCGCTGCAGCACTGTTCGCAGCATTGATTGTGCAGAATTTCCTTTTAAGTGTATAAGCTTGGTGAAAACGAAAATGGCAGCATGGGAGGCTATGTCTAACTATTCCCTCTTCAGCCTAGCCTCTCAAAGGGAGAGAAATAGCTCTCTTAAATAGTACTAGGGTTGTGGGAACCAAGAAAAACCCTAAAAGCATATTCCTTTGTCTTCTAGTGTGCCTAAAAGGAAATGTGTCCTTAATAAAAGGAATATACACACAAAAATAGGTGGTCCCAGGCCTGACCCACGACTGACGCGTGGTTTTAAACACAGAATTCCTTTGAAACATTTTCTCTTTCATCTAGTGTAGGAATTCGAACTGATGCTATAGCACCTGAAAACTGCACCACACTAAAACACATAGTAAAACACAAAAATAGAGCACCAAAGTGCCTATTAAGATTTAACCAGAATTTTTCCACAACTAACCTCAACTCACTGATTCTAATTAATTAATTAAAATAATTACTCTTGAACAAACAATAATTTAAGCTATTAAAGTATAAATAACTCTTATAATTAAGAGTTATCACACCCCCAAAGTTAAACTGTTGTTTGTCCTCAAGCAATGACACTTGACAAAGCGACTAGAACAATGACACAAAGGCATACTCAAGTTGCACAACTGATTCGTACCAGAATTTTTTAAACATGCTCTAAATGGGCTTTACTTTCAGAAAATCACTCAATCCACACCGTGCCTTTCAAGATTTTGAGTTATTAACTGCTCAATTGTGAGTGTGTGACTACTAGGCTCAGTTCAGCTCATAGAAAATTTCAAAATTTCACCTAGCTTTGGGAAGAATGGTCTTCTTTTGGTTATGCCAAGCATTTTTCAAAAAGAATGGTAGTCTAATAATTCAAGAACAAGATTGGGGGCTTCAAAGCACAATAGAGGGCTTTTTAAAACAATTAAGATATATCTTATTGTCAATGCACTAGCCCTTATTTAATCCTCACTTTTCTCACAGGTTGGCCACTTATTTCGACTGAAACCAAAGTGTGTCACCCACAAATTGGCCTCCCTACTTCATGACCAACCTAACCACAAATTCTTCCTTTCGACTGAAACTACAATGTGTCACCACATAGTAGCCTCCCAACTTGGCGAGAAAAAGCAGCTTATTTCCCCCTTTTCTTTCTTATTACAACTCTATTTTTTTTTTCTTTTTTTTCTTTTAAAATAAGACTCTTGTCTAGTGCATTGACCTACTATTCTTTTATGTTTAGCCTCAATACAACGAATTCACCCCCAAACTTAGTTTCATATGCTACCCTAAGTTTTTAGTAGAAACTTGGGAAAAACCTAGGTTAACCAAGACTAACTCAGCATCAGATCATTTTTAGCTCACTAAGCTCCTACCTAAGTGATGAGAACCGAGGAGAGGACCGTGTTGAATTAGAGGTTTAGAGAAGGATATTGACGCCACACTCAAGAAATGGATGAGAAAGTGAGTGATAAGTCATGTATTTTGATCGCCACAAGTTGCTTTGATAAGATCGGATTTGGTTCTTTTACCCAAGAACACAAGGGAAGCTCTCACAAATGGAGGAAACTCAATTTTCATTCATAATTCAAATCTGATCTTTATATTCTAGATAGGCACATATATATAGCCTTTTTGGGAAGCATGAAGATGTAAACAAAAGGTCACTCCTAAGTCATTATTCCTAATGATAGTCTTAACTATCTTTACTTAGTTGCTTATAAATACCTTAACTAAGTGACTAATTAAAAAACATTTCTAAGTGGATATTCAGAAAGCACTAAAACTATCTAAAGAGTCACCAAGGCATGCAAGCCAAAGGTTTCCTCTTTTTATTACATAATTTAAAATAAAAACATTGAAATCTTCACCAATATTCGTCCTTGACATCCAGCCTGTTTTTTACCATATTGGTAACCGAATCTGATATAATGTATTGAATAAAAGATGTAGAAATCTTTCTTATCTTTCCAACGCATCAAGAAACGCACCAATCGGACTTCTAGATCTTGAGATATTGCCAAAACAAGACATATGCTTTATTTTCAACAATGCCCACTTTTCCTTGTTAAGCTTGATTTATTTATTTTAAGGGCATCCATTATAGGTTGTCATCACTAAGCCTAGAGTAAAAGTGTGGAAGCAGTCAGCAACTCAGTCAATCATTCAAGCACAGTTTAATCACTCACATGCACATTATCATCATTAAGTTGGGCCCATCCATGACAACAACAATGCAAAACTACAGCAACAAGACAACACCAACATAAACTACACTGCTGCCAGGTGCTAGAACAGGTGCTACAACACCTAGCAGTTATTCAAAATTCAGCAACATAAACAAAAACAGAATATCAAACAAGAAAACATAAACAAGAGAGGTTTAGTTAGGAATAACCCTGGACTTCAACCTTGAGCTTCCTCAAACTGATCCTCCCTTCTTTGCTCTACTTTGATAGACCTTTGGTTTCTTCTTTAGAGGCTCCTTGATATCATCCTTGGTGCTTCCCTCAGGTGCTGCAGCATTAACCTTTGGCAAAATAACTTGTTGTGTTGAATCTTTGGCCAATGGAGGCTCTAGTGCAGGAGGAGGGATCCAATCATATGTTAAAGCAGAATCAGGTTCCTCCACAATAGAATTAGGCACCCTTGGCCTCTTTTTGGCCACCAGTTTTGTTCTTACAACTTTCTTTGGTGCTGCAGCAGATGTTGCAGCTTTGCCTTCTGACACTTATGCTGTAGCACTACTTGTGACAGCATCCACTCTCTACATGTCAGTTTCCAATGGCTTGGTGTTTTCTCTGTGGAAGGTTGAGTTTTGGGTGGATTTTTCTTTGGTGAGGGCTGAGGTGGTTTTTGTTTTGGTGGGGGAGGTTGATTGGTTGATAGAGACTTTTTGTGGAGTGGATTGTTTTGGAGATAAGGATGGTGGTGGGATAAGGATTAATTATTTGGTTTGAGGTGGGGGTGGATGAAGGGTAAGTAGTGAAGGGTTGGAACTGTGAGAAGTGGGATTTTGTGATGGAGGAGGTATTTTGGGTGGAGGTGATGGTTCTTTGGTTGATGATGGTTTAGGTGAAATTGTGGTGGAAAGGTTTTGGGTGGGTGGTGATTGGGGAAAATATAGTTAACAAGGCTTAAATAAGGAAAAAGAGAAATCACACTGTCAATTAGCAAAGGTGACTGCCAAATACCACATTGACATTTGAAACTTCATTTTGACTTTTTTTTTTACCACGAACTCAACACATCAGCCACAAGTGCTGCAGCATATGGTGCTACAGTACCCAAATTCTGCATAATTGACAGCACATACCACAAGACTACTTATTCATACCTGAAAAAGTAAAAACAAAAACACAAAAAACACAATTAGTCCTAAAAATCTGGGTTGCCTCCTAGTAGCGCTTAATTTATAGTCTTTAGCTAGACTTGGCATTCAAAACCCAAGTTAGGGTGGATAATAGGACAAGAAGAAAATGTCATCCTTCCGCTTTCTCCTTTTTGTCAGAAGTCCCATGTATTTGGCATAGGGAAGCAAGTGTTCCCATGCCCCAATCAATAAACATTTGGGATAGGAGTTCCCCTTCTTTTGAAAAATTTGAAGCTCATTTTGCGGAGGAATCTTTTCTTCAATTACCAAGGGTTGAGTCTCACTTGTTACATAAATATTTTCATACCTTAAACTTGTCTTTTCTTCCTTGTCACTATTTTTGAATTTTTCTTGTTCTACAACTACACAATCTTTTTTGTTTTTCTTCCACTACTTTCAAATGACCACATTCAAGTTCACACTCTACACTCATTTGTTCCTTTTGCTCAACCACATATTCAATACAACTCTCCTCTTGTAGATCAATCACTTCTTCATACAAACTCTCTTCTTTTAGATGCTCCATAATGTCTTAAAGTGAGCCTCTATATTCTTACATGATACTTGAAAGTTGTCACTATCCACTTTGATATCCTCAAGTGATTGAGCTACAAATTCTCAAAAGTTGGAGTTGGTCTCATGGAATCCTTCGGTTTGAGCTTGACAACTTGGATCTTGCTCACACACAAAATTTTCCATGCCACAATCCATATTTCGGGCTGTCATCGGCATGAAATTTGTCTCATAACAGTCCCTTTCAAAGTTTTCACGCTCCACCTTCATAGATTCAATGGATTGAGCTAAGAGTTCTTTTAAACTTGAGTTGTCCTCATGTAATCTTTCGGTTTGAGGTTTAGAAGATTGATTTGTCTCATAACAACCCCTTTTATGTTCACACCCATGAGAATCAAAATTGAAACATTGTTGTTGAGCATTCACTTCTTGCATAAAGTAAAAACTCCAATAGTCCATGGCATAAAGTGGAATTTTTTTTTTCTTCACGAAAACACTAAAACACAAATAACAATAGTAAAACAACAAAGAAAACACACTACAAACACAATACAAGATAGAAGAAAGAAAAAAAATTGCAGAAAAACAGAACAAACAAATAAAAGGATCTAAACTAACTAAACTTACTAACTA
This sequence comes from Astragalus glycyphyllos, assembly GCA_963573325.1. Taxonomy (NCBI): domain Eukaryota; kingdom Viridiplantae; phylum Streptophyta; class Magnoliopsida; order Fabales; family Fabaceae; genus Astragalus; species Astragalus glycyphyllos. Next base: position 12,434,362 of record OY754310.1, on the reverse strand, counting down.
AACAATAGAAAATAACAATCACAATCCCCGGCAACGGTGCTAAAAACTTGTTGTGTGAAAACAATATGTGCAGGTATACACAGTCGCAACAAGTAATAAAGAGTAAGTAGAGATCGTTCCCACGAGGATTGTTGAGTTCATTTCTATATTTAAATTAGTAAGTAAGCTAGTGAATAAAACAAAGTAAAACAACAAGTTGTAGAACCCAATTTAATCATAAACAGTAACAAAAAGTAAAGGATAGTAGGAAATTCACTATGAGAACAAGTTGGAATGTCTTTCACTATGCAACTTCTAAATAATGGTTTAATGTTAAATCTGATGTTGTAGCATCTGGGTGCTGTAGCAATAGTACGTGCTTTTCAGTCACTTTTCTAAAGGGCTTCATTACAAGCACTTATGTCTAAGCTCTAAATAGGTTCACCCTTGGCTATTAAACACCCACAGTTCACCCTATGAAATTTGCCTTCCTATGTCTAGGTTTTAAGCAAGGATTATTAAAGTGTCCTTAAATAACCGCTATCCATATTATCCTTTGAGATCAGTTTATAAACCATGTCTGAATCTATAAATGGTACTTATATTTAGGTGATCAATTAAAATAAGTTTGGAAATAGTATCACACAAAGGATAAAAATGCTAAACATCAAATTCACATTAAAACCATTAGAAATCCATTACATAGCTAATAGCATTCCAACCACAAAGAGTTTAACTCATGGGGAGCAACAAATACATGAAGAAAAGCATAGATGCTAGATCTAGTTCCATACTACTGAAATTACAAAAGAGATGAAGTGAAATTAGAGGAATATACTGTTTAACAGATACCATAACAAAAGAAGAATAATCAACCCCAAATTCACACTATGCTCCAAGAATGACAACTTCAGCACTGTTCCCAGCACAGATTGTGCAGAATTTCCTTTTAAGTGTATAAGCTTGGTGAAAACGAAAATGACAGCAAGGGAGGCTATGTCTAACTATTCCCTCTTCAGCCCAACCTCTCAAAGGGAGAGAAATAGCTCTCCTAAATAGTATTAGGGTTGTGGGAACCAAGAAAAACCCTAAAAGCATATTCCTTTGTCTTCTAGTGTGCCTAAAAGGACATGTGACCTTAATAAAAGGAATATACACACAAAAATAGGTGGTCCCAGGCCTGACCCACGGCTGACGCGTGGCTTTAAACACAGAATTCCTTTGAAACATTTTCTCTTTCATCTAGTGTATAGGAATTCGAACTGATGCTATAGCACCTGAAAACTGCACCACAATAAAACACACATTAAAACACAAAAATAGAGCACCAAAGTGCCCATTAAGATTTAACCAGAATTTTTCCACAACTAACCTCAACTCACTGATTCTAATTAATTAATTAAAATAATTACTCTTGAACAAACAATAATTCAAGCTATTAAAGTATAAATAACTCTTATAATTAAGAGTTATCACCCACTACTACTCTAAGTCAAGCACGCTTAACTAAGGAGTTCTTATGGGAATGACTCCCGAAAAGAAGATGCATCTTATTGGTATAGGTAGTCCATATTGATTCTTTTAAGCCTTTCTTCAACTGCAAAATCTCATACCTGAAGCACAACCTCAGGATCCTTCTCATTCTGGTGCGTATTCGGTTCATTCACATGCCCCTTCGCTGGAAGCAGCCAGGAGCCGCTCTTTGTCCGTGCCACCATTTTGGGCACCGGCTATCACTCCCTGCACTCGTCGGCCCCAGATGTCACATGCCCACCAGCTTCCGCTTTGTTCGTCCCCGAACCACACTGTATTGGGAGAGGTCTGCTGCTTTGATACCATTTTTAACATCCCGGACTGCTTACAGAAAAGCTGACTGCCCCCACAAACCAACACGAGTCATTTCAACATGCGTTGTCCTCACTTGCATGCTTTCTAGGAAACTTCCCAGAAGGTCACCCATCCCACTACTACTCCAAGTCAAGCACGCTTAACTATGGAGTTCATTTGGGAAGGGCTCTTGAAAAGAATATGCATCTTGTTGGTATAGATAGTCTAAATCTATTTTATTAAACCTTCCTTCAACTTTACAGTCCCATACCTGCATAGCCTCAGGATCCCTCTCATTCCAGTGCGTATTCGATTCATTCACCTGCCCCTTCACTTTGAAGTTGCCAGGAGCCGCTCTTTGTCCGTGCCGCTTTTTGGGCACCGACGATCACTCCCTGTCCTCGTCAGCCCCAGATGTCACATGCCCACCAGCTTCCACTTGGTTCGTCCCCGAATCACACGGTACTGGGAGAGGTCTCTTGCTCTGACACCATTTTTAACATCCCACACTTCTTCCAGAATTGTTGACTGTCCCCACAAACCAACACGAGTCTTTTCAGCATGCGTTGTCCGCACTTGCAAGCTTTCTAGGAAACTTCCTAGATGGTCACCCATCCCACTACTACTCCAAGTCAAGCACGCTTAACTATGGAGTTCTTATTGGAAGAGCTCCTGATAAGAAGATGCATATTGTTGGTATAGGTAGTCCATATCAATTCTTTTAAGTCTTGCTTCAACTGTACAGTCCCATACCTGCACAACCTTAGGATCCCGATCATTCCGATGCGTATTCGGTTCATTCACGTGCTGTTGAGCAAAAACGTGTGCAAGTATACACAGTCTAACAAGTAATAAAGTGATAAGAAAGATCGTTCCCACGAGGATTGTTGTCTAATAACTAACTCTACTTGCTAGCACTTGGATTAATGAGTAAAAAGTAACAATAAAAAGCATGGTAAAAATTCATTGTTGTGCAAGGTAAAAATTAATGATTTAAGATAGTAAAACAGAAAATCAGAGAGATGGTATAGCCAAGACCAGGATCAATAATTAGTAACTAATGATGCAATGCTGTGACTAATGTTGTGATAGCATTCAGTGTGCAGAATGAAAGTGGATATTCCTATCACTGTGAACGAAATGTTGTCAAAATTCCTTATTCCTAAGCTCCCATTGAGGTTCATTTCGTAGGTTGAAAAGCATGTTTCAGATCACACTATGGCCCTATCTTCATATTCCTATTCTTCACTAAGAAAGGGTAATATTCCTTTTACTCTTCAAACCATAATAATTTGTGAAATCCGCACTTAAATTTCTTTCCAAAAATAAAAGCATATTACCCAAATTAAATTGATAAAGTTTAAAATGGATGTATAGCATTAACTCACACGAATTAATGAAGCATTAAGCATTAATCACATTAAACATCAATAGATCTTAATTACATCACCATAGTCTTGACTACAAAGAGATTTAGCTCATAAGGAGCTTAAACATGATAAAACAACATCTAACTACCATAAACGAACCCATCAAAACAGTAACAACACTGAAAACAAAGTATGCAGGAAAATACAGAGAAATACAAACTAAATGAAGCTCAAAGTAAGCTTCAGGTGCTGTAGCTCTGCTCCAGAGATCCTGGGATATGCAAATGAAGATCTGTGCTGCCGATTCTAAGTCTCCAGCTTCTAAAAGGGAGTTTCAGCACTAAAAATGGTGAAAGAATGGTTGGAGAAGTCGATGGAATATTGAAATGGAAGGTGGGTGTGTACTCTCTGACCTAGGGAACAGTGGAGGCTGATGTTCTCTGCGCTTTTAGGGTAAAGTACCTATTTATACCCCTTTTCTTTCCAAGTACTATTGAGCCTCTCATTCCGTGCCAACATTGCCAGGTGCTGCCAACCCTAATTACAATGACATTTTGTCTTTTAGCAGCCTACTAACGCACAGATTCCAAGATGTCTTTTTCACTAAGGACAAAACACTTCTTTCTTGCTTATACCACCTGTGATGCCTTTAAATTCGTACCCCTCACCAGCTGTCTGTCACGATGCTACCATAGCACTAAGTTAACTAAAAATCCTGCACACTAGCACACAAGTTAAATCCCAAAAGAATGGCACTTGCGTGCCCAGATTAGCATTTTTCACAATTAATGACACTTTAACTAATTATGCACAGTTTATACATTTATTCACATTAATTACTTATTGATCAAGGTGATTCTTGTTTGTTTTGGACCTAAATAACTCACATTTCTGTGAGTTATCACATGCCCCTTCGCTGGAAGCTGCTAGGAGCCGCTCTTTGTCCGTGCCACCTTTATGGGCACAGGTGAATTTGTTGAATTTCGAAGAACTTCTCCGCTTTGATAATCCACCCCAACGGATCCTCACCTTCAAAGGTGGGTAATTCCACCTTTTTGACCCACCCTTTGGTCGATTCTTCTCGGGTTCGACCCGATTTAGAAATGACCACAATTTCCGGTGTCTTGGACGATTTCTTGGTGGATTCAGTATCTTTTACTGATTCTATATTTGTTTGGAGATTCTGAATAGCGTTCATCATCTCTTCGAATTTCTTTGCTAACTCTGACATGATTTCTTCCATATCGCTACTCATGGCCAAGAGTTTTTCGTCAACGCGCTTTTCCAGGTTTGTAATCTCTGTGTCGCTAGGTGTCGCGGTGGTCTTCGTCATATATCCGGCAGGTCGGACCAAATGTTAGCCGTCTACTAACGACTACAGAAACGGTGAAGTGTTGGGACGGTGGCCAACTGATTTTCACAGTGTTATTTTATTGATTAGGAAAAAAATCAATACACTGATGCGAACCTACGCATGATGCGAACCTACGCATCACACTGGCTTAACCCAACAATTACAAATGATAAAATGACTGACTGCCTAATCCTTGGTCATGATTCTCCTTTTATAATCTAAGGGGAATAGAGCACAGGTTACAAACTGCCTAACGGCTACTAATGACTAATTAAACTAACAAACTAACAGACCTAACAATATAACAAAATTATATTTAGTTACCCCTTCTCACATAAGTCTTGAGAGGCCTAACATCTTCCTAAATTCATCACGGTATCATCCTCTCTCTCTCTCATTAAAATAGATCATTATTAAGGAAGGTGGATTCCCAATTTTTGATGGGGAAGCCTGCATGAAACCCGTGAACCGATTATGAAGGAGCTGAAGTTGCTGTTCTCTTCATTTGGAGCACTTACAGAAGCTAGACTTGTGATGGACCCAAAAAGCCCAAAGGCCCAAAGGGGTTATGTTTTGTCTCCTGCTATTGAAGTTGAAAAGGCTATGAAAGCCATGAATGAAAGGATTAATTGATGGAAGGTTGATTTTTGTTGAACATTAATTAACATTAAGATGCAAGAGATTTTCGATGGAGAAAGGGACATTTGGATCAGACAAATGAGTTTTCTGAAGAAGAGAGGCACATTCAATCGCATGAACATTACGATGCAAGAGATTTGATGATTAAAAAAAAACTAAGTTGACATAAACATAAGTAATAGTCACATAAGCAAGCAGTTTATTTAAGGGTTTATAATTTATAACCATTCTCGGTTCTCCTCTTTTAATTTCATTATGGTTTCTGACCAGAAAACTACGCAGTTTATTGAAGAAAGAAAAAGGGACGTTATTAGTGCCATAGAAAGATTAATCAAAAGAAAAAGGGAATTATTAAAAGGTAAGGCAAAGGCATAACAGCTCGATTGACAATGTTTAACAGAGTTGAACGAAAAAGGCTACCATTTCTAACATTTAGAAATTTAAAGGACCAAACTAAAAAAAAGTAAAATAAAGGACCAAATTAAAATTTGAAACTAAGTTAAGTGACTTTGGAAGCAATTTTGCTTTTTCTTTTTAATTATCATCCCATCAACGACTTCTTTTTAAAATTTCTTAGCCATTGACTCTAGCATTTTTAATGTAATGAGATCTTAATTTTGGAATCTAGTGTTTGCCAGGACATGCTTCTGTTATTTTCCTTATTTTGGAATCCGTTTGGTTTATGCCTTTCGAACTATAAATAAATATTTAGCACTTCACATTATTGCACTTTTTTTTTTGCCTCCCCTAATGTCAACAATTAATTAAGAAATCAGACTTGCTAGTTAGTTCACGTACCTGCATATATTATATGTATATTTTAGCGGATTAGTTTTTGGTTTATTCAAATGACGGGTTTACATACTATTTTTTTATTAGAATATGTTAATAGTTTTCTTTGATAAGCAGCCGAATCTTATTAAAGGAGGTATAAGGAATACTCCAACCGATATACGTCTATGCGCTTGAGGTCTCGTTTAAATCCCTCGGGGCCTAAACTCGTTGGGAAAGAGACTCAATGAGGAGTACGAGTACCTCGATCAATATGAAAACTGCGAATTACTGTTACAATTATATCTCACTTATGCTGACAGAATTATTCCGTCACCAACACCTGTTGTTCCTGTGGTAATTAATAGTGGAGCAAAACAACGGACACAAAATGACACAGTGTTGAGAATGGATCCTCTAACTTTTGCTACCTTTCTCTCTATCTCTCTCTTATTTTGCTTTTTCTCTCATATTTCTCTCTTCATATTAATTTACTACTTTACCCTCATTTTTGCCTAAAAATAATGAAAATTAGGGAATACAATGTTAGAGGATCCATTCCCAGTGTTATATTGCTGCACCCAACCCAGGCCCGGCCATAAGGCTGTGTAGGCCCATGCAATAGCACAGGGCCTCAGCCCAACCCAATATTTTTAGGGCCCCCAAATGAAAAGTATGATTGGTATTACTCTAAATATAAATATGTTCGCCAGTTATCATAATACATGAATGAGTTTGGCGGTTAGTATTAACTAGGCGGCACAACAAGCAGAATACTACATTGATGCAAATAAATTAAGGTTTTGAATATGTACTAATATGCATTAAAGATTTGAATATGTACCTTTTCTTGACAACTTATTCAAAAACCTATACATACATTAAAAAAGCATTAATTATCCTTTTTTCTTGTGAAACATAACTATCCTTCTTAAAAAAAAACTATTAACTATCACATATTTATAGAAATTATAAATAGGTATTTCATAAGGCTATAAATTAATTTCAGCTATCTAAATTAAAATCAATTAATCTACTATTATATTGTAAGAGCAATGTGATATTTTGAATTATTAATTGATTTTTTATTTTCAAATGAAAATAATCTTTTTTAAAAATTTAGTTTGTTTGTAAATGTACTATTTATAAAATTTAAAATTATATTTTCCTATTTTGTTGTGTTTTGCTGTTGAATATATTACAAGCAACGTGTTTGAATAATTGAATCCATGTTCAAAATTTGTCAAAAGCGTGTGAGAGAGTAGGGGTGTTTGATAAAAAAAGGATAAAAATATAATTAGGGGCCCAATTTTTAAAATTTGAACAGGGCCTCCAAATTGTTTGGGACGGCCATGACCCAACCTAACAAATACACCCTCCAGACCCTTATACCCCTTATTTGCTATCATCACGCCGCCATCTAGATTACAGTGCTTCATAGCTTTCACGCATCATTACCACTGGCGGATCTACATCTCGTTTAGGGTGTGCAGTTGCACACCCTCAAATATAAAAATATGGACTAATACCCTTATAAAAAATATATTTTAACATCCTAGTTTTATTTTTTGCAGATCCAGCTATTATTTTTCCCTTTCTATTCCTCGTTACTATTTCCTATTGCAACTCCAGGAGCAGTTGGTAGTGTAATTATGGGGTAGTTTGTGTTATCCAAAAATAATGTATGTATTCGGGTAATTAGGTATATTTTAAATTTAGCTACCCCAATAATACGTTATTTAGCTACTTCAACTAACTTTCTTTGTCTAATGAGATAAAACAACAATAACAAGTCAATTAGTTTAATTAGTCTCATTTGATCAAAAAAAAAGTCTATTATTATCTCAAACAAATATGGTGATTTTTGTTTTTAGTCTTTTTTAAACTTTGACAATTTTGGTACCGTTTTTCTTAATTTCGCAATTTTTTCCCTCAAAATCATATATCACTTTTGGTCCTCAAAAATATTGAATTTTGGAAAAATAAGAGAATAAAATTGCACAATCCATGATTTTTAGTAACCAAAAGTGCAACGAAAAAATCACAAAGACCAAAATTACCAAAGTAGAAGAGCAAAATATGTTTAATTGTTATACACCATCGCTGTAAAAACTTTATAAGGTAGGCGAGATAAAGTCAAACATTTTTTATGATGTGTTGTTTCGTGATTGACTGACGTTGTAAAAAAATTTCTACACGACAATATATATATATATATATATATCAATTGTTAAATTAGATCGCATCATATGTAGATACGCCACTGATCATTACTACATATGATGCGCAATGATCTTTTTTTTAGATAAGTGCTTTAGCAGTGATCTATTTTAAATGGCCACATCTTCCAGCAATATATATAGGCCCCTTTCGATAAACAGCTTAATTAAGCGCTTATGGCATAATCAAGTACTTATCATATAAGTGTTTATGCATAAGCTGTTTATATAATAAAAGATAAAATAATGTTAAAACTATTTTTCTATAAGCTTTTTTTTTTGACAAAATTTTTCTATAAGCTATAAGTTGTTTTCATAAGCTATCATTTGGAGCTTATGGAAATTAGCTGAAAACACAGCTTATGAATATGTCATAAGCTATTTCCATAAGCTTTTTCAAAAAGTTTCACAAGTGCTTATGCCAGTAGGTAAGCCCAAATAAGCTAATCCAAACAGGCTTATAGTTGAATTGTGCTAATGCTTATGCACCGTGACCGCACCAAGGATAATATGATAGGAAGTCAGTGTCAAAAGTAGTGACAGATCCGTAAAAAATTATTACTGAAAAAAATAGCTTATAATATTTTCTTAAAAAAATATTGTAATTTTTTACAAAATACTTCATTTCTTTATGGAATAGTTCTAAAATAACTACATTTCTGTAAATACATAGTTAAAAACGTAAAATTTGTACCAACGTATTCTCTATTTTATTAATCTCTTGTGAAATTTCTACATTTAATTTAACAAATTATCTTATGAAGACAACCATTATTTTTTAATGAGGGAAAATATATTTGTTATATATTTTTCTTACTAATATAATTTTTCAAGTGGGGCAAATTAATGGCCACAATTACTTACAAGCGGATATGTCGTACAACTTTAAATTTTTCTAATACTAGAATTTCCTACCCGTGCTATGCACGGGGATATAATCTTCACGGATGAATCATTAATTTTATTTGTATTTAATTTTTACCTAACTGTCAAAGACACTCTGATGTTCAAGTTAGGGTAGAAGTCAAAGCAAGATATGAAAAGATTGTATTGAAAAGTGTACCTTTCAGCGGGTTGACCCATATTTATAGAGTGAGGCGACGCGAGTCAGTCGTTAGATTTGTCGGAGTAATCTCCACCGTTGATTGGGCGTCTGTGCGCGTGCCAAGTGCTTTCTCCTCAACAGTAGCACTTCTGGCAATACTCATTGGGCCGGTAACGGCTCAGTCCAGAACAGTACTATATATAACTTTTGTACAATCTTATACGTATACCTTTTACATTAACTGTTGTATATATTTTTATGTAAATAGGTTATAGTTATATAATATATTATTCAATACAAATTATATATGTCTGATTATTAATATCAATTGCAAATACTAAAAATGTAACTTTTTTTCGTATAAATCAAGTTTCCCCCGCGCGCAATTGTATACACTAATCGCTTAATCCGGGTAGGACCACAATGGGCGGCAAAGTTCCCTCTGAAGAGATTTAACAGTACCACATGCCGAAGGCTGGATTCAATCCCAGGACCCAAGCAACAAATTTAGGACAAGAGATAAAAAGATGTTGTTCAGTCTCAGCAGCACCAGCACACCACGGGGAAAATAATGAATAATAAAAACACCCAGCATGGAAACAATCCTTTCAAAGTTGTTACTATTCAGCACCTTCATTAGAAGATTTGCAAGGTTTCCTTGTGAGGAGACATATGGAGTACAGATTAGGCCACTATCTAATTTTTCTTTGTTGAAATGCTTGTCATCTTCAATATGCTTTGTTCTATTATGTTGCACTGGGTTTACGGCTATTCTAATAGCATATTTATTATCACAGTGAAGCCTCATTGGTTCGTGAAGGTTTATTCTCAAGTCTTCCAAGATAATCTTCAACCATCGAAGTTCTCAAATTCCTTGCACCATTGCTCTGAACTCTGCTTAAGCACTAGATCTAGCTACAACACTTTGTTCTTTTCTCTTCCAAGTCACAAGATTCCCGCCAAGGAAAATGCAATATCCCGTAGTTGACCTCCTATCCACAATTGATCCTGCATAGTCAGCATGTGTATAGGCTTCATTCACATTTCCATTTTGTTTGAAAAAAATTCCCATTCCCGGGGTCCCTTTTAAATACTGCACAATTCTAAGTGCAGCTTGTAAGTGTATCTCCTTCGGTTGGTGCATGAGTTAACTATCTAGACTCACAGCAAATGCAACATTAGGTCTAGTGTGAGACAAATATATGAGTCTGCCAACTAGTCTTTGATACATTTCCTTATCAATCGCAACATCCTCCTCAGCAAATCAGTAATGTATTCTTGTTCGGATATGAAGGTCCCCTTTTTAGAATGGGACACTTCAATTAGCTAGATGATGACCTAACCGTTGTTGTTCCTCCTCATCATTACCTATCACTCTAATATCATCCACATACACCAGTAACACTTTTACTCCCCTTGACTCAGAGTGTCTAATGAATAGAGTGGGGTCTCCTTGGCTTTGTTTGAAGCCCAGAGCAATCATAACCTTAGTAAACCTTCCAAACCACGCCTGTGGTGATTGTTTCAGCCCATACAATGCCTTTTTTAGCTTGCAAACAGTGTTGGCGGTAGTTTTTTCACCATATTCAGGGGGCAATTCCATGTAAATCTCTTCTTCAACTTCTCCATGTAGGAAGACATTTTTTTACATCAAATTATTGCAAGTTCCAACTATAATTAGCAGCTAGGGATAATATCACCCTCACTGTATTCATTTTTGCAACTAGAGCAAATTTCTTGGAGTAATCTACTCCATAGGTTTGAGTGAATCCCTTGGCTACTAACCTTGCCTTATAGCTCTCAGTGAACCCATCATCCTTGTATTTATCAATGTATAGCCACTTGCATCCTACTAGCTTTTTCCCCCTTTTGTAGAGTAACCAATTCCCAAGTACCATTCTTGTACAACGCTTCCATTTCCAAGTCCATGGCTTGTTTCCATTTTCTATCAGATAATGCTTCAGATAGGGAGGTAGGGGTGGTTGTAGTATTTAGGCTTGTATGGAGCACTTTATGGGTAGGTGAGAAGTGTTTAAAGGATAGGTGATTGGATAGAGGGTAAAGTGGTTTGTTGGTACAATTGCTAGTCTCTTTCCTAAGGGAAATTGAAATATCTAGGTCGTCATAAAGTGGTGCAGAACTGGATTCTAGTTCCAGTGCAGTTGGCAAATCAGAAATTTGCTCATTAGAGGGTAAAGAATCAAGGGAAGTTACCTCATTTAATGTTGGGTTGGATTCTTGGACATGGACAGATTCTGGAATGGCCTTTTTCTTCCTTGTATACACCAAATTCTTCCCAAATCTTACATCAGCTCCAGCGTGAGAGGAATTTCAGAACATGTTTCATTTCCAGTCCTTACTTCAGGTCTTAGGGTAAATTCAGTGAGCATAACAGGCTCGTCTTACTTTCTAGTCTCCTCGTGAAGATGAGCTTGGTGAAAGTAGCTTTCTTGCTCAAGAAATGTGACATCTCTAGACACAGAATTTTTGGGATGGTGAGTTGCAGCTTTTGCATTTTATGTAGATGATATGCACCCAAATATTCTTGGAACAATGTTATTTGGTGTGGCCACAATAGGACAGAAAGAGGACAGAATCGCCATAGGACTTTTTAAGGACAGAACACTAGAAGGTAATCTATTAATTAGATAACATGCAGTGAGAACGACCTCTCCACAAAATCTTTTAGGAACCTTGTTTTGAAACAGAAGACCTCCATTATAAGCGTCCATTTTTCCTCTCGACAATCCCATTTTGTTGGGGTGTTTTCACACAGGAGGATTCATGGATAAAACCTTCTTGTTGACAAAAAGGAATTATGCCCATGATTAAAGTAATCTTTGGTATTGTCGGATCTAATCCTCTTAAGGCTAACACCCAACTGATTTTCTACCATTGAGAAAAAATGTAGAACCACAGAGCTAACTTCAGACTTTTGTTTTAGTAAGAAAATCCATGTAATTCGAGTACAATCATCTATAAAGGTAAGGAACTAACGAGCACCGGATACATTTGGGACATTTGAAGGACCCCACACATCAGTATGATTTAAATAGAAAGGAGAGTGCTTATTTTATTACTAATAGGAAAAGCTACACCCTTGTGATTAGCAAGCTCACCCACCTCGTAATGGAGACTTTCCACATCTAATTTGTTAATAAGGGAAGGGAATAAAACTTTTATGACTCTAAAGGAGGGATGTCCAAGGCGACAGTGATGAAAAAGGACCTTCTCCTTGTTGGTATTTATTGAATCAGAGAGAAAAGAGGTGCTCGTGTTGAGTAAGTTTGAGGGATGATCCGGGTTGTCCAAGTAGTAAAGGTCATTCCGTTCTCTATCATTTCCAGTCGTCGTCCCCGACTGTTTGTTCTGGAGTATACAAGTATCGTCATCAAAAATAGCCTTACATGAGAGATCTTTTGTGAGTTTATGTACGGAGAGTAGGCTAACAGACAGTTTGAAAATATGAAGGACATTTTTTATGTTATGGATGGGTTTATTTGAACCTCTTCTTGACCTGCTGCAACTATAAGAGTGTCATTTGCTATAGATATTTTTTATTGCTAGGGAAAGAAGAGTTACCGGAGAGAGGTTTAGGTAAGGGTGTCATGTGGTCGGTGGCTCCCGAATCTAGTATCCAATATTGGTTATAGGGTGTATCTGAAGCATTAAATCCACAAGAGATTGGAAACTTACCAAGAGGAGGTGGAAACATACCTGAATATGCCAAACAACAAGTACATGTCGGTTTATACAACTTGTTGAGGAGTGATCTCGTCTTCTCTAGTTCATCTTCACTGAGTTGAATCAATACTCCTCTGCTTTCTTCACTGGTTCCAGCAGCTACGTGCACTTTTCCTCCCTTCCTTGGGTTCTCTCCTCTTTTTCCCCAATCATTGACTCGGTTTTGGGGACCTCAATCTCTACTATATGGCTTTCCATGCAATTTCCTGCATTTCTAACCGTTGTGGTGAGACCCGTTGCATTAGGTACACCACACTCCTTAAATTGATGCATAAGTAAATGCTCCTCGTAACCTGTTGTTCTGGACTGGGCCGAAGCCCAATCCAGCTGGGAAGATCTAATTGGCCCATTAGCAAAGACCAGAGTGAAGAGGGCAAAGATCAACGGCGCAGATCGACCCGTACAGTGATCCTACGGTCACCGGCAAATCCTTGACACTATATAAAGGGATCTGACCTCGTCTGACAGGTACGCACTATTCACGATACCGTTACGCTGCTCACACTCCCCTCTTTGGGCGTTAGAGCGTCATTGCAGGTACAACCCGCGTGGGCTCCAGACACGATCAGCAGAGACAACAGATCGACCTGATACCTACGCTGTCCTTCAGTGCACGACTTGAGGTACAGTTCATTGGCGACCACAGTGGGAGAGACCACGCTTTCTCACAATCTTCCATGCCTCCCCGAGGCAAGCCGAAAGTGGAACCACGCCTGCAAAGCGTGGCTGCAATTCCTGACTGGCCAACACCGATTCCAGAGGGCGTTGCGACCAATGTGGAGGCCGCTGCTCACGGTTCCCAACCGGGGGCGGTCCAACAGGCCAATGTAACCTTTCCTGCAAACCTCGTCCAGGAATTGCGCGACCTACTGCGAGAAAGAGATGTCCAAATTGCTAGGCAAGAAGACAGGCTCACCCAAATTGAGAATCAAGTCATCACAGGGCGAGCCAATACTGCGCCTAAGATGCATAGAAGGCGGAGTCAGTCGCCCCCTCATCGGGAGAACCCATAGAAGACATCGATCACCCCCAAGGAGGCATCTCGTTCACAGATCTCCACCCCGACGAAGGGGACGAGGAGGTGGACAGACGCCGCCTAGGATGCCTCCCTCATCGAACGACCACACATATTGGCCCGAGGAATCTTCTCACCAAGGATCCTCCTATGATTCCTCGGGGTCGCCTACCCGTTCGCGCAGCAGGTCACTTGACAGATACTCAAGACATCACCAGGGAAGCCGCTCTCCAGACCGACGTGGTCATCGGGATCGATCCCCCGAGGACCGACCACCTCGTCGGAGTAAAATTGACATAGTTTTGGGGCCATTTACCAGGAAGATAGACGAGTATCCCATCCCGCGCTCTCTAGAAAAACCCCCAACCGATCTCAGAATGTACAATGGCGTGAAAGATCCAGACGCCCACATAAGGTATTTTGATCTGATAATGAAATATAGAGGGGCTTCAGGTCCGGTCAAATATAAAATTTTCCCTCTGACTTTGGAAGGGTCGACCTTGGAGTGGTTCACAGAGTTAAGGCCTAACACCATTTCGTCATGGGAACAGATGGCCAGGGTATATTCAGCCAGGTTCACCTCTTCCAGAGTCGAACCCAAAACAAAGGACGTCCTCAAAGCGATCAGACAGGGACACGATGAGTACCTCCGCGACTACATAGAAAGATTCAACAAAGAAGACGATCACGTACGAGGACTTAAAGACGTGCAGCGGCTGTGGTTCCTAAAGGACGGACTTCGTCATGGTAGCCTGTTTGAGGTTGAGGTGGGTATACACAAACCTCGCGACTTAGAAACCTTCCTGCGCACATCTCAAAGATTTGTGAACTACAAAGAGAAGTCTATGGCAACCAGGGCCGTAGCAGCGAGAATGGAAGATAGAAAATGGTTTGAGGGCGATCAAAGGACAAAGAAAGACCATGGAGGCCCTTCAAGAGAATTAAAGACCAGGAAATATCCAGATCGAACAAAGTTAAACACATCCTATTCACAGATCCTCTCCAAATGTGCAAACATGGAGTTCAGAGATATCAAGAGGCCGGAACCGCTCGTGCTCAAAGACGGACAGCGCCCATCTCGGAAATACTGTCGATATCACAAAAGTAATGGGCACGACACTAACAACTGCATGGCCTTCAAAGACGACATAGAAGAGTAGATCAGAAAGGGCAAACTCACACAGTATGTGAAGAAAGGCCAGGCCGAGGAGAGGGACGACAAGCAGCCAGCCCGCTCCCCGCGCAAAGGAAATGAGGCCTACCTTGAAGTCACTAAGGCTAGGGACAATGAATATAACGAAGATGATGAGTGGGACACCAGGATATCCAAAGGGCGACAAATGACCATGGTAATAACTGGCAGAATTCCCTCTGATGGTAGAGAAACAAACAAATCAATGAAAAGGAGATGGAAAGAAATCATGAGTGTCGCATCGACATCAAAAAGACCACCCATATCCTTTGGGGACGAGGATCTGCCCGATGGGAGGCCCAACAAAGAAGTTCCCTTGCTTGTGACCACTGTCATGGCAAATGTGGAAGTCAGAAAAATCTTGGTCGACCAGGGAAGCTCAGTCAATATAATATTCGAAGATCTCCTCGACGTATTGAAAATTTCCAGAGACGACCAGCGGCCTTATTGAGGAATAGTCTTGACTGGGTTCAATGGCGCGGCAACAACCCCTATTGGGCGGATCGAGCTGATGGTCACCTTCGGGGTTGATTGTGCAGCAAAGCCTTTGTGCCGGACCGTGAAGATTGACTTCATAGTGTTACCATGCAAATCGATCTATCAATGCATTATTGGACGACCCACTCTGGGACGACTCGAAGCAGTCCCCTCAACAGTTCACCTAAAGATGAAGTTTTACACTGAAGAAGGCGAGATCGTTACCCTCTTGGCCGACCTGCTTTCCGCGAAAAGGGCGTTCTTTATGAGTTTGAAAGAGAAGGGCGATCTTGATATGAAGGAAATGGAGGAATTCAGGAATGGGGAACAATTTGATGTTCCCGACCTTGATGCTCCTTATGACCTTGATAGTGAAGAAGAAGAAGGGGACGATCTCCTTACTCGAGAACTGAAGAAGAGGATCAAACGACCAGAACCTGATGGAGAATTTATACAAGTTCAATTGGGAAATGATCGGAAAAAACAGTCAAATTTGGGGTCGACCTTCCTCCAGAAGTCCGAGACCAACTCGTCCAATGCTTGAAAGAACACGCAGACTTATTCGGTTGAAGTGCTGCGGATATGCCCGGTATCCCACCAGAAGTGGCCTGTCACCACTTAGCAGTAGATCCTAGAGCCAAATGGGTCGTACAACGTAGGCCGGTGCAAAAAGAGGAGAAAGCAAGAGCAGCCACCAAAGTTGTGGAGGACTTGCTTGAGGCAGACTTCATCAAAGAGATAAAATACACTACCTGGTTATCCAATGTTGTCTTAGTAAAAAAGGCGAATGGCAATTGGCGGATGTGTGTGGACCACACAGATCTCAATCTAGCATGCCCAAAAGATGCATTCCCAGTCCCATGTGTTGATCGTTTGGTCGACAGTGCAAGTGGCTTCAGGTTTCTCTTGCTCTCGTTCTTGGACGCATATTCCGGGTACAACCAGATCGCCATGCACCCACCTGATCAAGAAAAGACGGCCTTTATGACAGTAAAAGGTAATATCTGCTATCGAGTCATGCCTTTTGGACCAAAAAACGCAGGGGCGACCTATCAAAGAATGATGAACAAAGTGTTCCAAACCTAGATAGGCAGAACGGTGGAAGGTTACCTGGACGACATGATAGTCAAGAGTAGAGAAGATCCAGACCATGTGACCGACCTAAGAGAGGTGTTCAACGAAGCTCGAAAGAACTCGCTAAGGTTCAATCCTGAAAAATGTACCTTTGGAGTAAGGGCGGGAAAATTTCTTGGGTTCTACCTCACTGAAAGGGGAATCGAGGCTAATCCAGATAAATGCAGGGCGGTAGCAGAAATGAGGCCTGCTACAACCAAGAGATAGATCTAGAAACTGAATGGTATGGTCGCCGCCCTCACTCGTTTCATTGCAAAAGCAGCAAAGAAGTCTCTGCCCCTGTTTATGCTGTTAAAGAAAGAGGCTGAGTTTGAGTGGACGCCCGAGTGCGATCAGGCACTCGATCAACTAAAGAATGCCCTGTTGAAGCCTCCGATCTTGACCACACCAGAACCGGGAGAGACCTTGTATCTATACCTATCCATTACTAACGAGGCTTTGGCCGCAGTATTGGTGCGAGAAGGAGACTCTAAGCAAAACCCTGTCTACTTTGTCAGCCAATCCCTGTAAGGTCCGGAGCTCAGATATCAATGATTGAAAAATTGGCCTTAGCATTGATTGTGGCCGCCCGAAGATTGAGACCCTATTTTGTAGCACACCAGATCGTGCTCCGCACTGACCAACCCATAAGACAGATCCTGCACAGGCCAGATTTGGCGGGCAGGATGATCAAGTGGGCCGTCGAGCTATCAGAGTTTGGAATCAAGTATGAGGCAAGGTCGACCACCAAAGCTCAAATCTTGGCCGACTTCGTAGCAAAAATGACCCCGATTCCAGGAAATCCAGTACAAGCTCTGTGGACCTTGCACGTGGACGGCTCGTCCAATAGCAAAGGCAGTGGAGCGGGTCTAATTTTTTAAAATAGCGAAGGAACCATAGTTGAAGTCTCCCCGACCTTCTCTTTCCCAACCTCCAATAATCAGGCAGAATACGAGGATGTCATAGCCGGGTTGTTGCTCGCATTAGAGTTCAATGTGATGAGGGTGGAATTACGCTCAGATTCTCTATTAGTAGTCTCTCAGATCAAAGAAGTGTTCAGCGCAAAAGACGAGATCCTGCAAAGGTACTTGACCAAAGTAAGAGAATTACTTGAACGATTTGAGTATGCAGAAGTCAAGCATGTCCCCAGGACAGAAAACACTAGAGCGGACATATTGTCTAACCTCGCAAGCACTAAGAATCCTGGCAACCATAGGAGTGTAATTCAGAAGGTCCTCTCACAACCCAACGTTAGACTGGAAGTCGTCCTTGAACCAAATATATGTCAAAATTGACTCCATGGGGAACTGGATCGACCCCATCCTGAAATACATCAAGGACGGGGAGGAACCAGAAGATTCCAAAGAAGCTGCATTCGTCCGAAGGCGAGCATCATCATACTCGATCATTAGCGGACAGCTGTACAGAAGAGGTTTCACTATGCCATTGCTCAAATGCCTCTCCCCAAAAGAGGCAGACTATGTATTGAGAGAGATACATGAAGGAATCTGTGGCAGCCATCTTGGAGGACGGGCTCTTGCCAAGAAGGCCCTGAGGGCGGGCTACTATTGGCCTACCATGGAGGAGGATGCAAAAAGGTTGGTGAAGAAATGTGACCCAGAGATACGCAGATGTCCATATTGCACCACCAGTCGAGCTGAACTCAATGACCGCCCCCTGGTCGTTTTCCTGGTGGGTGATCGACCTCTTGGGGTCGTTTCCAGTCGCACCTGGTTAGCTGAAATTTTTGATCGTCGTAGTCAATTATTTCACAAAATGGGTTGAAGCCGAGCCTTTAGCCACGATCACGCCAGAAATTGTCTCTAGTTCTTCAAGAGGAATATTCTAGTACGTTTCGGGATCCCATAGGTGGTCGTATTAGACAACGGCACCCAGTTCACTGATAAAAACTTTCAAGAGACCTTGGTCAAGCTAAGGGTGAAGCAACCCTTCACTTCAGTAGAGCACCCCCAAACGAATGGGCAGGCGGAAACCACAAACCGAGTGATTTTGCGCTACCTGAAAAGGAGGAACTTCCATACGTCCTATGGGCATATAGGACGACTCCCCATTCCACCACAGGAGAATCTCCTTTTAGGATGGTCTATGGAACGGATACTCTAATCCCAGTGGAAATAGGGGAACTCACCTGGAGAATGACCAGGCTGTAAGGGAAGAGTTGGATCTTGTGGAAGAACTTCGTGGCAAGGCCGCACTAAAAGAAGCGTTGGTCAAGCAGAGTATGGCGACCAGCATAACGCAAAGATCGTCCCTAGAAGCTTTGAAGTGGGTCAGCTCGTGTTAAGAAGGCGGACATCGACCAGAAGAATGCTGGTCAGGGAAATCTCGCCCCAAATTTGCAAGGCCCATATCGTGTAATTGCTAAGACGGGCAAGGGTGCCTACAGACTCCAGACCATGAGTGGTGGTGCGATCTCCAGGACTTGGAATGTCATGAACCTGAGAAGATATTTCATCTAATTGGCCATTTTGTAAACAATGGAATGTATCATGTGAACTTGATTAATGAAAAGAAGAACGGGCGGGACACTCTTTTTCCCCGCGGGGTTTTTTATCAAGGCCCGCCCGTCCGTCAAAAAATGACGAGGCATTTATCTTATACTTTTGTGTTGATTTGTGTTGATTATTTACATTTGGTCGACCCAAAACGAATTACCCTTGAGCTAGTTAAATTCGAACTGAGTTTGATAAACAGCTGAGTAGGGGCCGAAATACTTAAACGATATTTAAGTTCAAAAAATGAAGCGACCAAAAACGACGGTCGCACACCTATAAACAAGCTAAATCTAAGTAGAAACTCAGTAAGCTGCTTGTGGGCGATGATGCGAATCTGGTCAACATAGCGGAACAAAGGGCCGCAAAAAAGGTTGTCCTCAATGCTGGATTTGGACGATCTCACTGATGCAGATGTCGAGCGTCTTCGACATGATCCTCTTCTCTTCATGTCTGATCTGGCCAGAGCGGCCTCCTCAAAGCTTGCTCGTTATAAGGAGGAGGAGGCCGAACGACAAGTAGGTATGCGTCTTGTTCATCGTAATTTATGGTTGGAGGGCGATCTAATTGATAAGACTGATAAATATAACTGTGCTCTCGATCACATCACAGAGTTGCGGCCAGAGCTGGACTCTACCAAGAAAATACTTGAAGAGGATGAGAACGCCCTCCAACCAACCAAGGACGCTCTGAGCACGGTCAGCACTGATCGAGATGCCTCTCTAACTGCCAAGGCCGAAGCTGAAAAGAAACTGACTTCTGAGATGACTAGGGTCGGCGAGTTGTCTGATAAAGTTAAAGGGCTAGAGGACGAGGTGAGCGGTTTGAAGCAAGATCTTTGTGATATGGAAGCAGCCCGTGATAAGGCTTTGGCCGACTACGAGGCCCTTGGGGATTCAACGCTGGAGATTGCCAAGGAACGGTTTGAAGAGGCCATTTCTCAGATCCAATCACGATCGCGGCTCCGAATCAATTGCCCGCAGCGACTCCAATAGCTCTCTGATCTCCGAGCTCCGCCCTCCATCAGAGAGTCCGACCTTCCCTCTAGTGTCTAAGCTGACGAGCTCCACCACAGACCGAAGGGTTCCCAATTTCACCTCGTGCGAGCCGACCTCTCTCTGATCTCCGAGCTGACGAGCTCCATCAGAGGCCGAGGTCTTCCCAATTTCGCCTCGTGCGAGCCTGCAGCGCTCCTGATCTCCGAGCTCCGCGCTCTATTAGGGGTTGAAGGGTGGAGGTCCGCAGCGATCTCCGTTGGAGGAACTTTTGGAGAGAGGAGCCCGCAGCAGCTTTCTCATCTATAAAGACAATGGCCCGCAGCGGCTCTCATCTAGCTATGAAGCAGGGGGCCCGTGCCTGCCTTTTCCCATCAAGACCTACAGGCTTTCTATTGACTACCTCAGATTTCGCTCTGGATTCGGGATCATGGCATTTCCCTTTGTAAACGAACAAGCCGTCCTACAACAGCTCGTGTTCTAATCTCTGTCGTTTTTCCTGATTCTACGAACATTCATTCAAAGCATGCATAAGGAACAGCGAATAATCAACAGAATTAATGAATGACAAAAACAAATTAAAGACCGGAAAAAAGGGTCGGCGCCCATTGTATGTTACAATTAAATATTGGCCCCGAACATGCCCGGGACCAAATCAAGGAAAAACTTAAAAATAGTTCAGCAAACCCCGCCTTCAGTTTCAGCATTCTCCACAATATTGGCAACGACAGCCTCCTCCTCAGCAGCTGGGAAGGCGGCGGGATCATAGATCATTGTGTCCCTATATACTATCCTCCCGTCTTCTGCCCTGTACTTGGCATCCAACAGGTCGATGTTCAAACCAGGTTCCAGGACCAAAGCCATAGTCAGGCAGTGCTTGAAGCCGGATATATAAGCTTTTGCCACATTCTGAGTAAGCACGGTCTTGTCCGCCTTCAGCTGCTCTACCTCCTTGGACTTCGTCTCCTTGGCCGCCTCGGCTGCCTCCGCCCTCTCTAGTGTCGCCTTCAGATCCTCCTTCAGTTTGGGAAGGTCGGCAACCAGTTTGTTCTGCTGAGAAACCTGAGCACGGGCATCCTCAAGCTATTTCTGAACATCCTTCAGCTTCCCCAGCTCCTCTTTTAGGCTCCGGTTCTCCTTAGAGTAGGCTACCAAATTACGATCTCGGTAAGAACTGAGCTCACAACATATTTGAATATATTTGCCATGTAAATATCTATTTTCAGCGTCAAGGACGGAGATCTTACCTTTGAGGCGGTCAGTCATCTTGCCGGCTGCTAGATCCTTGATGACCCCCGCACCGGTCTAACCAACCAGGATGCAGGCTTCGAAGTCAGCCAGGGAAGCTTTTTCTTTTCCTTTATCTGTATTCTGTTGTGTGGGCCTTTGTTTTTTGGCAGGTTCGCTAGCTACGACCTCGAAGTTGCTCCTCCTCTTGCCTACTACCGCGTTCAGCTGCGGAGTAGAGGAGCGGACCGCGGGCGACTTTGGAGGAGGTTTATTCTGGCTTGATTTCTGTTTATTTACCGCTGGCCCCCCTGAGTCGGGTTTGCCCGCGGTTTTGTCTGATGGGCCGGTCCCGGTGGCCGACCTAGAAGGCTTGTTTGCTGCCTTCTTTGCAGATGTGTTCTTGTCGATTGTGACCGTGGTCTCGACCCCGGCAACCTCGAAGACGGCGTCCAAATCCAGATCACCCATTTTGCCTGCAAAAAGAACGAAGGGATCAGTCAACAACAATGACACGCTGAACTCAACTATGCACAAGATAAACAAGAAATTAAAGGCATTTTACAAGTAGCAAAATATTGATCCAATTTGGCTTTGGACACAGCCAAGGCCTCTATCATTGAGCCACAATGAAACCAGAGTCCAGCCTTGACCATTATTCTTCCCCATTTATTGAATAGTTCATAAGATTTTTTATCCTCTTCGTTCAGCTTTTCAGGGCTCGACATGTAGCTCTGAGTGTTAATCTCCACTCCGTCCAGGATGTAATGGCTCTGATCCCAAAAAAGAGGAAAGTCCCCAGCCACCAACTTCTTGTCTTCGAAGTCGGCAACGGCAAGCTTCCCTGCGCTGCTCAAAGCTCTAACAAAGAAGAAGTTTGACTTGAAGTCCCGATTCAAATCATTAACAGCAAAGAAGTAAGACCGACTTGGGTTGCGTCTCAGTCCGACGTGTCCGTGCCTTTTGCCCTTAGATCTGGCCTCTGGGGAACGGAGCACGCTGAAGAAGCAGAAAAAGACCTCCGCCGTTGAAATTCTCTCGAGACGCTCCATGACCAGCTCGAAACCTCGGACGAAGCCCCAACCATTTGGTGTCAGATGTGAAGGGGCCACGTGCAGAAACTTGAGCACACTCTTCTGGAACTCGGTCAGTGGGATCCGGACTCCCATCGTCTCCAGTACAACTCCTTAAAGAAAGAATCCGGCCGCGTCATGCTCCATGCACACCGGATACTTGTCGGCATCCATCAACTCCCATCTCTGCTCAGCAGGACCGGTGATGAACTTCTCATAGAAAGATAGGGGTCGGTCTGGTCTCAACCTTGCCATGGTATTGCAGATCCTCACCGCCACCCAGGGGAATTCATTTTCAACGAGGACCTCGGGCTCCTCCACCACGGCTTCGACTTCCAGCTCAGCCTCAAGTTGTTCGGCCCAAGAAGCGACTTCAGCGTCCTCCATTCCAGGGTTCTCCTCAACAGTGCATTCCGATGTCTGCGAGACTGGCCCCCTGGCCGAAGCACTCGACCCGGCAGGAGAAGGAGCGCAGGTGGAAGACAGTAAAGAAGGGGCCCCCTTAGGGGCCAGCATCGATTCACCCGTGGCCGACTTCCTCAGAATTGGTTTCCCCGGGGCTTGTCTCTCCTCACTCCTAGTTCGAGTCATGATCTGCAAGGGGAGGACTGTGCCATCACTTAATCTAAATGCATTATGTTTTCTATCTTAATTCGCAAACAATAACACGTCTTGGCCTCAGACATCCCCAAGGCAGGACGACTCCTCCCCTTGGAACGAGCAGCGACGGACACGAACGTGGCGGCGCCCGCCGCGACTAAAATCTTAAAATACAAAATAATTACGAAAGAACTAACCTCGGTGCAGGTACTTTCGAATGTCTGACTGAATGTTGACCTCGTAGGTGAGAATCACAGGAAACGATGGCACTGCTTGAAGAGCTGATCTCGCGCGGTTACGAAAAGATTCGCCTTGCAGAGATCAAAGTCAAGAAAAACGCAGAATGACCAGGAAAACCTCCAACTCGCCCTTTTATAGGAAGGAGAGGTGAAGCGTCACAACGGAATAAATGCGCAACTCTTCGCAAACAGTTACTCAAATTTCTTGAGGCATTACATGAGTATTCAAAACTACCTTTTTAGAGGACGACAAGACCTATCAAGGGTTCGCCTCGGAAGAAGAGCAAGCCGGGACCGAGTTCATTCCGCCCTGCTCTCGACTTGAGGGGCTACTGTTCCGGACTGGGCCAAACTTTCACCCGCTGAGGCCTGCCCCATTTCTGCCTCACAGGATATCAACTGCCGAACTGCTCACCTGACCAACGATCAGAACCCTCCGAATCCAACGGTCCAGGTACGGCGTTCCGGCTATAAATAGAGGTTCCGCCCTCCAAACCCAGGTACGACGACAATTTTGCATACACAATTCACAAGGCTAAGATTCCGCGCATATCTAATCTTCCCCGAGTCCGGGCACGAGGAGCTCGGGCACTCAGTCAAGCACCTTGGCACAGCCCGAGATCATATCATTTATCTCATCTTATTCCTCTATTATCTCATCTTTCACATACTGACTTGAGCGTCGGAGTGTCTTTGCAGGTACCCCCAGGACGTCCGAGCTCAGCATCCTAGCTGCACATACCTTATTGGAAGAAATCAAGCATGTAACCCCAGGTTAAGAGTCTTATGTAGCCTCGGGAGCTTCACTCTTGTACTCCGGTACCGAACAAGAAGCATCAGATAAGAAGAGTCAAGTTGAGAAGGGTCATGTTGAGAAGGGTCATATCATGAACCAGTTCAAGATCATCAACGTGAGAAGCATCAACTTGAGAAGTATCATCTTCAACATCTGTCATATGTGAGAAGAG
Organism: Astragalus glycyphyllos; assembly: GCA_963573325.1. Taxonomy (NCBI): domain Eukaryota; kingdom Viridiplantae; phylum Streptophyta; class Magnoliopsida; order Fabales; family Fabaceae; genus Astragalus; species Astragalus glycyphyllos. Next base: position 12,410,002 of record OY754310.1, on the reverse strand, counting down.
TCATTGTGAGAAGGGTCATGACAACTGGAAACAGCTGTCTTCTGCAGAAAAGCATAAACACAGCTGTGTTGTGCAGACAGCAACTTCTAACGGCTATAAACGGTTATATTCTTCACCAACGACTCTAAACCTTAGACCAGTGGTTAATACACATAATTTCATCTATAAATAAACGCTCCTGGTCGCCATTGATCATTATGAGAGTGCATTGAGTTCTTATATTCCCACCTTCTCAAGTGTCAAAGTTTTCTCTCATCCATACTTAGCTGAAACAAACCAGAAGGGATTCACTTGATCTCTGAGTATGTATTAAGTCTTGAGTTGTTGTACTTATTGAACACTCCATTTGTATCAACCAAGCTCTAGAAATCCCACAAACCCAATTACTTAAACAGATATCCTATAGGGAACCTTCTCAAGTGGCATGTGTTGCTGTAGGACTTAAGAAGTGAGTGCTTCTGTGTTAGAAGCAGTCTAATAGATCAGAAGGAGTTCTATTAGAGGTTGTCACAGTAGGTAGAGCTGTGTGAAGAAAACTACCAAGAGTTCTTTTTAACCTAGGGAGGCGTAAAAGTTGTAAACTATTGTGGAGAATAATTGAAACACTCACTGGAAGTGAGGAGTGGATGTAGCTCAGGAATTTGGGTGAACCACTATAAATCACTGTGTTATTTATTGCTTTCTAAATCATTTGTTTGCACTTTGTGAGAAAACTCTCCATAAGGAGAAGGTTTATGAAAACTGAGAAGTGTTAGTCATGATTCTTTTCTGCCTATAACTGTTATTGAGATAACTAAGTTTTCAACCCTTCTCACTCCTCTCCCTACTTATAACTTATAATTGAAACTCTTGAAAAGATGTTCTAGACAAATTATATCATCATCACTATCTTTGCACCACTTCAAACAATCAAACAGAATTACTGTGAGAAGCATTGAGGGAAAAACTTTCTTACCCTTCTCAACTCTTCCATATAGTTGAGAAGACAAATCAATCACCCTTCACTGTTCACAATCTAAGTTAAGAAGAATTGTTTTGACTCACCCTTCTTAACACATATCACTTACTATCTTAAATCTACATCATACTTGTGAAGAAAGTTCTTTTCTTGCAGGTGAAATTAAAAAGGGTCACAATTCCAACCCCCCTTCCTTGTGACATTATTGACTTCAATTGGTATCAGAGCTCAGCCTCTAGGGTTGAGCACACTTAACAGTGTGAGAGGAAAAGATCTTGGAGGAAGTCATTGCTAAACCAAATTCTGTTGCCTTCCTACCACAAGGTGCTTCTTCAAACAGGCCACCTGGGTTCAATGGTGAACACTACTACTATTGGAAAAGTCAAATGAAACTGTTCCTTGAATCCCAAGATACTGACATTTGGGATATAGTTGAGAATGGACCATTTATTCCAACAATACCTGGTCCAGTTCCAAACAGTCGTATTCCCAAGCCCAAAGTTGATTGGACAGTGGATGAGAAGCATCGCGTGCTGCAGAATGCTAAAGCAAAGTACTTCCTTACTTGTGCTTTGGGAAGAGCAGAATATGACAAGATTGTGGAAAAAAAATTGCAAAAGAAATATGGGATACCTTACAAACTGCTCATGAAGGAACTGAGCAAATCAAAGAAGCAAAGAAAGGCATGTTAATCCATGAATTTGAAATGTTCAAAATGACCGAAGAAGAAACTATTGATGAAATGTTTAGCAGATTCACTGCTATCATCAATGGTTTGAGTGCTCTGGGAAAAACCTATCCAAATGCTGAGAAGGTTAGCAAACTATTGAAATGTCTCCCAAAAGCCTGGAAACCAAAGAAAACTGCCATAGAAGAAGCAAAGACATTGTCAGAATTGGACATTGATCATTTGCTGGGATCATTGAAAATTCATGAACAAGAACTCATGGAAGAACTACATCCAAAAAGAAAGGCAATAGCTCTCGAAGCTTCTCAGAAAGAAGACAACAACTCTTCTCACAAAGGAAAAGCAGTTGCACTCAAATCTTCTCAAGAAATGGATGATGAAGAGCAAGAAAGTGATGAGGATATAGAAGGAGAAGAATTAGCATTGATATCTAAGAGAATCAACAGATGGCTCAACAACAAAAGAAGAGGAAAACCTCATTTCAGAAGAGACACATTTAAAGGAGAAGGAAACAAATCAAAATTCACTTGTTTTGAATGCAAGAAGCTTGGTCACATGAAACAAGACTGTCCTCTTCTAAATAAGAAGAGTCCAAGAAGGTTCACACCTCAAAATAAAGCTTTAATGGCCACATGGGATGATTCAGAAGAATCAGCAAATCTATGTTTCAAATAACACATGATCACTTGTGATTTGGAAATCGTCAGCTATGACTTTTCTTTGAATCTTGTTACGATCATCGTTTCGAAAAACTAATGGATGTCATTTCTGGATTTATCTCCTCAAGCCTTTTAGGGACCAAATTGAAACCAAAAAATAAAATAAAAGAATCCACTAAAATTTTTAACAATTAAGAGAACAAACTAAGAACAAAAAAATAAGATAGGTGTCTCAACTGAAATTTTTAAAAATTAAATACCAAATTAAAACTAAATGTAATATTAAGGAGAAAAAAATATTTTAACTATTTTTTCGCAAACTAAATAATTATTTAATTTCATGTTAAATTATTTAATTTTGTTTTATACTTATACAAACCTTTTCCGAGTGTCATTATATTGTATATATACAACCTAGAAGTTATATGACTAAACGTAATGAACATAAAACATATCTATATGACAATTAGAAATTATGAGAACTTTTAACAATTTCTTACCCTCTCTAAAATAAAATGGAGAATCTAGTTTGACTTAACGCAAAAGCTTGACATATAATAGCTTCAAGCTAAACTCGATTATGGACTAGAATGGATTTGTGTTTTAAACAATTAAATTTTGCAGTCAAACATGGTTTGACTTTTGTAAACATACGTATAGGTGATGTAAAAGTGGTTCCAAAGAGCACCTTTGAGCAAGAGAATGTAATAAAAGCCCAATATTCTCTTGCTCAAAGGTGCTCTACAAATTCATCAAAACTTATTACAGAATATTGGGCTTTTATTATATTCTCTTGTGTTTCTGTTTATTCCTCTCATCATCACCACCATCTCCCATGGTTTGTTTCTTGGGCAAGAATATTGTTTCAAGACTCTTAAGACACATTTTTCTTTCTTGTTCACTCTCTCTAATTGAAATTTTTCAAATAATATGCACGCTATTAATTAATAGTTTAATACCGCGTTTTCTATATAGTTTGTAAAAGAGTGAAATGAAAAACTTATAAAAAACCAATTGATTAAGAAATGCATTATAGTTACAATTAACAACAGTGGGTGAGAAAAAAGATCAACGACATCAATGTAATTTTATTCCATATTACATATCGAATACAATCAACATTATTTTCAATCAAAAAAAAATACAATCAAGATTAATTCAACTTATTGGTTTTCGTTTGGCTATGCTTGCACTATTTTAGCTGTCGGTGCCGGTGCCCGTGCCGGTGCCCGTGCCGCTATCGGTGCCGGTTCCGATGCCAGTGTCAGTGCCAATTCCGATGCCGGTACCAGTGATGGTGCCGGTGTCGGTGATGGTGTCAGTGCGGGTGTCGGTGCATCTTTAAAGTCGGAAGGATTTGGAGGTGGAGCCATTGAAGAAGACATTGAATATTGCCAACGTTGGTTATGAAAAATCGAAAGAGTGAGAAACAACTTAGCAACGTAGAGAAGGAAAGTGGAAAACAATGAACGCAAAGAACTCAGAGTGATGCGGAAGAGAGAACTCCAAGAATCTTCTTATTTTGGTGGAATTCAAAAATCTTCTTCTTCTAACAAATAAATGAGACAGAATGACATCGCCATGACAACACATAAAAAATAGACACGTAAGGAGAAGTGCTCATTTTAATATTAATAAGAAAAGCTACACGCTTGTGTTTCGCAAGCTCACACCTCACAATGAAGACTCTCCACATCTAATTTGTTAAAAAGGGAAGGGAATAAAACTTTAATGACTCTAAAGGAGGGATGTCCAAGGCGACAGTGACGAAGAAGGACCTTCTCATTGTTGGAAACTTTGAATCTTCCTTTTTTAGGGGGGGGGGGGGGGGGGGGGGGGGGGGGGGTGAACAAATCATGGAATAATTTAAGTATCAATTAGTTCTTTGAGTGGACTGTCGTCCTCTAATTCATTTTTATTTTGTATCTTTCGAGATTGTCGAGCCAATTATGGGCGATGATCTTCGGGTTATATTTGGATTGTAAGGTAAGGTTGTACGGATTTCCATTAATCCCTTGAACACCTAACTAAATATGCAGTGGCCTCGTAAAGATGGATTGGATTACTATTTATTGAACTTATGAGTTTGTAGTACGTGTTCATTGTGTATCTTGAATGTCGTACATGGTATGCTTTTTGGTTCACATGCGTGTGTGAATATGGTAAATTGTATCTTCCGCCTATTGCATGTTTTTCTTTTTTTATTATATTGGTACAAATCGATTAAAGTGAAATAGTGAATTGGTTGAGTGTTTTGGTCTTGTACTGAAATTGGGGCTTGAGTTGTAAGTTGATACCTGGTAAATATTTAAATTGAAGATTAATTTTATTATAAAATATGAAATCATGTTATTTCCTTTAGAAAGGATTCAAAGAGAAAATACGCATTGTAAAATTTCATGTTTAAAATTGCTACATGCTATATTATAATAGAAAACAATATGATTAGAGTTAGTAATTAAATTTATATGAATATTTTGATGTTTTAATATTTGAATAAGAAATGAATACTATTGGTGGATTTAAGAGTACAAAGAATGGATTTGAATAACTAAAGGTGTGAGTACAACGTGCATGTCCTTGTTACTGTTGAGGCAAAATCCCAGTTGAGTTTTGATGATTAACAAACTTCAAATGTGAGAAGCTTAAGTTATCTGATTTCATATGCTACTAATGTCTCTTCTTGAGTGAAATATAAGAACATGATTTGTTAAGCTTGTTCTCAAGAAGATATCTGCTTATGAGAAGCATTTATATTGAGAAGACTTGAAGCAATGACAAAAAGTGTTTAACAAAGATAAACAAAGAAGAAGACCTCTCTTAACAAGATCAAAGATCAAGACCAGATGGGTAAACTTGAGAAAGATCATCATGAGAAGAGTCATCATGAATTATGTCAACATGAGAAGAATCATGAGAAGAGTCAACCTCAGAAGAGTCATGATGAGAAAGGTCATCATGAGAAGAGTTCTCAAAAGAGTCATGATGAGAAAGGTCATAATGAGAAGAGTCATCAGAGGAGTCAAGATCAGAAGAGTCATGATGAGAACAGTCAAGTTGAGAAGAATCATGTGAGAAGCATCAACTTTAGAAGCATCATCGTCAGAAGACTCAAAGAAGAGAAGAGCCAAAGTTGAGAAAAGTGGTGACAGTTGTAAACTGCTGTCTTCTGCAGAAGTGCAGAAACACACCTGTCTTTGAGCCAAAAGAATTCCAATGACTATAAACGGCTATAAACTTTTGGCAACAGCTATTTCTCATGGACCGGAGGTTATTACACACATGTTCAGCTATAAATAAACGTATTGGATCATCGATGAACTTCATGAGAGTACATTGAGCTCAAAAATTTCAATTTTCTCAAGTGTCAAGTTTTCTCTCATCCATACTCAGCCACTTCTTAATCATAGGGATTTATTTAATCTCTAAGTATGTATTGTTGCTTGTGTTGTAGTTTCTGTTGAAACACCCTTTGTTTATTCCTCTCATCATCAGCATCTCCCATGGTTTGTTTAATATTGATTAAGAAGTTTTCTTTCTTGTTCACTCTCTCTCATCCATACTCAGCCACTTCATAACCATAGGGATTCATTTTATATCTAAGTATGCATTTTTGCTTGTGTTGTATATTCTATTGAAACACCATTTGTTCTCTCATGATTAGCATCTCCCATGGTTTGTTTAATATTTGTGCCTGCACTATTTCCGCGGCCGGTGCTGGTGCCGGTTTCGGTGCTGGTGCCGGTTCCATTGCCAATTTTGGTGCCACCAGGGACTCTGGGGTACATCATTCGAAACACATGCCACTATGTCGGAATCAATAATATGATGCCAATTATAGGGATGATAGCATGTAAGAAAGGTGACAGTTCCGAATTGGCATTAGCATCTTCAAAGTCGGAAGGATGTGGAGGTGGCGCCATTGAAGAAGACACTAGATATTGCCAATGTTGGTTATCAAAAATCGAAAGACTGAGAAACAACCTAGCAACGCAGAGAACAAAAGGGGAAAACAATGAACACAAAGAACACAGAGTGATGCGAAAGAGAGAACTTCAACAATCTTCCTTTTTTGGTGGAATTCAAGAATCTTCTTGTAATACCATGTCAAGCCAATAAATCAAGAAGAGAGGTTGAGTGAAAACTTATTTTCTATATTGAATGAACAAAAGTGTTTACATAAATGAGGTATTTGCACCTTATAGAAATACTATATAAACACTTTAAAAATTCAAGTATTTTTAGTTTTTAGAAATAAAGGCTCATAAAGGGCTTTTATAAAAAAAAGATTAAAAGAATTATTTTCACCATTAAAACGCTGCAAATATTAGTCTTAATTGTCAGTCAAAAAAAAGTTTTAACCTAAGTAGGTAGCTCAATTGGTGAGTTAAGGGGCGGCAAAAAAATCTAAGTATGGTCTAGTTTGAATCCGATAAACTAACATTTGTCCCTCCTCTATAACTAATTAACTACTAATATTTGCCAAGCAACCAGTTTGGTTCATTAAGACCCGAGTAATCTCATAACCGGTTGGAACCGGGCAAGAACTGGCCAAACCAGCACAGAACCATGAGAACCAGTCAAGAAACAATCACTTTTAAATAAAATGAAGAAAGCAGTTTTAAATTAAAAAAAGGACTTGCTAAGTAAATAAAAGGTCCTTGTCAAAAAAAAAAGTAAATAAAAGGTCAATGTCAAGTTATAAATTTACATATTGTTGTCGTCAAACTCTTAGGTCCTAGCCGTGGGATCGGCTAAGCGTTTGGAAAGTCTTTGATTCCTCTGTCCTTCAAGCAATTCCACCGAGGAGGGAACTCTGCTCCTCAACTGTGGATATCCCGACTCCTCTAGAAAGGGTCAGGTTGAGTGAATGGGACGCGAGGGTTGGATTATTTTACTGGCCTAATGCATATAAAGTGTTGTAAAAGAAGAAGATTGAAATAAAGGTAGAATTATTTGATTGATGTGTGTGTTTGTACAATTACTCTATTCTATATATATACATAGGCCCTCGTCGGCCACTACTCAAGCCAACACTTGCCTACCATTGGATCAATCAAAGATCGACGCCTATCATTGTTCTTAAGCCCTAAGGAGGCAGAGTAACTACCCACGATCCCACTAGCCCGGTTAGTGGGGTAAACCCCTCTCGCTCTCCTTTTTACGGCCTCGCTCCTTCACTTGATCTTCAACTGCTCCCACGTTTTGTCTTCGTGCTTCCTCTTCCTTGCCTTCCAAGAAAGCCTGCCTTACCTCGGCCATTTGGGTCCTCGGCTAACCATTGTCCTCGGTCAGTAAGTTAAGCACCCGAGTCATCCTGGCCGTGGCTATCTATAGGCTGAGGCTTTACTCTCCCTTGGCCTGGCTCGTTTCTCCCTCGGGCTTACCCCTTCCTCGGGGAGTTTGTCTTGTAGTATGCCCTGAGGGCCTCTATTGAGTTCATTTTTATCAGCAATTATCTCCTGCGATTTAGTCTAGTGGCCTGCCTCAACACTCTAATCGTTTTCCTCGTTTCCCTCAGCAATTAACTCCTCGTTTTATCAGCAATTGTTAGTCTAGTTATCAGCAATTATTTTTGGGTGTTAACACATATACATAATTTTTTATTATTTACCATTTTGATTAATCTTTAGTCATATGAAATATATACATATATATAATAAATATTATTTATCTTAGTTGATAATTTAATTATATCTGAAATTTATCACATAATATGCCATATAATCAGTGTCTTCACCAGTTTAATGACTGGTCCGGTTCAAACACGACTGAACCTTGAACCAATGCTCACAGCAGTTCAATGATCGGTTCGGTTTTCAAACATTGATAAAAATACTAGTCTCTTAAGGAACTGAAATTTCCCTAAAATTATTGTAAATGGACAAATTTGACAAATATTTAAGGACTACATCGATAGTTTTTATTATTGTGAGATGATGTATCTTGTACCAAATATGATTTTTCTTTGAATCTTGTTACGATCATTGTTCCAAAAAAAAATGGATGTCATTTTTGGATTTATCTTCTCCATCCTTTTAGGAAATACTACTCATCAGTACATTACGGTGAAGTTGATGTCCCTATTACTGTGTCTGTGAGGCTTTATCTGATCATTCTTTTTGTATCATTCTTACTCTACTTTTACGTGTAATCTTTTATTATATATTTAACACTATATTTTATACTCTACATAATTTTGCAGTCATATTTCGTTAGCCATGTCAACCAATTACCGAATAATTTAAATATCAACTAGTTCGTAGAGTAGACTGTCGCCCTCAAATTCGTTTTTATTTTGTATCTTTCAAGATAGTCAAGCCAGATACGGGGATGATCTTTGGGTATATTTGGATAGTGGGGTAAGGTTGTACGAATTTCCATTAATCCCTTGAACACCTAACTAAATATGCAGTTGTGTCATAAATATGCAATGGGTTGCTTTTAATTGAACTTATGAGTTTGTAGTGTTCATTGTGTATATTGATGTCGTACATGGTATGCTTTTTGGTTCCCATGCGTGTTTGAGTATGGTAAATTGTATCTTCCGCTTATTGTATGTTTTCTTTTATTATCATATTGGTAGAAATTGATTAAAGTGAAACAATGAATTGTTTGAGTTGTAAGTTGGTACGTGGTCAATGTTTAAATTTAAGATTAATTTTATTATTTTATTATATATAAAATATGAAATCATGTATAATTTCCTTTAGGAAGGATTTAAAGAGTAAAAAAGCCGTAAAATTTCATGTTTAAAAATGCTACATGCTATGTTAAAATAGAAATCAATATGATTAGAGTTAGTAATTAAATTTATATGACTATTTTGATGTTTTAATATTTGAATAAGAAATGAATACTATTAATTGGTGGACTTAAGAGTATAAAGAATTATATGGATTTGAATAACTAATGATGTGAGTAAAACGTGTGTGTCCTTGTTGCTATCTTCCTTATACTATGTGATATATGATTATGACTTGATATCATTGTGATGAACTAGCTAGCCTGTAACAGGTGAAAATTGTGTTCCGGTGATGCTTTGTCTACAATGTATTTGTATATTCGATATGTGGTTGTGTGTGTTTTGATCTAGTATCCTTGAGTTCAAGTCACGTTGCAGGAGAGAGGCGAGAATAGTAATCAAGTCGTGCTATGGCAAATCTAGTATCTTTGAATCTAAGTAACGAAGCTTGTGAGAAGAGATTCTGGGACTCAAGTGATGCCAAAGTTGACCCAGTGTTGTTGAGTCTCAATTAGCTAGCTTGTGAGAGACGACCAGTGTCTCCGAGTCTAAGTTACTTAGCCTGTGAGAGGCGATAATGGTGTTTAAGTGATGCTATCACTCACTTAGTTTCATTGAGTCTGAGCTACCTAGCCTGTGAGAGGTGAAGATGGTGTTGAGGTACTACTATGTCTTGTGACATTTCATTGAGTCCAAGTCATCTAGCCCTATGGTCAGGAAAATATGGTTCTCATTTTTACCCTTGGGTCTGGAGAGAAATCCTTGTGTGTGCTGAATGAGACATGCATATCATACTTTCGTGACTTGTGAGGATTTGTGATTTATAACGACTTATGACTCGCGATTATCTATGTGAAATTTGATGTTTGTAATGTCTTGCTTGATTCACCTAATATAAGAGTTTACCAGTTTCAACTTTTTACCAATAACATGTACTCTAATTCACTATTTCCTTTCATACTGGCCAACTCAGAGTTTATTGAACTTGAAAAGAAGGTGTAACCCATGTGTATATCAAAATACATGTTGTCTCACACGTATGTGATTCAATGACTTTTTTGTTGTGCTTAAATAAATGGGACTGGCGTCTGCCTTAATGTTTATCTTATTATCTTGATATTGCTTGAATGTGATTCTCATCGTACAACCACCTCTTTCAGATAATTGTGATGAGATATGTGTCTAGGCTTAAAGTTTGGTTCAATGGGACGTTCTTGGATATAGGGTGCTAGTCTTCATGACCTCGTGATTATATGGTGTTAGGCTCTGACTAGGCGTGATGTCGGGATATTGAGTTTTATTTCATATGTATATTTACTTAAACTGAAATTTTATATTTCCATGTAGAATGCCAATGATGTAAATGATAAAAGTGGTGCCTTTTTCCCAAGTGTTGATAAAATGAATCAAATACTATGTAAATGATGTAGTGTTTGTTTTTTATTTATTCACATTTTTGAACTTATATTTTCCGCAAGTTTCTTATGTAACTGATTTCGGGAAGGGGTCTCATAGTATCCATAGCCAAAAAGTCCTCGAAGATGTTAACTCCAATCAAACTACTCTTAACAAAGTTCACTTTTGAAGGTACGAGGTGAGCTCGAAAATCTGCTAGATAGTCTTCATGACCCACAAGTTTCCATTGACAAAGATAGAGAGGTTTCCAGTGAAAACACACGCCCGAATCCAAGCTCTCCAGCTAGCAACGAATCCAAGGGGCCCTAACATGTAATCCAGAAAGCTCCAATCGGCTAATTAATCATAGGCCTTTCCAAAATCTACCTTAAAAATGAGACATTATTTTTGTCTCTTGTTGGCATAGTCAACAACCTCATACACTACAAGGGCACTATCAATCATATTTCCGCCTTTAATGAAGGCACATTGAACAAGAGAGATAAGGCAGTCCATTACAGTACTGTGGCAAGCCGACAGAACCTTATCCAAGATCTTATACAAATATCCAAGTAAGGAAAACTGATGATGCTCCCCCAAGGAAAAAGGACATTGGGTTTTTGGTATAAGAATCACAAATTAAAAAGAGAAAGATCTAGGTAACTTAGCATTAGAATATAATGTTGAGACAAAATCATTTGGATAGGTTTTGTGTAAACAAACCTTTTTGACAAGGGTTTAAGTTCTCTGATTCATTAATGTTCTAATAGATCTTCTTGAATGATCTATGTACAGGAACTATTCAATAAAAAATAAAGACAACAAAAGTGGATCACAAGTTAAGAAGCTTCAAGAAAGCACCACATGAGAAGGCTTAAATGTAGTCTTAGAAGAAGAAAATGAAGGCTTTGAAGTGCTAACAAGATAGAAAAATGAAGATAGCTAAAGTGGATCACAAGTTAAGAAGACTCTCCTCAAAGTAGCCTCATTTCATAAGAAGGCATGTTAGTGCCTTAGAAGACAAGGTTGATGGTCAAGAGCTAATAAAAAAACAAATAAACATAGCTATGTTGCTTCTCAAGAAGAGAAGATGATTCTTCAAGAAGTCTTGTAAGAAGAAGTTGCAAGAATAAGAAGTTTCTCAAGATAATAAGACTCAATACATATAGCCTCGTATGATAAGAAATGTAAATTCAAGACGCGTCAATATGTATCAATGCTCAGAAGGTCTGCGAAAAGAAGCTATTGTTACCAAGTGGCTTCAGTCTCAAGAGGGGGGGTGAATTGAGATTGTTGAAAACAGTTCCCCTTTTTAACGACTTAGTTTGATTTTCGCGCAGGTTTATGAAATAAAAGAATTAGAACGCAAAACAATAAAGAACACGCGAGATTTATACTGGTTCAGTCACCTCCCAGTGACCTACGTCCAGTCCTCACAACCCTTTGTGAGATTTTCCACTATCAAATCAAAGCTTTCAATCGGGTGCTTTAAAACCCTTACAGACACAGGCACTCTTCACCAAGGATACCCCACCTTGTGCAAGAGCCCTAAAAACAATTACAACAAGAGATACCCCACCCTTGTTACAATCAGAAACCCTAGAGAGATACCCCACTCTCTAGTAAAAACCCAATACAGTATTACAAGAAATTACAATAACAATGAAATAACAAATACCTCTGAAAAGGTGAATAGAACAACTTGAAGATCCCCAACCTAACCCTTGAGAGAAATCAGCTCAAAGTGATGAAGAACGTGAAAGGAGAAGTGTGACAGTGGGAAGTTTCGCATTCTGCGTTTTAGAATTTTAGGTTGTTATTTGATCGTAAAACCTAGGTCCTATTTATAGAGTTTGTAAAAATATGACCGTTGAAGCAATTTGCTTTATAAGTGAGTAATCGATTATCTTCTTTAAAAACATAGTAAAGAAATCGATTGTGTGCTTTAAAGGAATAGCTCCATAAGTGAATAATCGATTATGTGCTTAAAAGAAAGAAAGATAGGAATCGATTATGTGCTTAAATGAAAGAAAGATGGGAATCGATTAGGTGCTTGAATGAAGGAAGTATGAGAATCGATTATGTGCTTGTGCTTCACAAGTGGATAATCGATTGTTGGCTTTAAAGAATAAGTGAGGAAGTCGATTGTTTGCTTTATGAAGCAAGTAAATATAATCGATTGTTGGCTTTAAAATAGGAAGCCATGAATCGATTGATTTCTTCCAAAAAACAAGTTCTTTTGAAGGCATAAGTGGATAATCGATTCTTTTGTTTAAAATGGGAGCCATGAATCGATTTTCAACTCTAAAATACATAAGTATAATCGATTGTTTGCTTCATATACACAAAGTCATCAATCGATTGATTTCTTTCCAAAACAAGTTCTTTCCTAAAACCATCAAGTTTAGCAATCGATTCTTTGCTTTAAACCAATAGGCCATGAATCGATTTCTAGCTTAAAAAACAAGACTAAAATCGATTCTTTGCTTTAAAATACCAAATCAAGAATCGATTCTTTACTTCAAAAACAATTTCTTTTACCCACTAAGTGATGAATCTATTTTCTTTAAAAAACAAGTTATTATTTGTGCCTAACCTATTTATCAATTGAAACCATATGTTATGTTCATTTGTGTGAGTGATATTGTGTTTTGTGATTTGAGCCGATCTTCAAAAGCGGTTTCCTAAGACACGACCCGACTTCCTAGGGACTACTACCCTTGACATGGACTTACTTCTTGAGTTGGTTGTGCCTTGGAATTCCACTTGTCACTTTGTCTTAGATTACTTCATCATCAAAACTTAACCTGCAACACAAGATATCCACAGCTATGCAGTACTAGAAGATTCTGCATCAAGAGTTTCTCAATGGTTCAAAATATACTTCAGAGGACTCCTCAGAAGACTCTTCAAAAGATACTTCAAAAGACATATCAAAAGATACATCAGAAGCTTCTCAAAACGGAAAAGCAAATTTTTCATATCCTCCAATGTTCAAAATCATTTATGAAGGCTAGCATTAGCCTTGAAAGGTATGTCATCAAGTATAAGAAGATTTCAGAATGAAAAAATTGAGTTCAAAAGGTCTAAGCTGAATCTGCTTAGAAGGCATTGAGTTTCTACTGCAAGTGTAGAAACTCTGCACATGTGCACAAAAGTGTGTCAGTTTTTTCAGAAAAGTTGCCAACAGCTATAAACGACTATATTGACCTTCAAGGCTATTCCCAACGACTCTTTTTGGGCTTAATCTCCTATAAATAGATGATGGACGACCTCATTCAAGGTGTGAGAGTTGATTATGAGCTTGCTATAATATTTCATATCATATGGCTCCTTATGAAGCTTCTCAAGATTCTCAACAAGCTTCTGAAGCTCCTTTCTTCTCTGAACCATACCCAGTGAGCTTCAAAAATTTTAGGGAAACTTTTCTGAGTATGTTAATAGCTTTAGTGATTATGTTACGTTAGAAGTCATTTTTCAACCCAAGCTATTGTATTCCCAAACAAAACACAAACACTACCTTATCATTGTACCTTTTTAACATTACGTAGGATTGTTGGATTGTTAAAGAAGAAGGCCTACGTAGGTTCTTAGGGGTTTATACCTTCATAACATAGCATAGGTTTTCTTGTTTGTTAGTGAAGATGCCTAAGATGTTTTTTAGGGGTATTACGGTTACTAGAGCTGTGGAAGAAAACTAGCGATACAGTAGATAGAGCTTTAATAAAACGATCATGTTCTTTAAGCTTAGGTTGACTTGTCAAGTGTAAACTATTAGAGAATAGTGAAATACTCAATGTATGTGAGGAGTGGATGTAGCCCTTGTTGATCGGGGTAAACCACTATACTTCTTGTCTGTCCTTTACTGTTTTCTTATAGCTTATATCTTCTGGCCCTTTGATCCTAAAGGAAAACCTCTTCTACACTATTGTAAGAAGACTGATTTGAAAGGCTTTTATAATTACAAGTTGAATCTTCTTGAACGATTTCGTCATAAACACTACAACATATTATATCTTCTTAACCAAGTTTTTACCTTACTAAAACAACATCACTAGTGTAAGAAGCAAGAAACTCACTTTCACATTATTCATTAAAGCGTCTTCTTACACTGTCCACCTTCTAACACGATACAATAGTCAAAGTTATTAATGTATCTGCATCTTCTTAAAACTACTGACTTGCATCTTTCAATTAATGTCAATATCTCTTTAGAGGACTATCCTCTTAGAAGCAAGTCAATAGCTTCAAAAGCCTTTAAATTTCTATCCTCTTAGAAGCCTATAATTTAGATCTTTCTTAGTGAATTAGTTGGCCACGAATTGAATTTTAAAAATTGGTTGGGAACAATCAGCAACCACGCTATCTACCTCTTCATGAGAGAAGGGCAAGAGACTGCACAAGACTACACAAGAGAAAGAATATTATAGAGTGCTAATTCTAATTTATATTCAAATAAACTCACAAAGTTCAATAATAAGGTTCAACTTTGATCAATTATAGGGAATGTGCAATAAAGGAAGATATATTAGTGTTGGGCCCACAACCACTAACACAATGAGTAGTTCTCCCATGGTACCAATAAGAAATCTTTGAACATAATGTGATTTTTGTTTGGATACGTTCAAGAAAAAAGTGATTTGTATCAATCCTTATTGTTTAAAGAGAACGAGTCAAAATTGCTTTTGGTTGTGAAATTTCTGAAATGGGTATGAGTTTCATATAGGTATATTTAATTGTATAAATTTATATATTGATATGTTTGATTTTTTATTTTATGATAATTTGTTAAATAAGGGAAATATATGTTAATATTGAAATTTATTTATTTTAGTTTTAGATAAGTCTCGTAACTTCAAAGTTTCAATTGAGGCTCTTATTTTTATAACTTTTATAAAATTAGTGACCTAATTGAAACCAAAAAGTAAAATAAAAGCCTCCACTAAAATTTTTAATAATTAAGAGAACAAACTATAAATAAACAATAAGATAGGTGTCTCAAATGAAATTTTAAAATGTTAAATACCAAATTAAAACTAAATGTAATATTAGGGAGAAAAAATTATTTTAACTATTTTTTCGTAAACAAACTAATTATTTAATTTCATGTTAAATTGTTTAATTTAGTTTAATTATACATACACAAACTTTTCGGAGTGTCATAATATTGTATATATACAAACAAGAAGCTATATGACTAAACATAATGAACATAAAGCATATTTATATGACAGTTAGAAATTGTGACAACTTTTAACAATCTCTTACCCTATCTAAAATAAATTTGAGAATCGAGTTTAACTCAACGCAAAAGCTAAGCATATAGTAGCTTCAAGCTAAACACGATTATGGACTAGAATCGATTTGTGTTTTAAACAATTAAATTTTGCAGTCAAACATGGTTTGACTTTTGTAAGGGTACGTATAGGTGATGTAAAAGTGGTTCCAAACAGCACCTTTGAGCAAGATAATATAATAAAAGCCCAATATTCTGTAATAAGTTTTGATGAATTTGTAGTGTACCAATTAAATTGTGTTTCTGTTTATTCCTTGGTTTGTTTCTTGAGCAAGAATATTGTTTCAAGACTCTTAAGACACATTTTCTTTCTTGTTCACTATCTCGAATTGAAATTTTTCAAATAATTTAATACTACGTTTTCTATATAGTTAATAAAAGAGTGAAATGAAAAAGTTATGAAAACACAATTGATTAACAAATGCATAATAGTTAAAATTAAAAACATTCGGCAAGAAAACAGATCAACCACATCAATGTAATTTTATTCCATATTGCATATCAAATACAATCAACATTATTTTTATTCAAAAAAAATTACAATCAAGGTCGTCATTCCGCTGCACTTCCACTATTTCTAGCGCTGGTGCCTGCATTGGTGCTAGTGCCGGTGGCGGTGCTACTGCCGGTGCCAGTGCTGGATCCGATTCCGGAGGCGGTGCCGGTGGTGGTGTTAGTGCCGGTGCCAGTGCTGGATCCGATTCCGGAGGCGGTGCTCGTGCCGATGGCGGTGCTAGTTCCGATGGCCGTGCTAGTTCCTGGTGTCTGTGCTGGTGCTGGTTCCAGTGGCGGTGCTGGAGCCGGTTCCGGTGCCAGTTCTGTTGGTGGTACCGGTGCCGGTTCTGGTGGTGGTACCGGTGTCACCCTATTTGTAGTAGCGGGAGCGGGGTGATTCACCCGAATCACCCACCAAGCATACGAAATCATACCTACGATAGCAATGCCACCAAAGAGATATTGGAACAAAGGTGGCACCTCCGAGTTGGTATTATCATCTCCAAAGTCGGAAGGATGTGGAGGTTGCGCCATTGAAGAAGACGCTGAAGATTACCAACACTGGTTGTGAGAAATCGAAAGAGTGAGAAACAACTTAGCAACGCAGAGAACGAAAGAGAGAATTTCAATAATCTTCTCGTATATGGTGGAATTCTAGAGTCTTCTTCTAATACCATGTTAAACCAACAAATCAAGAAGAGAGTGAAAACGCATTTTCTATATTGAATGAAGAAAAGTGTTTACATTAATGAGGCATTGCACCTTATATACAAACTGGTTATATAACAATCCTAACAAACTAACAATATTAGTTATAACTTATATCTAAACTAACTACCGGTAAAGCTAACCTATTATCCCATCTATACAACAATTTTAACAAACTAAATAAATTAGTTATAGCTAAACTAACCATAGGTTAAGCTAACCTATAATCAGGGGTAACAATAGAGTAAAATTAACTAGAGCGAGTTCTTCCAAGTAACAACTTTTATTGAGATACAATACTAAGCTGAGTGCAATTTACCTAATAAATAGGGTTTTCTCCTTTAACAAAACAAAAAGGTCTTTAACAAAACAAAAATGAAAAGAATTAATTTCACCATTAAAAAACTTTAAATAGTAGTCTTAATTGTATGTCAAAAAGAGTCTTAACCTCAAGTTGATAGCTCAGTTGTTGAGTAAAGAGACACCAAAAGGGTATAAGAATGGTTTAGAGTTCGAATCTTGTAAAATAACATTTCTCTCTCCTCTCTAACTAATTAACTACTAACAATTGCTTATTAATATAATAGTCTCTTAAGGAAACTGAAATGTCCCTAAAATTATCGTATGGACAAATTTGACCGAAATTTGAGGCCTATATCGATAATTTTAATTATTGTGAGTTTATGTATTTGGTAATTACTTATAATATTTTTTCTTAAAAACATATTAGACCATTTTTGTCCCCATTTTCCACATCGACTTCACATGCCATTTATTCCATTTAACGAGTAAATATGCTAAATCATCGTTGATTTGTTTGGTATAAATTCAAGTATCCTCTGCGCGCAACTAACTCAGGACCTTGATTAAAATGGAAGATGAGACGACCCTCGTCCTCATCATAGTAACCCTTGACACTTAATATCTTAATCTCAAAAACGGATAAATTTAAAACTTAACATATGTAACTAAACACATCTCACATATATATGAAAACATAGTGTTAAGAGTTTTACAAAACGTGTGGCAATACTAAAGCCACTCACATATATATCAGAGTATTACAAAACAACGGAAAGTAAGAACATAAAATAAGGTCAGCCAAATGACTTAAACGAGACTCAAAATACTGACACACTTGCTAAACAAAACTCAGGTTCTCTCAATGAGACACCTGTTCGCTCCATCATATCGCACCGGCATCCTCGGTGCCTTGAACGTCCATCGTGGAAGGAAGAGTATCTCCTTCTGCTACAATTGGCTCCTCGACTGGATCTAAGCGATACAAACAAATATACAAAAGAAAACACATAGGGCTAAGATACGTGTATAAGTCAGAAAAATGGGAAGATAAGGTAAAACTTAATTTAAACATGTTACAGGCACATTATATCATATTATTCCTTATCTTCTGTTCTTTATTAATATCTTATGCCTCTGACTCTATCTATGAATATGTGTCATACTATATGCTGACTCTAACCATATCCTGATGCCACAACGTCCCACATCCGCCAAGGACGCCATTCGACTGTCACCATGGAGTCCGGATGTTATAAGTCTTTCCCTATCGGAAAACAGATCAGAGTAATCTAAACTTATCATTACTCCACCTGGCCGGCATAAATATCAATATGTCCTACTAAGGACCCCGACCCGGTACTTGACCTCGTGTGTCCCATACCACACGGCTGTGGACTTATAACACATATGCAATCTATATGATTCTGTTTGATTACTCCTTAACTCATATGCCTTACTATTTTTCCTGATCAGTACCTCGTACTATCACTCGCACTACGGTTAAGTATTCATTCCACTTTAGATCTCTTTATGACTCTTAGTTCACTATGCACACCTAGATTCATTATAAAATCTTATCTTCATTAAATAAAGTCATGCTTCTCAAACTTAACTATATCAATAAGATATTTCAGCAATTTCAAATAATCACGAATAGCACATAAGCAGTTCATAACAATCAAAGCAATCAATCACAATATCTCAAGCAATAAGTCAATCACTAAATCAATCAAATAAAAATATAGAAGTTTCCTATACGTTAACCGGTCATCGACGGCCTAAACTTCATTCAACCTTAACTCCGAAGAGTAGTCAAATGATCTTTAGGTATCGCTTACTATTTAACTCTAGTAGAGCTTGGGTCACTCTACACATATTTAAACTAAAAATTTACGCTAACCGTCCCGACGAATACAGTATCTTGCCCCCACCTGAATTATAGCGCGAACGAACACTTGTTCCGGCAACACCGACAAGTACTCGAACAAAGCTTCGAAACTACGAACACAAGTTGTTGGTGGTTTGAAGGTTTAGAGGAATATGAGAATGAAGTGTTTTGGTTATGGAATGATGAATGAATCAAGAACTTGGCTTGCTATTTATAGTGAATCCTTGGACCTTGCTTACATCATGCTAAGCATGAGGTGTAAAATTCACTTTTTGGGTGGCATGATCCTATAAGCTTAAGTGATGAGTCATCTTAAGCAAGAACCTAGTGGAAGACTCTCATGAAGCATGTAGAAGGATGAGGTGTATTGTCTTTTGGGTGGCATGTTCTCATGGGTTAAAATGATGATTCATCTTAAGCTAGCATGAGGTGTCCTATTCTAATACATCCAACACAAAGTCTAGAAGAAGCATGAGGTGTTCACTTCCTTTCTGGTGTCAAAATCTCATGGGTTTAAAAATGATGACTCACTTTTATCATAAAGCATGAGGTGTAAAGTTATTTTTATGGTGGCATGAATCTATGGCTTCAAAGGAGTGACTCATCAAAGCAACCATCTACATGGCCTATTCTTGTTAAACCAACACATAATTTGTGGAAGGAGGAGGTGTTGTTATCTTGTACAATTACTTAACAATGAAGGAAACTTGGTCATGAAAGAAGAAGGTAGATTTTATTCTAAGTTTATGGCAAGTTACTATATCATGATCATAATACATATAAGTTGAATCTTATATCATTATATAATAATCTTAAACAAGCATACACGTTAAATATTAATACACAAACAAATATATAATAATAATAATAATAATAATAATAATAATAATAACTATATTTTCAAAAATAGTAATAGTAATAACTATAATTTGTCTTTAAGTCCTAAAGCCCACAATTTAAATAAAATAATTTCTAAAGCATCTCTTAATAACTCTTTATAAAAAGTGGGGTGTTACAGAAGAGGCCCCTACCATTTCATCAAAGTTCTCTTAGGTAATCGTTGTTGAATTTGAACCAATCCACTAATTTAAAAAAAAATCTCCCTACTTTTTTCAAATTCAAAAAATACTCATTATTTTTTAAATAGCTCAGTTGTTTAGAAAAACACACTCTTAACTTTTTCCCATCATTCAAAAGGAAAAAAAAGGTAAATCGAGTTGATTGTTAGTCTTTCGACAAGTGTACCGAATCGTTGCAAGTGATATTAAAACGATAAGACCGAGTTCGAACTAAGAGATTGCGATTAATTACAAAAATATTTAAAATAAGGAGTGATTGATAGTAACCGGAAAAAGAGTATATGAGAATAACATTTGAGAGAAAAAGTGGATAGGAATCGAATCCTCTCCCTATACTATCAGGCACAATACTATCGAATCCTCATTTTTTACAATTATTATATATTGTGATATGTAATATTTTTTAATAAATGAATCACTACAAGAAAAACTTGTTTTAGCCACCAACATTTGCGACGGAGCTTATTCCATCAGTAATTTGCCACGGATTTGCGACGGCATGTGTTCAAAGTAGTGGCGGGAAATTTCCCGCTGGCGTTTGCCACGGGTTTGCGACGGACTTGGAAAAGGCAGCAAATTTGCGACGGGAATCCCGTCGCAAGCCCGTGGCAAACGTTAAAATCCAGATTTAAGTGAAAGGAGTCTACTCGACTCTTTCTTTCACTCTCACTCTCCTAAATCCTCAGACTCTCCCTCTCCTCACCTCACCTCCGCGCCTCCCTCAACATCCACCTCACCTCCGCGCCTCCATCAACCACCTCCGCGCCGGAACCAGCGACTCCTTCTCTGTCATTTTCCTTCTTCTTCTCCCTGTCTCAGCGCAATCAAACATCAAACCAGCGACTCCTTCTCTGTGCTCTTCTTCTTCTCTCAGCTCCTCCTCTATTATTCTTCTTAAAGGTAAGTTTTTTTGCTTCTACTTTACTTCTATTAGATAGAAAACCCCCAATTTTTGGTAGAATCAAAAACCCCCAATTTTTGGTAGAATCTAAAACCCTAAGTTCCTCTTTTCATTGTTACCTTGACTTTGTAATTTTGGGTCTGCAAGAACCGTAGAAAGAGTTGTTGTTGTTGGTGCTGGGGTAAGGTAATACCAAGTTTTGCTGATTATTGAATTTATTTGTTGATAATTTAGTCAGATTGATAGTTTGGATAGTATGTTTGGTTTGGGTTGAATTAGAATTGATGTCATTGTTAGTGTGGAATGTTGTCCTTCAAGTGCTGAGAATTTTTTAAATATCAGACCTTGGTTACAAATGAGAATGACAAGGTTGAGAAACTCTTTTGAATTAATAGCTAGTTTTATGCAATTCTTTGTAGTGTTAGCTTGTTTGCATCAATGTGCATGTGCTAGCTAGTAGTAGATGAACATGCATTATGTATGTCTGAAACAGCGCAAGGAAAGGCAGTGATTAAATATTTAAGAATTGGCCTTTCACACACATAGATGACTGTGAGATAGATACATTTTTTGGTTACCAGTTTCTTGTTAGCTATCCTTTGTGTTGGTCAATTTGTTGCATTTTTCATGTTTAATTAATTACAAGAAGAATCCGTGTGTGATGTGAATTGTTTGAAAATACACTATATCTATGTTTTTCTTTTTGGTTCGTTTTTGATCCTATATGTTAAGCTCTTGTACAAGTTTGGATGAATCATTCGTGTTCATCGTGCTGTTGAAGTAATTCCAAATGCTTGCTCTGGAAACATATGTAGAGATACCTGGCAACTAGTCCACACTTCAAGCATTTTATATTGAAAAGAAACCACTTTCAAAAAGGCTATATATAATAATTTCTGCAGGAATGCTATTCCTTCTAGCTTAGATATTCCAAAGCAAGATATATGATAATGTGGCTTAGCTTTGTTTGCCATATTGGTGCTTTATTTTACCTGCCATATTGGCCTAGCTTTGATGGAAATATAACTATTTTTTCTGACTTCTACTCTTCTTTGTTTCCATTCAGGATTTGGCTGTCGTGGTCCTGCTAATACTGCCAAAGGAGGGGTAATGTTTTTCTCAGCTCCATGTCATAAAATACTTATTACTGATAGGTAGAAAATTTTGTTGTCATGAGGTATAGCTGTTTAGGATATGATCAAGTTGCATGACTTCTGAGAAGACTCAGACAATTTATGACGGGAATCATTTAATGAAGTAGTTTGACAAACAGAAAAGGAACTTGAGATTTGAGAAAATGAAAATGTAGGCAAAATTTCAACATTTTCTTTTTGTTCCTAATGATTGGAGATTATTTTACTGATTCTTTTTTATGTGTTAACATTACTGTCATTACTGATTTGCTTTAGAGTTGTCTCTACAATTCCTTTGCTTTCCTTTAGTAATGGGACCAAGTTTCTAAGCCTTTGAAGATTGAAGAGAAGCTAGAATACAATGCATGCATTCGGGGTTTGAGTGAGGAAAGTGCAATCAGTGAAAAACACATTTTCCATGCATATATATGTCTGGTGAGTAGCTATTATTATTATTAAGACGTTCAAATTAAGGAATGCTTTATGTTCTTTTAAGTTTGTTCGCTTTCTTGTGAATAAAAGGAAATAGAAAAAAGCAGCTTCTTTTGTATTCACAAAATCAGTTATAAACTCTCCATATAGTATAGTTGTATATATATAGATGGTGAATATTAGTTTTACGCGTCCCAGCTACTAGTTTTTATTTATCTTCCCTATACTATATATGATATTTATCTTCACTCCACCTTGCAGGTTCTCTATTGCACAATCCCTATTAGAAGAGTTTGTTAAAGTCTCCAGTTCTTACTTGGTATATCTCTTTTTAAGGCATTTTGTATTTGTGCTATTTTGTGTGTGTGCTCTTATTTAGAAGTGTTCAATGTTTTATTTAATTGTTTAGCCCATTTTCGATTCTGCATCTTTGATAATTTGAATATTTTCTGTTATCTTAGGACTGGAAGTTGTTTTTGTGCTTTTTAATAGTTGCCTTTAGCATGATTTCTCTTGGCTTGTTTATGTCAGTTTCCATGCAGTGTACTTTTGCTGCTTATTATTTCCAGTTTTTCTATTTCATCAGCTATTGTTACTTCTAAAATATGAACAAAAGCACTTGTTCATTTTGTGTTGTCTTATATATTGTATTCTTTATTGATAAATGTATGCTTGCAGGTTCTCTATTGAACATAATATTTAAGCATATAATTCTACAGTTTTGCATGATATATATGGTTCTTGTGAAGCACATTCAAATATACCAGTAGTCATGGTGGGTGGAAGTTACCAACCTGTTGCTATAGGCTTGTGATTTGACTAGGATACATATATAATTTGTTTCAGAAAATATAAAAATTAGGAGCTGAATGAGTAGTGATAAAAGTTCTACAGTTCGGTATAAATTGCAATTGATGAACAAGTTTAATATGCTCAATTTTTTAGCTCATACTACTAGGGAGTTGTTAAAATTTTACTTGGATGAATTGAAAACTATGCTACTGGTTTAGTAAGGCCAAGTTCTTACTCTAAATACATATCAGATTTCTAAATTCTTTATCCTTTTTGATGAACAAATTGTGAATTGGATTGCATGTCAATACAACATGAATAGACCACACCTTTAGGGATTTATTGAGTTCAGTGTTTGGGATTGATTTTGGAAGCTATTACTGTCTTTGTCTAAGTGTTTGATTTATCTCTCAATTTGTTGAACTAATTCTTGCCTATACTCACATAAAGGGGTTTAATGAAGCTTTGTATAAAAGGACAAGGTTTCTATAGTTTTAATGTGCTTGACTTGAAAGTGATTGACCTAAGTAGCCGTGACTTGTTTAAATATGTAGCTTCTTAGTTGCTAGAAGTGGTTGATTTTGTTTTTATTTTAGTTTTAGCATTTTAGCTCTCGATGGGCATCCATCGTTTACATTCTTGTCTCGTTCTCTCTCTCTCTCTCTCTCTCTCTCTCTCTCTCTCTCTCACTCTCTCTTTTATATATCGACAATTTTAAATGTGCAGCATGGAGTTTCCTCCTTCGCACCGCCTTTGGATGTATGATAGGTTGTTTCCAAAAAGAGCGGGTTTGAAACAATCTTTTGTAGATGGCGTGTGGGAGTTTATTCTTTTTGCAATGACACAAGAACAATTTAGAGTTGAAAGGGGGATTCGATGTCCGTGCATCAAATGCGAATGTGGAAAGATTAGGAATCCAACGGAGGTCATTGATCACTTGAAGAGAGTTGGGTTTAGGCCTAATTATTGGATTTGGACGAGTAATGGTGAGAAAGGGTTTGATGTCGTCCCATTGGTTGGCGAAAATTGCATGGGTGCTACAAGTAATTCCGCGGATGTAGGATGTGGTGAACAAATCAACTTGATGCAGAATATGGTTTGTGACGGTCTTGGGGTGAATGTGTCATTCGAGGAGCAGCAATATGATAACATGGATGAGCTTCCGAATGAGCAAGCACAGAGATTTTATAATCTGTTGTTAGATGCAAACAAACCATTGTTTGAAGGGTCATCGAACTCAAAGTTATCGATTTGTGCAAAGCTTTTAGCTCTCAAATCGTTGAGTAATACATCTGAGGTGGGAATGGACTTGATATGTGATATGATGTCAGGTGTGACACCTATGAACGAAAATTTGCCAAAGAATTTTTACGAGGCTAAGAGGTTAGTTTCTAAGTTGGGATTGGAAGCTAGAAGGATCGATTGTTGTCCGGAAGGTCACATGTTGTATTATGACAATGAGTTTGGGAAAAAGGATGCTGCGCTACTTGAATGCAAATTTTGTAGTGCGCCGAGGTATCATGCTCGCAAAAGGGGGACTAGTAGTAAGAATAAACCAGTTCCGGTGAAGTCAATGTTCTACTTGCCGATAATTCCAAGGTTGCAGAGAATGTTTGCATCCGAGCACATTGCAGGGAAAATGACGTGGCATTTTGAGAATAAATGTCCCGGTGTGTTGCGCCATCCGTCTGATGGGGAAGCATGGAAACACTTTGATCGGGTACAGCCTGAGTTTGCAGCGGATCCACGCAACGTACGACTTGGGTTATGCTCCGATGGTTTTACGCCATATACCCAAGCATCGGCTTCGCCATATTCTTGCTGGCCCGTTATTGTTACCCCGTACAACCTTCCCCCTGAGATGTGTATGACTAAACCTTACATGTTTTTGACTTGTCTGATACCTGGCCCGGAAAATCCAAAAGCAGGCATTGACATCTATTTAGAACCACTAATTGATGATTTGAAGAGGTTGTGGAATGGTGTCTTGACTTATGATTACGCACGGAAGGAGAATTTTATGATGAGAGCCGCTTTGATGTGGACCATTAATGACTTCCCTGCTTATGGCATGTTGTCTGGTTGGCAAACTCATGGTAAATTAGCATGTCCACATTGTATGGAGCATACAAAGGCATTTACCTTGAAACATGGGGGTAAGAGTTCTTGGTTTGACTCGCATCGTAGGTTTTTACCACATGATAATGCATTTAGAAGGAACAAGAATGCATTTAAGAAGAAAGAAGCTGAAAATGATGAGCCGCCTCCTCGGTTGACTCCAGACCAGGTTTGGGATAGAGTTAGAGATTTGCCCAAAATCACAGATGATCCCCTTGTTTCTCGATTTCATGGATATGGACAAGAGCATAATTGGACAAAAAGGAGTATCTTTTGGGATCTCCCATATTGGAAAGATAATTTATTGAGGCACAATCTTGATGTGATGCACATAGAGAAGAATTTTTTTGACAATATATTTAACACAGTGATGAACATAAAAGGCAAAACAAAGGACAATGATAAGGCGAGATTGGACGTTGCTCTTTACTGCAATCGAAAGGACTTACATTTGAAGCCACAAGCTAATGGGAAGATGCTCAAACCCAAAGCATGTTACTCATTAAGTATCGAGGAAACAAATTCAGTTTATCAGTGGATAAAAGAACTGAAATTCCCAGATGGATATTCTTCTAATTTGGCAAGATGTGTTGATGTGAATAAGAGAAGAATGATTGGGATGAAAAGCCATGATTGTCATGTATTTATGGAATGTTTACTCCCTATTGCATTTAGTTCTTTACCGGTGCATGTTCTAAATCCGCTAAATGAAGTGAGTCAATTTTTTAAAGATTTGTGTTCTGCGTCTTTAAGAGATGTTGACCTTGTTAGGATGGAACAGAACATTTCATTCATTCTATGTAAGATAGAGAGAGTATTTCCACCTGGTTTCTTTGATTCTATGGAGCATCTCCCCGTTCATCTAGCATATGAAGCAAGACTTGGTGGACCGGTTCAGTACAGGTGGATGTATCCCTTTGAAAGGTATCATTTTGAGAATATACTCATTTTTTTTCCATTTGAGGTTAGTATAATTTTCCATCTAATCAAGTTGTTTTATAGATTCATGGGTGATTCTAAACGATCGGTAAAAAATAAGGCGAGAGTTGAAGGATCAATTTGTGCATCATACCTACACCGCGAAATAACCCACTTTTGCTCACATTATTTCACCAACTTCACATTGAGAAATAAAAGGAATGAAATGCAAAATGATTGTGTTAGACACTCATTAATGTTATCCGTCTTCGGCCAATCTGGTCGGCATTCTGGGAAGGAGTCGATTCATTGGTTAACGGATGCGGAGTATAAGTCAGCTCATGTTCATGTGTTGAACAATTGCACTGAAGTTAAACCATACATTGAGTACGTATATCAATATTTTCATTCAATTAATTGTTCATATCTGTTAGCTCATTTAGTACGTATCGTCTAATTTGATCAGGTCATTCTTGTTGTCTGAAGATGTAAGAGATGATCAGGCATCTGCACATATATATGAAAATTTTCCAATATGGTTTCAAGAAAAAGTAAGTGTTGAGTTACTTGTTCCTCAACCTTAATCATGTGTTCCTCACGAAATAACTTGTTTGTATGTCACGTACGTAGGTTTACTCCGAGGAACCAACTCCAATCAATCAACACTTGAGAAACTTATCTGATGGTCCTTATAAAAAAGTGAAAGAGTATCACACATTTTACGTGAATGGCTACAAGTTTCATACCCACTCATGGACGAAAAACAAAGCAACAATTAACAGCGGAGTTTATGTAAAAGGGGTCAATGAAGGAGGTGAAGATGATTATTACGGTGTAATCCAACACATTTATGAACTAGAGTTTAGTGCGTTAGACTACGCTAAAAATGTAGTGTTGTTTTATTGTGACTGGTTTGATCCGTCAGCTATAGGCACCAAAATGGATCCAAAGTATAATAGAGTGGACATACGAATGGACAAAAGATATCCAGCTTTTGATCCGTTTATAATGGCAGAGAATGTGAGACAAGTGTACTATGTTCCTTATCCATCAACTCGAAGAGACAAGCGAGGTTGGTGTGTCGCAATCAAGACAAAGCCAAGGAGTCGCATTGAAACAGATGAGCCAGTGGAAGATGTTCCCTATCAGACAGATGATATGTCACCTGTAAATGAAGTTAATGAAGTTGAACTGATTTCTAATTTACGTGATTTGGAAAGCAATGGTGAAGAAGTGGATCCAAACAACTTGGAAGGAGAGGACTCACATGAGGTTCCAGTTGATGTAGAAGATGAAGACGATGAAGAAGATGAATGGCCAGAAGATTAGATATATTATATAATGTGTTTGTGTTTGAATTGTGAGAATTGATGTACCCAAACAACCGCTTTTAATTCATGTTTGTGTTTGAATTGTGTGTGAATGGATGTATCCAAACAACTTAAACCGCTTTTTAATTCATGTTTGTGTTTGAATTGTGTGTGAATTGTTTCATGAATTTTTTTAGAAGTAATGTTTATGTTTTTAAATTGTTTGTGTTTGTGTTTATGTTTGGTTTCCTCTGCAGCATGGCATCAGGTGAAGGTGATTCGTCGCCACCTAGACCGCCCCATGATCGTAAGGGGAAGTCTAAAGTTGTCCCCCGTCGTAAGAAAAGGGTGATATGCATCGAGGACACAGGTGACTATTCAGAGATGCCTACGACATCTACCCCTACACAGACACGCCCAGCACATGAAGGTAGAGTGAGAACATTGCAGAGTCCTCCGACACAGACGCAACAGACCTCTGGAGTTAGGTCTTTAGATACGCCAAAACAGACCTCTGGAATTAGGTCCTTACAGCAAACCTCTGGAGTTAGGTCCTTACATATTGGATCTAGTTCGTCACCGCGAGTTACTCCTTCGCCTACTCCATCTCCCCGAGATGTACATGGTCGTACTTCATCTGCGCGAGTGACTCCTCCACCATCACAGAGTCCTCCATATCGAATGATTCCGGTACCAGGCTTTGGTGCGATACCTACTCCTACCCCTTCACCAGATGCTGTGCCTACTCCGTCCCCTTTGCCATCACCGACAGAGCCACTTTCACCTATGGATGATCAGATGCATGATGTTGAGGGGGGTGATGATGCGATACCTGATGTTGAGGGGGGTGATGATAAGGATGAGGATGAGGATGAGATTGTGTTAGGCGACGGGCGAGTTGTCATCCGTGTTGAGAATGGAGGGTATGTAAAGTTTTTTATAACTTTGTTTGCTTGATTGTTTGTTTTGTCATATATATAATGTGTTTTAATCGTTTCAATTGTTTTAACTTCGCAGGTTTCTTCCTTCAAGGCCAGCCGCAAATGCTATCCGATTGACTATTCGCGAGTTATACACTTATCCATGGTCTAGTTGGTCAGAGCTTAATGAGAAGGAACGAACCAATTTTTTTAACACTTTTAGAGTAAGTGTACATTTTAACATATCACAATGTTTGTCGTTTTTTTTTTTTTTTGAGAATTTGTTAAGTTATTTGATTTGATGTAACATTTGTTTTGTAAATGTTTTCACAATGCAGAAGCATGTTGCATGGCGTAAGTCTCAGGAGGCCGCTGTTCGGGATCTTTTTCATACAAAAGCTGCTCTCCGACTCCCTGATATGCTCAGACGTGTCCGCATGGGGAGGGGCAGGCCTCTTTGGATGGGGGATCTAGTCTACAATCGCCTAAGAGATCACATCTGGAATGATCCAAAATTCAAAGCCAAGTGTGAGCGGAATAAGAAGAACAGGGCATCAGAAAAAGGTGGAAGCTTGCACACTGGAGGTTCTATCTCTATGTTGGAGCATGCAGAGAGATTGGTATATTCTTAAACTTATATTTTCCTAATGTCAATATAATTAATTTTAATTTACCATTTACAAACTTAAGTTATTAATAATAGGCCAAGAAGATGGGGAGGAAGCCACATGTAGATGAGATTCATCGCCACACTCACATTAGGAAGGGCACATGTGAGTTTGTAGAGGACCGCGCTCGCATTACTCAGGTATAAAGAAATTTTGTCATATATATAAGTGAGTTTATGTGAATTGAATTGATGTGTTTGGAAGTTGTTGAATCGGTTATAATATTGGTCCCACTTAGCTTATTGAACTTATAGTTGGTTATGTGAGTTGGAAATATAAGTTAGTTTATGTGAATTGAATTGGTGTGTTTGAAGTTGTTGAATCGGTTATAATATTGGTCCCACTTAGCTTATTGAACTTATAGTTGGTTATGTGAATTGGATGTGAGTTGGAAATATAAGTTAGTTTATGTGAATTGAATTGGTGTGTTTGAAGTTGTTGAATCGGTTATAATTTGTCTCACTTAGTTTATTGAACTTATAGTTGGTTATGTGAATTGGAAATATAAGTTAGTTTATGTGAATTGAATTGGTGTGTTTGAAGTTGTTGAATCGGTTATAATATTGGTCCCACTTAGCTTATTGAACTTATAGTTGGTTATGTGAATTGAAAATATAGGTTAGTTTATGTGAATTGAATTGGTGTGTTTGGAGGTTGTTGAATCGGTTATAATATTGGTCCCACTTAGCTTATTGAACTTATAGTTGGTTATGTGAATTGGAAATATAAGTTAGTTTATGTGAATTGAATTGGTGTGTTTGAAGTTGTTGAATCGGTTATAATATTGGTCCCACTTAGCTTATTGAACTTATAGTTGGTTATGTGAATTGAAAATATAGGTTAGTTTATGTGAATTGAATTGGTGTGTTTGGAGGTTGTTGAATCGGTTATAATATTGGTCCCACTTAGCTTATTGAACTTATAGTTGGTTATGTGAATTGGAAATATAAGTTAGTTTATGTGAATTGAATTGGTGTGTTTGAAGTTGTTGAATCGGTTATAATATTGGTCCCACTTAGCTTATTGAACTTATAGTTGGTTATGTGAATTGGATGTGAGTTGGAAATATAAGTTAGTTTATGTGAATTGAATTGGTGTGTTTGAAGTTGTTGAATCGGTTATAATATTGGTCCCACTTAGCTTATTGAACTTATAGTTGGTTATGTGAATTGGATGTGAGTTGGAAATATAAGTTAGTTTATGTGAATTGAATTGGTGTGTTTGAAGTTGTTGAATCGGTTATAATTTGTCTCACTTAGTTTATTGAACTTATAGTTGGTTATGTGAATTGGAAATATAAGTTAGTTTATGTGAATTGAATTGGTGTGTTTGAAGTTGTTGAATCGGTTATAATATTGGTCCCACTTAGCTTATTGAACTTATAGTAGGTTATGTGAATTGGATGTGAGTTGGAAATATAAGTTAGTTTATGTGAATTGAATTGGTGTGTTTGAAGTTGTTGAATCGGTTATAATTTGTCTCACGTAGTTTATTGAACTTATAGTTGGTTATGTGAATTGGAAATATAAGTTAGTTTATGTGAATTGAATTGGTGTGTTTGAAGTTGTTGAATCGGTTATAATTTGTCTCACTTAGTTTATTGAATTTATAGTTGGTGTGTTTGGTTATAATTGGTGTGTTTGTATTGAATTTGCAGGATATTGTATTGCAAATAGATATGAGTCATTTCAATGTTAAAGACATTTATGTCTATGTTATTAGGAATGTGTCTGAAAAAATGTCTCATTTATTTTGATTATGATTATAACTTGTGCATTTGATAGGAGGAGTTTCAGCGGCTGTTGTCTCAGTCAGATATACCAGTAGACCCGGATGAGTTGGCTAAGTTGAAGCGTTTGTTGTGGGAGCAGGCTGCTGGAGGGCCCTATAAGAGTCGTGGTGTGTATGGGACAGGAGGCATAATTGACAATATGGTAGACTCTGGAGCTTCGACGAGCGTGAGCCTGTCTCCTGAGGCCCGTAGGATCATCCAACAAATGTCACAACAATTTGCAGAGCGGTTTGCACGACAGCAACAACTAATTGAGTACGTATTTAACCATTCTGGGATTCCAATGCCTCCACCTGATTGGCATCCGCCCGAGCAGGACCAGCCCGCCCAGCAAGGTCAGCCCGCCCAGCAGGACGAGAACGAAGATGCAGATGATGGAGAATGTCGAGATCAAGGAGACCACGTTTATGATAAGGGTTATTGACGAGATCTAGGTAATCTATGTTTTAATTAATGTGCAAAATATATTAGTTTTATGAATTAATTAGTAATCATTACCGTTTTTGATTTGTTAGGTACATTGTTCAGAGTTGGACTTGAAGATTTTGAGTTTACTGGACATTAGTGTAGTTTATGTAAAACATACATAAACTAGTGGTATGTTTTGATATATTTGGTATGTTTGACACTTTTAACTAACTTGGTGGATTGGGTTGACACTTTTAACTAACTTAGTGTTATGTTTTGCTTTTGATATTTTGTATGTTTGTCACTTTTAACATTAGTGTAGTTTATGTATGTTTGAATTGGTGGATTGGAGTCTGAATTGAATTGGCAGGGAAGTATTGCAAATAGGAATGATAATGAAAATGTCAAATATTGCTAGAATTTGCGACGGAATTTTTTTTGGTAGTTACTGAATTTGCCACGGAATTTTTAACATTTGCGACGGAAATTTCAACATCTATTTATAAATTTTCAAATAATTTGCCACGGATTTGCTACGGAAATTTGCGACGGATTTGCCACCGAAAACTGTCAGAGTTTGTGACAACTTTGCCATGGAAATTTGCGACGGATTTGCGACAGAAAACTGTCAGAGTTTGCGACGACTTTGCCACGGAAATTTGCGACGAACTTGCGACGTGTTTGCGACGGAGGGATTTGCGACGGGGAATTTCGTCGCAAACGCTTTGCGACGAGCGCTTTTGCCACGACATTTTGGCCGTCGCAAATTCCGTGGCAAATGCAAATTTGCGACGGGAAAAGCTGCATTTGCGACGGAAATTGCCGTCGCAAATGAGCGATTTTCTTGTAGTGAATGAATATAATAGAATAATAATAATAACAACAACAACAACAAATTAACAAGTTTATAAACTATTCAAAGACTGAAAAAATTCATCTCAACAGTAATTATTTTCAAGCACTTAAAAATGTTTTCCAAACTTCAAAACTATTAGTTATGTCAGGTTTAACAAAATTTTCTTCATTTTTTAGATAATAAAAATTTGTTTTTTAATTGAAAAAACTGATACTTTTATTTATTTTGCTTAAAATAATTATTGAGGATCAAACTTACCATATTTGAACAACTAATTTGTTTTATTCAAATCCTAAGGTACCCCAAAAACACTACTTTGCATCACCATTTACATATTTTTTATGAAATTTAATTCTTTTCTCTCTTCAATTGGTTATTGAGTATCTAACTTCGTGTATATGAATAGCTAATTTTTTCGAACTGTAAAGTGTCTCAAAATACACTACTTAACGTCGAACGTTATATATTTTATCATGAAATTAATTTTTCTTTTCACAACGAACTTCAGGTATTTGAATATCTAATTTTTTTGGATCCTATAGTACCTTAAAGACACACAAAATAACAATAAAATAAGAAAAAAATATAGAAAGCCTATTGCATTTTTTTTGGTTACCATGTTATTGGTGCGAGAAAGAGAGATATGGCAGAGGAAAGTGGAATGGCAGAGATGATCGAACAGGGTGGAAGAGAAGGGGCTACGGGGAAAAAGAGAACCGAATGGGATATAGGAGTGAGTGCAACATGTAATGAGATACAAGAATGGTGTTGGGCCAAGAGATAACCCTTGAGGCTGGAAAACGGTTTGTGGTCGTCTCTTTGACGAACATTGAAAATAGCTACTACACCCCCCCTCTATCGCCTATTTTATTGTGGACTGGTAAGGGCTGTTAATGGACATTCAATGTACTCAATAATGTCTATTGGTTTATGTAAAAACCTCAAAAAATTTATCTATAATGGAGCTGTAGAAAAAAAACTATCAGAGCCTAGGTTGGCTTGTAAAGTGTAAAGTATTGGATAATAGTAGAAATACTCACTTGATGTGAGGAGTGGATGTATCATTTGTTGATTGGGGTGAACCCCTATACTTTTTTGTATGTCCTTTACTTTTTTCTTATAGCTTATCTCTCATTGCACTTTTATCCTAAAAGAAAACCTCTTCTACACTATTGTAAGAAGGCTGATTTGAAAGGCTTCTTACAATTTCAAGTTGAATCTTCTAGAACTATTTCCTCATAAACACTATATCATATTATATCTTCTTAACCAAGTTTTTACCTTAGTAAAACATTATCACTAGTGTAAGAAGCAAGAAACTCACTTATACATTATTCATTAAAGTGTCTTTTTACACTGTCCAGCTTCTAAGAAGTTTCAATAGTCACAGTTATTAATGTACTTGCATCTTCCTAAAACTAGTGACTTGCATCTTCCTAAAACTAGTGACTTGCATCTTCCAACCAATGTCTCTATCTCCTTAGACGACTCTCCTCTTAGAAGCAAGTCAATACCTGCAAAAGCTTTTAAAGTTCTATCCTCTTAGAAGCCTAATTGAGATCTTTCTAAGTGAATTGGTTGGCCACAAATTGAATGTTAAAAATTGGTTGGCAACAATCAGCAACCACATGCTCTTCAAGAGAGAAGGGCAAGAGACTGAAGAACACTCCACAAGCAAAAGAATATTATAGAATGCTAAATAAAAGTAATATTCAAATAAACTCACAAAATTCAATAATAAGGTTCAACTTTGATCTATTAATATAGGGAATGTGCAAT
Organism: Astragalus glycyphyllos; assembly: GCA_963573325.1. NCBI lineage: Eukaryota > Viridiplantae > Streptophyta > Magnoliopsida > Fabales > Fabaceae > Astragalus > Astragalus glycyphyllos. The sequence continues at coordinate 12,375,761 of OY754310.1, read as the reverse complement.
AAAGAAAGATATATAAGTGCTGGCCCACAACCACTAACACAATGAGTAGTTTTGCAATGATACTCATAAGAATTCTTTGAACATAATATGATTTTTGTTTGGACGTTCACGAAAAAAGTGATCTCTATCAATCTTTATTATTAAAGAGAACGAGTCAAAATTGCTTTTGGTTATGAAATTCCTGAAATTAGTATGAGTTTCATGTTGGTATATTTATTTGTTTTAACAATTAAGCGAGCAAACTAAGAATAAACAAAAAAGATAGGTGTCTCAATTGATATTTTTAAAAGTTAAATACAAAATTAAAACTAAATGTAATATTCGGGAGAAAAAATTATTTTAACTATTTTTTTGTGAATAAAACAATTATTTAAATTCCAAACTAAATTATTTAATTTAGTTTAATTATACATATACAAACTTTTTCGGAGTCTAATTATATCGTATATATACAAGCTAGAAGTTATATGACTAAACATAATGAACATAAAGCATATTTATATGACAGTTAGAAATTATGACAACTTTTAACAATCTCTTACCCTATCTAAAATAACTTTGAGAATCGAGTTTAACTCAACGCAAAAGGTAAGCATATAGTAGCTTCAAGCTAAACTCGATTATGGACTAAAATCGATTTTTGTTTTAAACAATTAAATTTTGCTGTCAAACATGGTTTGACTTTTGTAAACGTACGTATAGGTGATGTAAAAGTGGTTCCAAATAGCACACCTTTGAGCAAATAAATTGTAGTGTACCAATTAAATTGTGTTTCTGTTTGTTCCTTGGTTTGTTTCTTGAGCAAGAATATTGTTTCAAGACTCTTAAGACACATTTTCTTTCTTGTTCACTCTCTCGAATTCAAGTTTTTCAAATAATTTAATACTACGTTTTCTATATAGTTAGTAAAAGAGTGAAATGAAAAAGTTATGAAAACACAATTGATTAACAAATGCATAATAGTTAGAATTAAAAACATTCGGCAAGAAAACAGATCAACGACATCAATGTAATTTTATTCCATATTGCATATCAAATACAATCAACATTATTTTTATTCAAAAAAAATTACAATCAAGGTCTTCATTCCGCTGCACTTCCACTATTTCTAGCGCTGGTGCCTGCATTGGTGCTGATTCCGGTGCCGGTGCTAGTGCCGGTGGCGGTGCTAGTGCCGGTGGCGGTGCTACTGCCGGTGCCAGCGCTGGATCCGATTCCGGCGGCGGTGCCCGTGCCGGTGGTGGTGTTAGTGCCGGTGCCAGTGCTGGATCCGATTCCGGAGGCAGTGCTCGTGCCGATGGCGGTGCTAGTTCCTGGTGTCTGTGCTGGGGCTGGTTCCAGTGGCGGTGCTGGAGCCGGTTCCGGTGCCGGTTCTGGTGGTGGTACCGGTGCCGGTTCTGGTGGTTGTACCGGTGTCACCCTATTTGTAGTAGCGGGAGCGGGGTGATTCACCCGAATCACCCACCAAGCATACGAAATCATACCTACGATAGCAATGCCACCAAAGAGATATTGGAACAAAGGTGGCACCTCCGAGTTGGTATTATCATCTCCAAAGTCGGAAGGATGTGGAGGTTGCGCCATTGAAGAAGACGCTGAAGATTACCAACACTGATTGTGAGAAATCGAAAGAGTGAGAAACAACTTAGCAACGCAGAGAACGAAAGAGAGAATTTCAATAATCTTCTCGTATATGGTGGAATTCTAGAGTCTTCTTCTAATACCATGTTAAACCAACAAATCAAGAAGAGAGTGAAAACTCATTTTCTATATTGAATGAAGAAAAGTGTTTACATTAATGAGGCATTGCACCTTATATACAAACTGGTCATATAACAATCCTAACAAACTAACAAAATTAGTTATAACTTATAACTAAACTAACTACCGGTAAAGCTAACCTTTTATCCCATCTATACAACAATTTTAACAAACTAAATAAATTAGTTATAACTAAACTAACCATAGGTTAAGCTAACCTATAATCAGGGGTAACAATAGAGTAAAATTAACTAGAGCGAGTTCTTCCAAGTAACAACTTTTATTGAGATACAATACTAAGCTGAGTGCAATTTACCTAATAAATAGGGTTTTCTCCTTTAAGCTAATTATTTGTAAATAAATATACAAAATTTAAAAATTATGGAGGATAATCATTACTAATTTAGTTTCTTTTATTGTTCTGATTTTTATTAATTCGGCATCCTCTAATACTATATACACATGCACTTGAAAAATTCAAGTATTTTTAGTTTTTAGGAATAAAGGCTCAAAAAGGTCTTTAACAAAACAAAAATGAAAAGAATTAATTTTTCCATTAAAAAACTTTAAATAGTAGTCTTAATTGTATGTCAAAAAGAGTCTTAACCTCAAGTTGATAGCTCAGTTGTTGAGTAAAGGGACACCAAAAGGGTATAAGAATGGTTTAGAGTTCGAATCTTGTAAAATAACATTTTTCTCTCGTCTCTAACTAATTAACTACTAACAATTGCTTATTAATATAATAGTCTCTTAAGGAAACTGAAATGTCCCTAAAATTATCGTATGGACAAATTTGACCGAAATTTGAGGCCTATATCGATAATTTTAATTATTGTGAGTTTATGTATTTGGTAATTACTTATAATATTTTTTCTTAAAAACATATTAGACCATTTTTGTCCCCATTTTCCACATCGACTTCACATGCCATTTATTCCATTTAACGAGTAAATGTGCTAAATCATTGTTGATTTGTTTGGTATAAATTCAAATATCCTCTGCGCGCAACTAACTCAGGACCTTGGTTAAAATGGAAGATGAGACGACCCTCGTCCTCATCATAGTAACCCTTGACACTTAATATCTTAATCTCAAAAATGGATAAATTTAAAACTTAACATATGTAACTAAACACATCTCACATATATATGAAAACATAGTGTTAAGAGTTTTACAAAACGTGTGGCAATACTAAAGCCACTCACATATATATCAGAGTATTACAAAACAACGGAAAGTAAGAACATAAAATAAGGTCAGCCAAATGACTTAAACGAGACTCAAAATACTGACACTGGCTAAACAAAACTCAGGTTCTCTCAATGAGACACCTGTTCGCTCCATCATATCGCACCGGCAGCCTCGGTGCCTTGAACGTCCATCGTGGAAGGAAGAGTATCTCCTTCTGCTACAAGTGGCTCCTCGACTGGATCTAAGCGATACAAACAAATATACAAAAGAAAACACATAGGGCTAAGATACGTGTATAAGTCAGAAAAATGGGAAGATAAGGTAAAACTTAATTTAAACATGTTACAAGCACATTATATCATATTATTCCTTATCTTCTGTTCTTTATTAATATCTTATGCCTCTGACTCTATCTATGAATATGTGTCATACTATATGCTGACTCTGGCCATATCCTGATGCCACAACGTCCCGCATCCGCCAAGGACGCCATCCGACTGTCACCATGGAGTCCGGATGTTATAAGTCTTTCCCTATCGGAAAACAGATCAGAGTAATCTAAACTTATCATTACTCCACCTGGCCGGCATAAATATCAATATGTCCTACTAAGGACCCCGACCCGGTACTTGACCTCGTGTGTCCCATACCACACGACTGTGGACTTATAACACATATGCAATCTATATGATTCTGTTTGATTACTCCTTAACTCATATGCCTTACTATTTTTCCTGATCAGTACCTCGTACTATCACTCGCACTACGGTTAAGTATTCATTCCACTTTAGATCTCTTTATGACTCTTAGTTCACTATGCACACCTAGATTCATTATAAAATCTTATCTTCATTAAATAAAGTCATGCTTCTCAAACTTAACTATATCAATAAGATATTTCAGCAATTTCAAATAATCACGAATAGCACATAAGCAGTTCATAACAATCAAAGCAATCAATCACAATATCTCAAGCAATAAGTCAATCACTAAATCAATCAAATAAAAATATAGAAGTTTCCTATACGTTAACCGGTCATCGACGGCCTAAACTTCATTCAACCTTAACTCCGAAGAGTAGTCAAATGATCTTTAGGTATCGCTTACTATTTAACTCTAGTAGAGCTTGGGTCACTCTACACATATTTAAACTAAAAATTTACGCTAACCGTCCCGACGAATACAGTATCTTGCCCCCACCTGAATTATAGCGCGAACGAACACTTGTTCCGGCAACACCGACAAGTACTCGAACAAAGCTTCGAAACTACGAACACAAGTTGTTGGTGGTTTGAAGGTTTAGAGGAATATGAGAATGAAGTGTTTTGGTTATGGAATGATGAATGAATCAAGAACTTGGCTTGCAATTTATAGTGAATCCTTGGACCTTGCTTACATCATGCTAAGCATGAGGTGTAAAATTCACTTTTTGGGTGGCATGATCCTATAAGCTTAAGTGATGAGTCATCTTAAGCAAGAACCTAGTGGAAGACTCTCATGAAGCATGTAGAAGGATGAGGTGTATTGTCTTTTGGGTGGCATGTTCTCATGGGTTAAAATGATGATTCATCTTAAGCTAGCATGAGGTGTCCTATTCTAATACATCCAACACAAAGTCTAGAAGAAGCATGAGGTGTTCACTTCCTTTCTGGTGTCAAAATCTCATGGGTTTAAAAATGATGACTCACTTTTATCATAAAGCATGAGGTGTAAAGTTATTTTTAAGGTGGCATGAATCTATGGCTTCAAAGGAGTGACTCATCAAAGCAACCATCTACATGGCCTATTCTTGTTAAACCAACACATAATTTGTGGAAGGAGGAGGTGTTGTTATCTTGTACAATTACTTAACAATGAAGGAAACTTGGTCATGAAAGAAGAAGGTAGATTTTATTCTAAGTTTATGGCAAGTTACTATATCATGATCATAATACATATAAGTTGAATCTTATATCATTATATAATAATCTTAAACAAGTATACACGTTAAATATTAATACACAAACAAATATATAATAATAATAATAATAATAACTATATTTTCAAAAATAGTAATAGTAATAACTATAATTTGTCTTTAAGTCCTAAAGCCCACAATTTAAATAAAATAATTTCTAAAGCATCTCTTAATAACTCTTTATAAAAAGTGGGGTGTTACAGAAGAGGCCCCTACCATTTCATCAAAGTTCTCTTAGGTAATCGTTGTTGAATTTGAACCAATCCACTAATTTAAAAAAAAAATCTCGCCACTTTTTTCAAATTCAAAAAATACTAATTATTTTTTAAATAGCTCAGTTGTTTAGAAAAACACACTCTTAAATTTTTCCCATCATTCAAAAGGAAAAAAAAGGTAAATCGAGTTGATTGTTAGTCTTTCGACAAGTGTACCGAATCGTTGCAAGTGATATTAAAACGATAAGACCGAGTTCGAACTAAGAGATTGCGATTAATTACAAAAATATTTAAAATAAGGAGTGATTGATAGTAACCGGAAAAGAGTATATGAGAATAACATTTGAGAGAAAAAGTGGATAGGAATCGAATCCTCTCCCTATACTATCAGGCACAATACTATCGAATCCTCATTTTTTACAATTATTATATATTGTGATATGTAATATTTTTTAATAAATGAATGAATATAATAGAATAATAATAATAACAACAACAACAACAAATTAACAAGTTTATAAACTATTCACAGACTGAAAAAATTCATCTCAACAGTAATTATTTTCAAGCACTTAAAAATGTTTTCCAAACTTCAAAACTATTAGTTATGTCAGGTTTAACAAAATTTTCTTCATTTTTTAGATAATAAAAATTTGTTTTTTAATTGAAAAAACTGATACTTTTATTTATTTTGCTTAAAATAATTATTGAGGATCAAACTTACCATATTTGAACAACTAATTTGTTTTATTCAAATCCTAAGGTACCCCAAAAACACTACTTTGCATCACCATTTACATATTTTTTATGAAATTTAATTCTTTTCTCTCTTCAATTGGTTATTGAGTATCTAACTTCGTGTATATGAATAGCTAATTTTTTCGAACTGTAAAGTGTCTCAAAATACACTACTTAACGTCGAACGTTATATATTTTATCATGAAATTAATTTTTCTTTTCACAACGAACTTCATGTATTTGAATATCTAATTTTTTTGGATCCTATAGTACCTTAAAGACACACAAAATAACAATAAAATAAGAAAAAAATATAGAAAGCCTATTGCATTTTTTTTGGTTACCATGTTATTGGTGCGAGAAAGAGAGATATGGCAGAGGAAAGTGGAATGGCAGAGATGATCGAACAGGGTGGAAGAGAAGGGGCTACGGGTAAAAAGAGAACCGAATGGGATATAGGAGTGAGTGCAACATGTAATGAGATACAAGAATGGTGTTGGGCCAAGAGATAACCCTTGAGGCTGGAAAACGGTTTGTGGTCGTCTCTTTGACGAACATTGAAAATAGCTACTACACCCCCCCCTCTATCGCCTATTTTATTGTGGACTGGTAAGGGCTGTTAATGGACATTCAATGTTCTCAATAATGTCTATTGGTTTATTTAAAAACCTCAAAAAATTTATCTATAATGGAGCTGTAGAAAAAAAAAACTATCATACCCTAGGTTCGCTTGTAAAGTGTAAAGTATTGGATAATAGCGGAAATACTCACTTGATGTGAGGAGTGGATGTATGATTGGGGTGAACCCCTATACTTTTTGTATGTCCTTTACTTTTTTCTTATAGCTTATCTCTCATTGCACTTTTATCCTAAAAGAAAACCTCTTCTACTCTATTGTAAGAAGGCTGATTTGAAAGGCTTCTTACAATTTCAAGTTGAATCTTCTAGAACTATTTCCTCATAAACACTACATCATATTATATCTTCTTAACCAAGTTTTTACCTTAGTAAAACATTATCACGAGTGTAAGAAGCAAGAAACTCACTTATACATTATTCATTAAAGTGTCTTCTTACACTGTCCAGCTTCTAAGAAGTTTCAATAGTCACAGTTATTAATGTACTTGCATCTTCCTAAAACTAGTGACTTGCATCTTCCAACCAATGTCTCTATCTCCTTAGACGACTCTCCTCTTAGAAGCAAGTCAATACCTGCAAAAGCTTTTAAAGTTCTATCCTCTTAGAAGCCTAATTGAGATATTTTTTCGTGAATAAAACAATTATTTAAATTCCAAACTAAATAATTTAATTTAGTTTAATTATACATATACAAACTTTTTTCCGGAGTGTAATTATATTGTATATATACAAGCTAGAAGTTATATGACTAAACATAATGAACATAAAGCATATCTATACGACAATTAGAAATTATGACAACTTTTAACAATCTTTTACCTTCTTTAAAATAAATTGGAGAATAGAGTTTGACTCAACGCAAAAGCTTGGCATATAGTAGCTTCAAGCTAAACTTGATTATGGACTAGAATCGATTTGTGTTTTAGAAATTATAACAACTTTGAACAATCTTTTACCCTCTCTAAACTAAATTGGAGAATCGAGTTTGACTCAACGCAAATGCTTGGCATATAGTAGCTTCAAGTTAAACTCGATTATGGGCTAGAATATTGTTTTCTTCTTGAGCAAGAATATCGTTTTAAGACTCAAGACACATTTTCTTTCATGCTCACTCAAACAAATTGAAGTTTTTCAAATAAATTCCTATTAAATTATTTAATTTAGTTTAATTATACATATACAAAACTCTTTCGGAGTGTAATTATATTGTATATATACAAGCTAGAAGTTATATGACTAAACATAATTAACATAAAGCATATCTATATGAAAATTAGAAATTATGACAACTTTTAACAATCTCTTACCCTCTTTAAAATAAATTGAAGAATCGAGTTTGACTCAACGCAAAAGCTTGGCATATAGTAGTTTCAAGCTAAACTCGATTATGGACTAGAATCGATTTGTGTTTTAGAAATTATAACAACTTTTAACAATCTCTTACCCTCTCTAAAATAAATTGGAGAATTGAGTTTGACTCAACGCTAATGCTTGGCATATAGTAGCTTCAAGCTAAACTCGATTATGGACTAGAATATTGTTTGTTTCTTGAGCAAGAATATTGTTTTAAGACTCAAGACACATTATCTTTCATGGTCACTCCCTCGAATTGAAGTTTTTCAAATAATTTAACTCAGTGTGCACATTATGTAACTTAAAGGACCTAAGTAGTATGAAAAAAACTTAAAGGACATACTTGTTACAATGAAATAACTTAAAGGACCTCTAGTGTAATTTTGCCTAAAAAAATTGACTTGTTAAGTAAATAAAAGGTTAATGTTATAAAATTACATATACATAATTTTTTATAATTTATCATTTTCATTAAACTTTAGTCATATGAAATATATACATATATAATAATTATTTATCTTAGTTACTAATTTAATTGTATCTTTTTTTTTTATAAGCAAAAAGTTTATTAAAGTGGATGCAAACGGGCACCACAACTTAAAACCTCATTGGGCCAAAACCTCATGGAAAAAACCTCATGGTGTAAGCATGCATTCTCTCACTATCCTAAGTGTGATATTGTAATGAACAACTTGGCAGAGGCTTTCAATAGTACCATCTTGACTGCTAGAGATAAGCCCATTCTAACTATGTGTGAGTGGATTAGAGAGTATTTAATGGGTAGGATTGCTAAGCAGAGGGTTAAGTTACAGGCAAGGCCACATAGAGTTATGCCTAAACCTATGAAGAGATTAGATCAGGAAGTTGAAGGGAGTGGAAATTGGTTAGCTATGTGGACTGGTAATTCACTTGAGTTTCAGATCAACCATGTCTATGGAAATAGGGCTTTTATTGTTGACCTAGTGAAAATGACATGCTCTTGTAATTTTTGGCAATTAGTTGGTATTCCATGTAGGCATGCCTGTGCTGCCATATCAGAAAGACAAAGCAAACCAGAAAATTTTGTTGATGCTTGTTATACCAAATTTAGTTATGAACTTGCATATAATCATGGTGTAAGTTCCATTAATGGACAAGATATGTGGCCTACGGTTGAGGTGGAAGACATGGTACCACCAGTTTACAAAAGAGGTCTTGGAAGACCCAAGAAACTGAGGAGGAGGCAACCTGAGGAACAAACTAATCCTACTAAGCTAAGGAGGACTGGGACATCATACAAGTGCACAAAATGTGACAAATTTGGTCACAACAGCAGATCATGCAAGAGCACAGAAATTAATCCTGAAGCACAAAAAAGGAAGGTAATAATTACCACTTTCTGTTAATTTGTTAATTACTTGTTTTAATCCTGCTACTAATAAGTGCCGTTAATTTGTTGCCTAATTGTAGAGAAAGCCAGAAATGAGTTCTGCTAGTACTTCTGCAACTGCTTCTGCAACCACTTCAGCTTTTGCTTCAGCAAGTGCTTCTACAACTGCTTCTTCAAGTGCTTCTGCTTCTGCTGCTGCTTCTGCAACTGCTTCTGCTTCTGTTGCTGATTCTTCTACTGCTTCTGCAAGTGCTTCTGCAACTTCTGTTTCTGCTGCTGCTCCTGCAAGTGTCTCTGCTACAACAGGTTTAGATAACTCTGCTCCTGCAACTGTGTCTGCTACGATCAGCTGCTAGAATGCCTTATAAACCACCAGCACAAAGAATCCCTAAGCTCCCTGTGAAGAGGACTAGGTTTAGCACAAGGGTGAAGAGGACTGTGTTGCCTTATACAGGTCCTGGCAGTGATCCAAATCAGCCACTGCAAGTTGAAGATGATGAAGGAAGCAACAAAGACTACAATGATGGGTGTGTGACACAAGAAGATCTCAATTGAAGAATTAAGGGTGTTTTTTTTTGCTAAGTAGGAAGTTATGTAATTACGAACTGAAGCTAATTAGGAAGTCATGTAATTAGGTGGAATCAATGTTTGCTGTTTATGGTTTTGCTGTTTTTGTATGGTGTCAATGATTTGGAACATATCAATGTAATATCACTTGATCCTAATTACTATGAATCAATCAATGTTGCCTTATCTGTTTCAATTCCTGACTTGTTCAATTTATCAGTCACAATTTTGAATTTTCTGCATAATTTCAGTTGGACCAATTTATAGAAATTCACTAACAAACCAGAACTTTCTGTATGGTGCACAATATATCAGTAACAAATTGGACCAAAAACAAACATAAAAAGCTCAAGGGTAACCAACCAAATCTAAACACTTCCATTGATAGTTAAAGTACATTTTACATAAAATCAAGAATTGGTCCCTAACATTGATAGTTCAATAACAACAACACTGATATTACATACTTCTCAGATCACATTTCTTCCTAAACAAGCCTATTTTTTTAGGTACTCAAATTTCTCAAATGCTACAAACACAATCACTAGCATTAGTATTGCTTGAATCCACTTCATCTTCTTCCTCTCATGTAGCAATTTCTGCTTCAGCTTGTTAATTTTCTTTGCCTCCACTTCACCACACTTACATTCACCAACTCTAGGATTAGGGTCAACAGTTTCTGAAGTTGTCACTGACACCATTCTCACTTGTAGAGCATCTAGTTCATCATCCCAAATAAACAAATCGCAACTAAATCTCCTCTACACACAGAAAAACAAAGGAATCCGTGTAAGGTAAATTACCCACAAATAAATTGGAGAGACAACAACTTAAACCAACCTATAACTTACCCCAGAATTACGACACTTCCAGAACCTTCTTCCACGATTTTCTGCAGTCGTTGCAATCCACATACGCATTGGAAACTCACAACCACAAACAGGGATCTGCCCTTGTTGTCTTGATAACGCATTCGAAGAGCTGTTGCTTGTCGCCATTGGAAAGATCTAACGAACAGGGAAGAAGTGAGAAGAACTGAGAAGAATATAGAAGAAGAGAGAAGAATACGATTAGGGTTTATGGAGGAGCAACACTTGAAGTTGCAGAGGAATGAAAGAGGAATAAAAGATGAATGAGGTGAAGATGATGATGAAACCCTTAATAGCCACGTGTAAGATCCTACAAGGCATCCATGTCACCTAAAATTTAACAGCATTAACACAAACTAACGGGAGGGGGGTAACTGGATACTATTAGAATTTGCAAGGTATTTTTTGCAAAAAAGAATTTTGCAGGGGGGTAACTGGATATCAGGTCATTTTGCAGGGGGGTGACAACTATTTAAGCCTTGAAATTTTTAAAAGTTGATGATACATCCAGATTAATACTTTTTAATGAATTACTAAATGTTTCATTCCAGATGGTATGAAACACCCAATCCTGTTATCATTATTTCCATAACAATAAACACAAACTCCCATTAACAAGAAACACAATGAAGGAATCAATGGCACAAACTTCCATTAAGCAACTTACAATCATCTGAACAATTTGAGTAACACTCTAACTGACATTTTAATCCAAGCATTCAGCCAATTAATTTTTCTAATGAACATGTTTAGTCACACTTATCAAACAAATGCTTGGAATGATACATTCGACTAAGAGACATTTCAGTGTTCAATATAAAGATAATGGTTAATAAGACACAAATATTTACACAGGATTTCAAAAAACAAATTGATATTAGAATCATAAGGGGCTTTATTTTCAATTCTAAATTGAGGAAGCTATATTTTGTAGAATATTATGAAAAAATATATTTTTTATTAATATTATAAAAAAATAGGAAATAGCAATGAGCGGCCCAACTGATTTTTTCCTTATATGCAAAAAAAGAATCTACAATATATTTTCTAAAACATGAAATAAGTCTATGAAGTAATGACAAATATTATTTCATTCATTAAACTAATTTTTATTTATTTTATATCTATAACTTATCATATCAATATTCTTTTGTTATAAATCGATTATCCTCTGTGCGCAACTGCAGAAATTAATCACTCGAGCCAAATAGAACCACTATATCATATCAATATACATATGTGTAGAGATATGTATAATATAGAATAATATAATATTAATATTTTATTTTATATATATATATATATAATGTTGATAATAGTTTTATTTATAATACTTTAATGTCTTATATGAATTTTAACTTAAATAAATTGAAACCCTTTATTTTAATCCTTTATAATTGAACATTATCAAAATGTAATGTATACCCGTGCAACGCACGGGTCATACGCACTAGTTCGTAATAATTGCTGAAATTTTAGAACCCATAAAATTAGCAAAGTGGTTAATATATTTTGAAAACAATAATGTGGTTTGATTACATGTTCTCTCTCTTGCCATAACTTCCATTTTTTTGAAACAATTTCAGCCGCAATTTAAATTAAACAGAGCCGTCTAGATCGTGACATGATATAAGTT